>OX465299.1:41297628-41897628 GCA_949987735.1 Leucophora obtusa | reverse complement strand
TGCAATTTTATGTGAAAAACAGAACACCGGTACTGGAAATATAATTCTACCCGCAGAAAAAAAAACCAGGTGGAACTTTATCTAAGTGCTATGTTATTATACAACTACATAAGTTCGAAGTAAGTTTTATAACTTTCTAGCTAAATATTTGTAATTTTTTGAATATTTTTCACTACACATGTATATATTTTACAAAAAAGTGCATATTTTACTAGAATTTTGTAAAACTAACTTGAAAATTTGGAATTGTATAATTACATAGCTCTTAGGTAATATTCCCCCTGTTTTTTCTGTGTGTAATAAATTTTGGTAAAAAGAGAAACACTAATACACTCTCATTAGCGCTCTCATTTACCCAATTCTCGAGTACGGGAACTCGTTTGGGTAAATTTCGGTAACTTTGGGTAAATTTCAGTAACTTTGGGCACGTACGGGAACGCACTGTTTGTGCAAATCTTATGAGAGAATGTTTTTTTGAAAAAAGTCTATAAAAATAAGAAATCCGATGAGAAATCTTATGACTGCCAAAAAATATCTTAAGCACGTTTTTTTGACAGAATTTAATAATTTGCCACAAAATTTTGCGCCTTTTATGATTAATTTTAAAAGGCTCAAATTTTCGTTTTGCTTTGATGCAAAAACGAATGAATAATTTTGTGTTAATTTTTTTTTAGATTTTTCAATATATAAGAATCTTGTTTTTTTTTTTTTAATTATAAAGATCTGATTCTGGGATTAATAAAATATTCTGCTTTATTTCATTCATATCAAAAGTTATAAGATTTTTTCTTAAATTAAAATGTATTCTTAAACTACTTGGTAAAAAAACTTAAAATTTACGAACATGCCCTTTGAATAAGACAATACCATCTGAATTTTGAATAACATAGTAAAATGGGCGGTTTGCATTAAATTCTGGAATCTTAGGAACAGGCCCTCCACCACCCTGAAGTCTTATATATGCAGCTGCAGCAGCTTCAGTTCCTTTTTCGTTGACATTAATAAAAGCTTTATGCATTACCTTCGAAATTTTTATCCATTCTCCTTGTTTCAATTTTACCATTTTCTTATTAAATTTAGCATCGTCTGTAAACATACGTTTCATACCAATCTTTTGCAAAACGTCAGTTAATTCGATTTCAAATTCGGCTTTAAATTTGGGTAAGTTTACTACAACCTCCGATAAATACATGCGTTTTTTAAGATCTTGTATGGAAAAATGTTTCAATTGTTTTTCCAATGTGGTTAACCCAGTACGAGTATTAGGTAATATGATAATCATTGACAAATCTGATCGTTTATATGGCATCTCCAAGGCTGTAGCTTTTAATTCGGGAAATTCACCATATTTGAAAGGTTCCAAACTATGACGGTTCATCATTTGTACTTTAACTGTTTTAGTTCCATTTAAATAGAAATTCTTTTCTCTTGTATTATATTCGGGGAAAGGAAGTTCCCAAATACCTTTGAAATATATAGCATTAAGTAATACCAACCCGGTCTTAAAAGGTGGAGAATTTCTAAAATCTGATGGTGTAACAATATCTGTTATTAAATTATTTGTTGTAGCTTTCACCCAAGCATTGATGGTTTTAGCCGCTTTTTCTTTATCATTAAAATTTAGAGATTCAATTGATGAAAAGAATTGCTCAGACAATAGTTTCTTAAATGGTTGTTGAATTTTATATTCTTGATTTACATAAATTTTATTGGCTATAGTCAAGTTATCACTAAATTCATTTAGTTCCTCCAATATTGAGTGATAATTTTCAGCCATTTCATGTTCATCTAGATTTCGTGTAGTCATCCCGAAACCTTTATCTATTTCTGTGGCAGTTTGTCCTTCAGCCCCCATACGTGCCATAGCTAGGCATGTTTGAATGCAAAATGGTGAAAATACTACATTTTGATTACGTTTACTTTTTAAAAATTGTGTGAAAAGTTTATTATCAAAGTTTTCCAAAACTTGATTAAATTCCATTTTATTTTCCTATTGAGCAATACGAAACGCGACGAAAAATTGAAGTAAAAGCACACAAAATAACGAAATATATTCAAACTAGAGATCAAAGTCTATATCAAAATTTGCCGCCGTCAATTAATGCCCATAAATTGGCAAACAGTGATGCAAACTGTTTTTATAAAGCAAAATAGCTTATAGTCTTGACTAGCCATGGATTTGGGTAAATTTCAGTAACTTTGGTCACGTACGGGAACGCACTGTTTGTGCAAATCTTATGAGAGAATGTTTTTTTGAAAAAAGTCTATAAAAATAAGAAATCCGATGAGAAATCTAATGACTGCCAAAATAATCGTATGACTGCCAAAAAATATCTTAAGCACATGTTTTTTTGACAGATGCCAGCACTCAACCCTATAATATGTGCGTTCCTGTACGTTCCATGGCTAGTCAAGACTATAAGTAGGGGAGGGAGAAAATAAGAAAAAACAATGTAAAACGCCTTTTAGACGATACTTGATTTTGAAAAATATAATAGTATATTTAGCTCAGTACCGATTCTAAATAGTTTGCAAGCGGTGAAGTGATAAAAACTGTCATTTGTTTTCATTGTTTTTAAATGAGTGAAAAATATTTTTCACCGCTTCACCAGCTTCACAAACCATTCGGAATCGATACTCTGGGCAAAAACTAGTACACACAGAAAAAAAAACAGGTGGAACTTTATCTAACCCCCAGTCTAGATTAGCAATAAATATCTTAGCAATAAGTTAAATACGTCGGCAGAATAACGGCATAAAATTGCTTATTGCCGAGCTTATGTTAAGGCTATGAGAACACGTAATTATGTTAATAATTTGCAATTATTCAACAAAGAAGGTTATGCGACGCTTACTAGTAAATACCCTTTAAAAATCCAAAATCTATAAATTTTTTTTTTTTTTTTATTTATAATTAGTTGAATTGTATTTAATTCTTCTTAATTTTAATAGTTTTTTGTTTCCTTTTTTATAAATGTGAAACTAAAATGTCATCTGAGTTTGACATTTCATCTCAGCAATATGTCGGCAATAATTGTTAACGAAGATTCGTTAACAATTATTGCGACATATATAGCCAGCAATAAATATGTACGCAATTTGGGGGTCTACACTGAAGATAACATAATTTTGACATTTGCTGCAATATATGTCAACATATTTATTGCTAGTCTAGACTGGGGGTAAGTGCTATGTAATTATACAACTACATAAGTTCGAAGTAAGTTTTACAATTTTCTAGCAAAATGTATGTAACTTTTCGGATATTTTTCACTACACATGTATATATTTTGCAACGATTTTATATATTTTACAAAAAAATTTGCATATTTTACTAGAACTTTGTAAAATTAACTTGAAAATTATGTAGTTGTATAATTACATAGCTCTTAGATAATATTCCCCCTGTTTTTTTGTGTGTGTAGGTTTTGATAATTTTTAGGTTTTGAGCGGAAAACTATAAAATTTATTTAGTCTTTCCATACAATTTTCATATAAACTGAAAACCAGATTCTACCTGGTTTTTGCTAAAAACCAAGTAAAAATATCTGAAATTTGTATTTTTGATACACCCGATTTCTTTTATAACTAATTTTCGATACACCCTGTTACAACGAATATAGAATGAAAGCAAGTGTCAAAAATATATTTAAAATTTTTTTTTAAATAGCCGTTTTTTCTAAACACTTGGATTTAATAAATCCAAAAAGTATTTCTAAAAGTGCTCAACAGATGGGGTTAGATTCTCTCTATTTTAAAAAGAATTTTCTGTCCGACACTTCTTTCACGCTAATTTTTAATACCGAATTCGATGATGAAGGATTTTACTTTAACTTTTAATTTTTAATTATATTTTATATAAAACAGCGATAAACAGTCTGCCTTTTCAGTTTTATTACTTTAATTTATATTTTTACACAATTGAAAAATTCCATTGCAATATTTAATATTCACTAATTGGATTTAATTAAATTACTTACTGTAGAGTGAAAAATTGCCATTTCTATTACAGCTATTTCTCCATGTCCAAGATTAAAAATATGTATTTGGTGAGGTGTAGTTTTTTTTCTAAACATATTTCATAAAAAAAAATTTAATAAAAACCTTTTATTTTGTGCTTTTATAATGGATTTATTAAATCCAGCTTTTCTTTTGGATTTAATAAATCCACTTTTTGTATGAAAAATTCTAAATCCAGGTGATTAAAAAAACGCTAAATATTTCAGTTTTAGTTTAAAATTGTGTGTTGTTATTAGGGAATGCATCCCCGGATTTCTCGTCCCGGGATTCCCGGGAAATTATGCATTTTTCAATTCCCGCATTCCCGGGAATTTGGACCGGGAATCCCGGGATTTAAAAAAATGCAATTTAAAATAATAAAGGTAATTATTTCAAATTTACTTATGCAAAATTTTCAAACGTTTTGAAAATAGTAAAAATCTTACATTAGGCTTGCTCATTTACTTACAAAATTGTAGTAAAAGTAGTAAGATTTTCGAGTAAACGAACACACTGATTAATTTATGTACTTGATCGAACTTAAAAAATATATTTTTTTAAAAACCACTCAACTAAATAGTGTTTGTATAAAAAAATTTGAATCGCACTTATTCTGTACAGAATTAAGGACATATTTATCCATTGACTTTTTTTTAAGTAAGTTAAAATTTGTTCCCATAATTTTGAAAAATGTTTCCAATTTTCTAAAATTATTTTCAATATTAATTTTTTTATTTATTTTCTTTTACGGACAAGTGTTTTAGTCTAAAAATTAGTTTAAGTTTATTCAATTTTTAAAAACACATATATAACACTGTGAGACAAATGGTAGGGGTCAGTGATCGGGAAGGGTTCAAACTACCGGGGAAAATTATATCGGTAAAAAAGAAGTTATACGTGTCCCGGCGTTTCGCTGGGTCACCCCTAGGATATATCGATTTGACCTTTGGTGGTTTTTTTTTGACATAACTCGAGAACCACTAGTCCGATTTTGCTCAAACAATTTTAAAAAAATTAAAAATTACAATTCCTTTAATCTGTTCATATAACGTTTTTCTATATACTCAACAGTTTTGCCGGTAAAAATAAATGTATGAAGAAAAAAATATTTTTTGCCTAAAATATTAAAAAAAAGTAATAAACAAAAGGTAATAAATAAAAATAAAAAAGTAATAAAAATCGGACTAGTGGTTCTCGAGTTATGTCAAAAAAACATATATCCCGATTCCTAGGGGTGACCCAGCGAAACGCCGGGACACGTATAACTTGTTTTTGACCGATATAACATTTCCCGTTGGTTTCATCCCATCCCGATTTTGACTGTCGCATAGTGTAATTAGACTTATAAAGGGTGTTTTTTTAAGCTAGATAGAACTTTAAATTGTAAAAAGTAACACAAAAAATTAAATTTTGATGAAACATTTTTTTTTATTTGTTTCAGTATACTCTGACAAATCATCATGAATAGACTCACGCTTGAACAACGCTACGAAATTATCCAAATTTACTTTGAAAATCAGTCGTCGATTCGCGCAACTTATAGACGCAAAATTGTGTTCAGCGATGAGGCGCATTTTTGGCTTAACGGGTTTGTTAATAAGCAAAATTGCCGCATATGGAGTGAGACCAATCCACAAGAGACCCTACAGACTCCATTACATCCAGAAAAATGCACCGTTTGGTGCGGTTTTCACGCTGGTGGCATCATCGGACCTTATTTCTTCAAAAATGAGGCCGGAGCTCGCGTTACGGTCAATGGAGATCGTTACCGCACCATGATCAATGATTTTTTGTTTGAAAATATGGATGACATTGATCCGGAGGAGATGTGGTTTCAACAGGATGGCGCTACGTGCCATACGGCGAACGCAACCATCGACTTATTGAAATCAAAATTTGGCGATAAGTTGTTTTCGAGAAATGGACCTGTCAATTGGCCTCCAAGGTCGTGCGATTTGACACCTCTCGATTATTTCCTGTGGGGCTACGTGAAGTCACTGGTTTATGCTGATAAACCAGCAACAATTGATGCCTTGGAGGACAGCATTGTTCGTGTTATTCGTGACATACGGCCAGCAGTGCTCGACAAAGTGGCCCAAAATTGGACGTCCAGAATGCGCTTCGTCAAGAACAGCCGCGGTGCCCATATGCCCGAAATCATTTTCAAATGTTAATGTCACGTATTGATCTTTCCAATAAAAAAAAAATTTTGATTACAATTTAATTTTTTGTGTTATTTTTTACAATTTCAAGTTCTATCGGGCTTAAAAAACCCCCTTTATAATTTCTAATATAAAATTAACTGCCTGTTTTTATAAAAAGAATCGGAGAAATTCGTTAAATCGTTTGTGTGAAAAACACAAACATAAAAAGATTTATCTTAAAAATTTTTTAGCCTCATTTGTTCTACATAGAAGTCCTAACAAATTTGTGGAAAAAATTGGAAGGAAAAACGTTTTTAAATTAGTGTTTCTCACACAAATTTGTTAACGAATTCGTTTGATTATTTTTATAAAAACACCCAGTAATTCTTTCCCACTACGAAAATTCCAAAAAAAAACCACCGGAGCTTTTTCACGATCATGAAAATTTGAGGTCTTTAAGACATTTTATTAATAAAAATTTTTAAATTACTATAAAATATTTTCTAATTTATGTCCCTTGCGGGATCCCGTTAATTCAAGATAAATTTCCCGATTTCCCGGGAAATCAAAAAGTGCGGGATTTTGCATTCACTAGTTGTTATACATTTTTAAATGTGTTAATAATTTTTTTAATTTAATTTAACCATAGAAACATAAAGAAAAGTGTTTAATAAAAAAGTGATGTGACAAAGAAAAACTAAAAACTCAGTGTAAATGAATTGGCTTTTGTAATTTAGTTTTGTACAAAAACCACCTGGTTTTTGCTCAGTCTAAATTCAGTATAAAAAAGAATTTCATATTTTTCTTATTGATTATTACACCCTAAAAAATCCTTAGTTGATTACAACGAATATATCAACTATATCATAGGTGAAATATCTCTAAGTAATATATAGTTAAATTGATTTCGTTGATATTAGCTGAGTTTGTGCGACAACCTATCAACGTTAGCTTATGTCATTCTCCTATAAATTTGACATTAGCCAACGTTTAATGTTAACTCTCAACGTTACTAATGTCAAATTTGTATGGGAATGACATGAACCAACGTTGATAGCTTGCCGCACAAACACAGCTACACTCAGAAAAGTACTGCAGTTACTACATGACAGTTATTTGTGTAGTATTGCGGTTGTAGTTATTTTAACTACATTTTTCAATGTTTTTGACAGTTCTTTTTTTAAACAAACTACAAAAACTACTACATTGTAGTAATATTTATTTTATGCATTTGTTTTAATTTTGTTACAAATATTTAAATTTTCAAGTGTGTATGTGTACGAAGTAAAGACTATGAGAGGAACATGCTTTCTCTTGTCTTTCTCTAAGGAAAAGGTTATATATTTTATTGAATTATTAAAATAGTAAGGTAAGTTTTATAACATAAAATATAAATTTATTTACGGGAATATTAAAATATATTGTATTTATTTTCTTTCAGTTCTTTTATATTTTTATCCCTTTCTACCTTCAGAAAAAAAGGACGCCAAACAATATTTCATCCCTCACATACGGACATCTAGAACAATCACTATATACAATAAAAGTGATAGTAAATGTAAATTTTGATTTCTCAATTTTAAATTTATTATGAATAAAATTAAGTTAAGAGTATTTACATAAATTTGTTTTTATTAAATTAAAAATTTTTAAAATAATTTTTATTTATGTTATTTTAACTACATTTGCAGTTATTTTTACAGTTTTACAATAATTTGCATGTACGTTGTATTAATTGCATTTGTAGTTGTTTTTACTACATTTGTCAGTTGAATTTTAACATTGAAAAATAACTTCACATTGCAGTTGATTTAAATACAAATGTAGTCTACACATTTTTAACTTCAAATGCAGTTATTTTAACTGTCCCTTGCAGTTGATTTTACCTACATAATTCCCTGAGTGTAACAATGGACGAAACTTGGATCTAACACTTTACTCCAGAATCGAATCGGCAGTCAGCCGCCCGAACAAGCCAAAGACGCAACAGTCAGCTGGTAAAGTTATGGCATCAGTATTTTGGGATGCGGCTGGAATTTTGTACATTGATTAAGATACAACAAAAAAAGTAAAATGGCGACCCCTACGTTCTGCAAAAATTTTTTTTGAAACCTCCTTTCAAAAACAATTTATATTGGACGGTGTACGGCGAACTTTTTGGCTGAAGTACACTTTATGGGGCACCCTCAAAACAAAAAAAAAAGTATGACTTCCTCTGGAATTAAAAAAGAAAATTTTTTCTATGTGCTGTTAAGGGGCCGGGGCCCCCGGGACCAGAGAAACAAGCCGACCAAAATAATCGGCGGCGGCGGCGCAAGCAAAAAATCGGCGGCGGCGGCGGCGATTGATGTTGAGCCGGATAAAAATCGGCGGCGGCGGCGCAACCAAATAATCGGCGGCGGCGGCGGCTTGATCGGCTGAAAACAACATTTTGTAATATGATTTGAAAACGTTTAAGTTTTTTTAACGAAAGATGGATATTTTACTATCACTCTATATGCATTTACGTTTTTGCCATTACTCTTACCTGACCATCTCTCAAGGATTTGTACGAATAATCTTCAAAGTTTACTATTTTTGAAAAGTTATTCATCATCGCTCTTATATCTGAAACATTTGGAATAATTATTGGAGGCGGTTTTTCTTCAGACAGCTCTCTGTTAGCATTATCGTTAATATAAGTATCATAATCATTAAGCTGCCTACACACTAGGGAACATACTTAAAAAAAGAGAGCATTTTTTGTGAATGTGTGAGTGCGTTTGTGTGTGTGGAGTGTTGAGAGCGTGCATTTCGTGTTTACAAAATTTTTTGATATTTTTTGTTCCCTCAACCATGTTCCCTAGTGTGTAGGCAGCTTTATTGTCTACATCAAGTGCAGCAAACATGTTGTTGCTAGTAGGTACTTGGTATATCATCATTAGGGCAAGGAATTTCATGCACTTAAAAATGAAAAATATGCGCCTAAAATATGCGGTTAAAAAAGAAAAATATGCACTAAAAACTATAATTTTTGCAAAAATAATGCACTTTAAAACTTAAAAATATATTTAAGTTAGTTATTTTGCAAACAGACACAGAACTCGAAGATTTCCCATAGGTCAATAGAGTTTTAAAAATGTTTATTTTGATTGAATCAAAATATGAAAACGTATAAATTTTTTATATTTTTTTACAAAATAAAAAATGCTATTAAAAATGAAAAATATGAACAAATATGCATTAAAAAGCACAAAATATGCATTAAAAAGCCACCAAATATGCATTTAAAGTCGAAATATGCAACTACAAATCGATGCAAGTTTGTTCTAAATTTGATGATTCGGATAAATGTTTAGTCCATATTAGTTTTGGACTATCGAGAAATAACATGCATTTCCATGGAATTCCTTGCCCTAATCATCATTGTTGGTAGTTTTTTTATTTTGATTGCATGCTTAACTAATCCTGGTGATCGATTTTGTCGTTGTTTTGTTTTCAGCGACTGTCTACCAGACAATATCGCTTGCTTCAGTAGACTCGCTGCTACTATCCATTTTGCTGTAACAGCAGAGGATTAGTATAGCAGAATATTAATCCCTTTGTTTACTACTGAATAATAAGTACACTGTTGCCAATTTAGCTATTTTCTCGTCAAATCTAGCGATATTTCAACTCGTTTAGCGGGATAAAATATGATTTAGCTACTAGCGGGAAAACTAGCGATTTTTTTAAAGACAGTCTTGGTGTTTTCTTAGCTTTTTTTACATTTATTTCCTTGACAGAATTTTTGAATCATTATTATTTAGCGATTTTCGCTAAATTTTTAAGGAATACTTAAAAGTTGAAAAAATTTTGCGATGTATCGACAATTATTTTAGAAAGTGTTAAAAAGTTCGAAAAATATAGCTATTTTTGGGAAATTTTTCAACAGAATCCGAAAAGTTCGTGAAATTTAGCGATTTATCGCTAAATTTTTAAAGTTTTTTATAATTTAGCTATTTTCTATCGATTTTTTAGTTTGATTTAGTGATATTTTTATGAAAAAAGTTGGCAACAGTGAATAAGTAATAATTTGTTGTTGATTTCAATATACAATGCAGTGTTGCCAACAAATTTTCAAAATAAATGGCTAGATCAGACCCAAAAATCGCTAGAAAATCTCTAGATTATAAACAGTGTAAATATTTAGCGATTTTATCGCTAGATTGTTGAAAAATGGTACTTAAAGCAGTTTTTACTCAAAAATTTCTTTAATATGTTAATAAGAAGTGTTATAAACTTTTAAATAATGAAACATTTTACGATTAAGCTTCAAATAATGAGTCCTGATTTTCATTGAATTTATCTTAGTATTGCGAATACACAATAGAGGGCGTTGTACGATGAAAAAGTGCATACCCATATTTTATCGAAATGTGTATTTTTAGAGTTTTTTTTACTAAAATCGTTTAAGATGTTGTGTTTTATAATAAAGGAATATCAATGTGCGAGTTTTATAATATTTTTCAACATAAAACCGAGTTTTAAAAATTATATTACGGCTGATAAAAAAATCGCTAGATTTTTGGCTAATAGCTACAGGACAATTTTTCCCGCTAGGGGCGAAATAAAACCGCTAGATCTGACGAGAAAATCGCCGTTATGGCAACACTGATACAATGTATTAAAAAAAAGTTTTTTCTTAAAACAATAACAAATGTTATTGCTTTTAATTTTAAATAGAATTATAGAAAAGAGATCACAATTAACGTCTGCACTTTATCACGGTCAGAAAATCACTCGCAAAAAATATATATAAAATCAATTTATATAAGATTTGTTGTTGGTTCACGTGTGATTTGTTTCATGTTTGCACAGATCCATGGCTAGTCAAGACTATATCTAACAAATGGACCTAAATATTTAATATAACATACAAGTTTTATTTAATAAATTATAAACATACCCTTTTAGTACCAAGTCCTTTTCGTGGAAACATAACTTGCAAAATATTAATTATGCCAGCAAGTAATCCCAACATTGGGAAAATATAACCCCCTTGGAACTCAAAACAATTTTTGCCTCTTCTAGAATTTTCAGACAATTAAAGCATACTGGGAATTAATATTTTTTTATTTATTCTTTTTAATTTTAACAAATTAAGGAATAAATAAAGACCATAGAAAAAAATACATATCGATTGATTTAAGAAATTAAACTTGTTGAAGACTTTTGAATGGAGGCTTTGTTAGAAAGTTTGGGCAGGATGCACATATCTTGTAGGGACCCATTTGAAATAGATGCCCAATCAATAATGTCCTTAAATGATGCAATTATGTGATCAATTCGAACATTGGTTTGAGCATTTTATCCGTAAAAGTGTCCTTTTCTAAATATTATAGAATTTTACAATAAGGGTTTTCACAAGGGGTGTGCTATTTGTTGTATCGTTGTATCGTCCTAACAAAAAACAGAGTTGTTAAAGATTAAATTGAAAAAATACAATATTTGAAAATAGCACGATACAACATTTTTACGTATGTTTAGTGTCCTATGTTTGAGTGTGCTAACAGATAGAAAACCTAATAGAAAATCGTTGTTAAACTCAAATAAAAATTTTAACAACTCTGTTTTTTGTTAGGACGATACAACGATACAACAGATAGCACATCCCTTATGAACAACCTAAATATCTCTTATCTTTACTTTTTCATTTATTTGTTACAAAATGTTTAATTTATCCAAAACATTCAACTGGACCATTTTTAAAAATGTATTTTAGAATTGAAAAAATATATATGGGTGATATCAAAAAATGTGATAAAAACCATGTAACCAGCTAATTTCAAATGCATGGATTATATTTGAGTTATATATTTCGATATATGTATATCAGCGCATTGTCACCTGTTTTACAAAATTTATAACAATCTGACCAATTTTTGGTTAATACATAAAATTTGTAACCAATTTTATAGGCCAAATGTAAACTCCGTAACCAGTAACTCGTAAGGTTTTTTAATTTTAATAGCTTATATTTTAATAACCAATGAAGCTAAACACTAACTGTAAGAATTTATATGAAGAGGAGAAGTAACGCTTTTAACAAAAATTAATACATTTTACAAACTTTTTCGTATATCTATGCTAACACGACGTCAACTCTGTAACGATTTTTCGTCATAATTTTTGATAAAAATGCGTACACCAAATACATATAATGAGTTTTAAATGCAAAGTTAAGCAGCTATGTTTTTTTATTAATTGATTTTTTACACATCTGCAAAGAGTTGCATTCTGAAGTATTATATTAACCCATTAAGACCTTTTTTTTTAATTTTTTTCACAGTACATATAAATTTATATAAGCTTTTATAGCTTCAAAAAATTATATTTATAAAAATTTAATATTTAGAAGATTTTAACTTTTTTCTTTTCATATAAAAAAATTGTTTTTAGCTCTGGTTGTTCAAGTTTAATGAATTAGTAAATTCTTTTTAAAAAATATATTTATTTTTAAATTTTTTATATTTGAAAATTGATACTTCCAGCCGAAATGAGCCGAAAAAAATCGGCGGCGGCGGCTGAAGCAAAAATGACCGGCGGCGGCGGCTTAAACGGCTCACGGCGGCTGGCTTGTTTCTCTGCCCGGGACCCGCTAGGTCCAAAAAACAGAAACACACCCAAAATGGTAAGTGCGACGGCTCAAATTAAAGGAAATTTGAACGTTGAGATAGCATAATAACAAAAATTGATTTAAAAACGAGAACTAATTTAATTATCTTTTTGCTTTGAAACTTATATCACAGATGGGTATTGCATAGAGGAGCTATTTGCTATCGGAAACTCATTTTGACCAAATTTAAGTTGACATATTTTGAATATAGGCTCTCGATATAAAAAAAGGTGTGAAAAAGGAGACACGGAGGAGATTAAAAGATAAAGAAAAATCAAAACATAGAATCTAGTCTGATTTGACTAGATCTAGTCCGATTTGAAAATTAGTGTGGACCCGCTAGGTCCAAAAAACAGAAACACACCCAAAATGGTAAGTGCGACGGCTCAAATTAAAGGAAATTTTCTCCCGATTTCAAAAATGTATTTGGTGTCATGATCCATAAAGTGTGGCTACCACCAAATGCATTTTTGAAATCGGGAGAAAATGTCCTTTAATTTGAGCCTTCGCACTTACCATTTTGGGTGTGTTTCTGTTTTTTGGACCTAGCGGGTCCACACTAATTTTCAAACCGGACTAGGTCTAGTCAAATCAGACTAGATTCTATTTTTTGATTTTTCTTTATCTTTTAATCTCCTCCGTGTCTCCTTTTTCACACCTTTTTTTATATCGAGAGCCTATATTCAAAATATGTCAACTTAAATTTGGTCAAAATGAGTTTCCGATAGCAAATAGCTCCTCTATGCAATACCCATCTGTGATATAAGTTTCAAAGCAAAAAGATAATTAGTTCTCGTTTTTAAATCAATTTTTGTTATTATGCTATCTCAACGTTCATTTTGTTTTGGTGAAAATAAATGCTAACTCCCATAGTAAATTTCCAACTTTTTAAACAAAAATTTATTTATTATAAATATGCCTCACATTTAATTACATTTGGCATGCTGAATACGAATCTGGAAAAGATTTTGATATCCAATGGCTAGTTTTCGAGATATGGTAATTTTTATCATATTAGTAAATAGTGGTTCAAAACAAAAAAAATTGGTAATATATATGAAACTTTTAAAATATTTATCGGATTGATATATTTAGCGCATATTTTAATCACCTGGATTTTGCTTTTTTCATACATAAAGTGGATTTATTAAATCCAAAAAAAAGTTGGATTTATTTATCCGGGTTTACACATAACAGTAAAAACACAAATATATGAAACATTCTGTTAATTTAATGTCCGAAAAAAATATGAATGAAAGTTAAAAGAAAAACAAAAAAAAATGTAAAACTAGAAAACAGAAGCATTTTCTTTAAGTTTTGTTCACAGATTATATACAGATATGAATGTTACTAATGACAGGGGTCAAGAAAGTATTCTCGAACCGTATGGTTTTGTTTACATGGAAGTCAAGTCAAGAGGGAGATAATATAAAATCTCCATACATTTTGTATTGCATTTGTATTTTTCTTAAATTTTTGGGTTTTGTTTTGCTCATTTTCTGTAAGCCAAATCAGCTGATTCATATCTGTATTTTATTAAATATGTTTAGAAAAACAACTACACTTCTCTAGATACCTATTTTCTATCTTGGACATGGAGAAATAGCTGAAATCGAAATGGCAATTTTTCACGCTACTGTAAGTAATTTCATTAAATCCAATTGGTGAATATTAAACATTGCAGTGGAATATTTTAATTGTGTAGAAATATAAATTGAAGTGATGAAACTCAAAAGAAAAACTGTTTCTTGCTGTTTTATATTATTTTTTATCATAAAAAAAAATAATTTCTTTGAAATTTAACATATGCATATGTATATACAAAAAACTAAAATCTACATTATAGCCTTGAGAGGACCCGATAAGAACAATCTGATGATAGTGATGTGGTGTCACTTGAAAATGCATTAATTGTCAACCATTGGTTCTAGGAAAGTTTTTTTTCATAAGCTTTTTCTCTATTGGTTGTAAAATAATATTCTTAAACCGAACAAAAATAACACCCATTGTAACAATATTCAGATCAACTAAAAATCTACAATAAAAAATTTCCAAAATTATAAAAAAACTAAAAATACGATATAAAAATATTTTTTTTCTAAAACAGATACAAAATTGTGCTAAAAGAAAGATTTCTTTTTTTTCCAAAAATATGCTCTTAACATCAAAATATGAAAAAACTTTGCTACTAAGAGCAAAATATGATTTAACAAATCGATGCCAGAATTCGTCAATTGTTCTGAAATGGACAAATATATTATCCATTTTGCAATACAACGCACAGTATCCGGTTCATTAATTTATAAGTGATCTTCTGAACAACCGCCAGAGTCAAATAATGGACACTATACGTATGAGTGATTCTAAATAACAAATATTTTAAAATTAGCCAACGCCACCATGTTAAAAATAATTCTTTTGTATCAAATTAAAGCCAAAATTACTTGAACGTAAATGTAACGTTAAGTATCTCCTGATGGAAAATTTAATAAGTTAAAAGAGTATAACTGACAGGTTTTTACTCATTATCCGAGATTGAATCAGCTGACTCGTCACGTAACGTTTACGTTCGAGTAACGAAGACTTAAGTCCAAATTAGTTTGGAAGTATCGTAAAAAAAGTAACGTATCATTCTCATAATGAATAAAAAGAGTATAAAAAATAAAAATATTGTACTTTTTATCTTTTTTTTGTGCATAGAATTAAATGTCAAGTAATAAAATAGAAAATTTCTATTTTCAACAGAACTTTTTTACGATTTTACTTGACAACAGTTTCAATGCATAGAAAAAAGATAAAAATATATTTCTATATTATTTTAACACATTGAATTGATCACAGATACGTTTTTTTACTTTACGATTACACTAATGAAGCCTTTAGAAGGGTTTTAAAAATGTATAGTACTCTGTTTTCTATAGAAAATATATATTAGAAATTTAAGCTAAATAAATTATGAATCAACAACTGTTTATACCAGTTTTTAATGATTAAAAATGACATAATTTTTGCGCAAAAAATATTAATGAAAGAAAAAATGCAGAATAGGCGTAACTGACATTATTCAGTGTAATATAAATATAAACAAACCGTTATATGAACTTAATCGCTGACAACAAAAACAATTAAAGCAAAAATCTTTGTTAAATGCAACTTAAAGTATGGTACTTAAAAATTGATTATACAAAAAATCTAGGCAAATCCCTTACTTAAACATTTTTTTGTCATTATTGTCATCATCACTGCCTCTTTAACGTCTTTCTGTAGTGTTCTAGTTTGATAATATGATTTGATATGACATTACATAATCATCTAACTATCGTACAGGATAAAGGGTATACTCTAAGAACAATTCCCTTGTGGCAACCGAATTTTTTGCCAACCAAAATAATTCGGTTGACGCAACCTCGTAATTCGGTTGCCCCGAACGAATTCAGTTGTGGCAACCGAATTCGGTTACAGTTCGGTTGCGACAACAGAATTCGGTTGAGGCAACCGAATTACGAGGTTGCAGCAACCGAATCAATTCGGTTGGAAGAAATTCAGTTATCACAACGGAATTGTTTTGAAAGTGTAGTTTCAAATAGAGATAGGAAATCAAAACTTACACTACTCACCGGTAGAGGGCGGTGAAATTTAGTATTATTTGAGCAACTACTTAGTATCAGTTTAACATCAGCTGAGTCTATATTTTAAAACTCAAAAACTGCTCAAAATAAGGAAAAAAACAAGCTCGGAATATATTCAAATAATAAAATTTTAGATATCCGTTTGTTTTTTTTTGCTTTGTTGTTTGTTATTATTTAAATTTAAATAAAAAAAGAAAATTGTCAACTTTTTGAACAAAGTGCCATCTAGTGACAACGATATTTTTATAACTTATTTTTTTGCTAATGCCATACAACTAATGGTTTCAACCAATTTATTAAGGCAGCCATGACATATTTTTAAGAAATTTGGGCACTGAAAAGTTAATGAATATTCAAAATAAAATAAGGTAATTTCTTCGGCTTGAGTTATTTTTGTTTGGATTTTATTACAATAGGTGTGTTTGGTTACTTTTCCAGTAAAGTCCAGGAAAAATTACTTAGTAACAAATATACAGAGAGTAAGGCAAAATTTACTCTCAAAAAGAAAAATATCTAAAAATGTACGCAAACAGAAAAATTGTAAGAATTAGTAAAATACTGCTGCCAACTTCTTTCCTAAAAATATCGCTAAATCAAACTAAAAAATCACTAGAAAATATCTAAATTATAAAAAACTTAAAAAAGCGATAAATCGCTAAATTTCACGAACTTTTCAGGTTCTGTTAAAAAATTTCACAAATAAAGCTATATTTTTCAAACTTCTTAAAACTTTCTTAAAAAATTATCAATACATCGCCAAACTTTTAGGTTTTCCATAAAAATTTAGCGATAAATCGGTGAATAATAATGATTCAAAAATTCTGTCAAGGAAATAAATATAAAAAAATGCTAAGAAAATTTCAAGACTGTCTTAAAAAGAAAAATCGAAAAATAAAAATTATATTTTATCCCGCTAAACGAGTTGAAATATCGTTAGATTTGCCGAGAAAATAGCTAAATTGGCAGCAGTTATTAAAATAGCTGATTGCGAAATAAACCTATTCAAATTATTGGATTAATAAATAAAACCTTATAAAATGATCACTTACTTACTTGTTCCATCGTAAATAAGCTTATATTTAAATATTTTTCATTTTTACTAAAAATTATTTAAAAATTATTTAGACAAATGTTTTGTTTCTTCATTCATATGTTTTCAATCATATGTTTTTTTTTTCTTACAAATTCTTACTAGCAAAAATTCATCCAGTAAAAACTTGTAAGTTCTCTGGTATTGAACTGTCACTTTAAGCATTAAACACATAGACGACTGCAGCTACACGACTACAGCCTGTCAAAAATAAAATACACACGTTAATATGAAAACGATTATTTTGACACCAACACAGCTACACGGCTACACGACTACTTTTGCCGCTGTAGTCAACTTAGGATAATTTCTATTTTTGTTGGCTACAAAACAAAAATAGTGTTGACAATATAACAAAATATGTAAAACAGGACAATTTTTCCCGCTAGAGGCGAAATAAAATCGCTAGTTCTGACTAGAAAATCACCGTTATGGGAACACTGAAGAAACAGCTGTTTATATTTTACAATTGTTTGAAGGTTTCATTAATTTATATTTGGAAATAATTTTATTGTAATGTTTTGTAAAAAAATATGGATCTTACAAAATTAACAAAATTTTCCTCAGCCATTATGTTAGAAGCACAAACCAAAAAAGATTAATATTTATCAAAACGTCAAATTTTTAGGATCAGCTCTACTATGTTGCTGTCGTTTTCAAAAAAATTAAGTAGCTGACTACACGACTACAAATGCTGATGGCTGCAATTGTAGTCGTGTAGTCAGCTACTTAATTTTTTTGAAAACGACAGCAACATGTAAACAGATAATCCTAAATATTTGACGTTTTGATAAATATTAATCTTTTTTGGTTTGTGCGTCTAAAATAATGGCTGATGAATATTTTGTTAATTTTGTAAGATCCATTTTTTTTTACAAAACATCACAATAAAATTATTTCCAAATATAAATTAATGAAACAATTGTAAAATATAAACAGCTGTTTCTTCAGTGTTCCCAAAACGGTGATTTTCTAGTCAGAACTAGCGATTTTATTTCGCCTCTAGCGGGAAAAATTGTCCTGTTTTACATATTTTGTTATATTGTCAACACTATTTTTGTTTTCTAGCCAACAAAAATAGAAATTATCCTAAGTTGACTACAGCGGAAAAAGTAGTCGTGTAGCCGTGTAGCTGTGTTGGTGTCAAAATAATCGTTTTCATATAAACGTGTGTATTTTATTTTTGACAGTCTGTAGTCGTGTAGCCGCAGTCGTGTTTAATGCATTACTCTTTATTTTTCCTCTCTCCTTACTGAGTAATTGTGTAAACAAACACCTTCCAGTAAAAACTTGTACAAATTTGTACGAATTTGTACAAATTTTCGGGTACGCAAACACACTAAGTTTTGAATATTCTCTGGAGTATTAACAAACCATTTAAGGAAATTTCAATTTTAAAATCAAAATTTTATTATAACCCCCATTAACAATAAACAAATAACCTAAAGTTAACACAAACTGAAAGTTAAAAAATTCAAATTTGTATGGAATTTGACATCTGTAACTCTAAGTTAGCTCAAACTTTAGGTTAATTTGTTTATTGTTAATGGCCCTAACTGGTATTCCTACACTCAAAAAAATAAGTTGGTAGAAAAATTAGTAAAACGTCTTGTATATCAAGTGTACTAGCATATATATCAAGTGTACTATCAGCATTCATAGCGTGGACGACAACCAGATAGACAAGATGTAGATGTCGCAGCTTGTCTGGAAACGGAAATGACAAAAAAAGAAAAACAACACTACACATATTCTATATTTAAATTTTCAGCAAATAAATTAATTAAAGTAAAATTTCGCTACAAGTTTTTTGAGTTTTTTTCAGTCCACTAATATTTAGCAAAAAGTTTAGTGATTTTAGCAAGGATTTTTTTCATTTGCAGTCGACTAAGTGTTAGCAAAACTTTTGCTGAAGATTACTATTTTTTTTTTGGTAAAAATCAGTTCGCTGATTTTCAACAAACCTTTTGCTGAAATTACCAACTTTTTTGCAAGCACGCTCCTGACTAAAAATTTGCTGACACAGCAACATTTTTTGCTGACTTTACTGACTTTTTTTTGAGTGTAAAGACCAAAAAAGCATTTGAGAATAGTGCTGATAAAAATATGAGTATCGAGTATTTGTCTTTTTTTTTTGGGTACTCGATACATAAAACTACTACTCGATACTTTCAGGGTTGCATTCTGGACGGAAAAAAGAAATAAAAATGTGACTTCGCTAAAATATTTACCACAAAACTAAAAATCTGCTAAAAGATAAACCCAAAAGTAATATTTTTAAAAGTATATGTTAAAAACCTATAAAAAAAAAACTTAATCGTGTATTCAGAAAACAGAACGTGTAAAATCGAAAATGATTTAAATCTATTGAAACTTAAATAAACAAGTCGATTTGTCTAAATTTAAATTTCGTCTTGTTTTTCTTTTGCAAATCATTTTTGGATCTTTTATGAGTCCGAAAAATTAACACTTATTTTGAGACAGCTTTTTGTATTGTAGGGACAACTTTTTGGATTGCTTTCTGAGACTTCATATTTTCTATAAAAAAAGGGTTTTTTCAGCCAGCAAACAAGCCCAAAAATGAGTCAAAAAAAAGCTCAAAAATATTATTAAAAATTCAAATTTTTGTATGAAAGTGGTTCATCCAAAAGAGCGTTCTTTTTTGATTAAAAAATTACTCAAAAAAAGATTTAAAAAAATTCGAAAGGCTCAAAAATTAATAATTTTTTTGAGCCTTTTTTGAATTGTTCACAAAATATTCAAATTTGTTGATATTTCTGAGTCATTTCTGAACCTTTTGGATTAAATAATTTGACTTAAATTTTTGTGTCTTTTTTTATTCGTATTTTCGTCCAAAATATGAGCAATTTTCGATAAAAAATTTGAAAATTTGTTTTGTTTGAGTAAGTTTTGAATCATAGAATAAGAACCCTCAAAAAAGTATCCAAATTTTTCTGGCTGGGTTCAAAAAATAATAATTTTTATGAGCCAAATAAAACTCTTATTTATGAGCGCTCCTAAAGTCTCGGTTGGGATTTTTAGATATTTAAATATCGAAGAATTTTAGCAAAACATTTTTAAAAATTGAAAAGTAACCGAATTTACCAGCACTATTTGAGAAGTTAATTTTTGTGTTGAAAATTTAAGCCGTATAGCAACGTTTTTGAAAGCAACTGACAACAAGATTGTATATATGACTATTTGCGTCGTTTTATACTACCCGGTTACCCTGCTGTCGTGTACAATTTATACTATTTTATGTTGTAATAAGTTAAAACAGTGACGTTGACATAATTTTGATTTTAATTTTTTAATGTTGACGTTGCATGCTCATATTCACTGTAGAATATTGTAATTATTAATTTTGAAGAGATGTTATAACAATTTGAAATTAATACAATTACATCTACTTATAAAGCATAATTATGTGAAACAACAATTACAAAAAAAAATGTTAAATAAAATACAATTGTTAACAAATCAAGACAAAGTTACGTTGAATTCAATTACAATAAAAAAGGGAAAATTAATTTTATTGTCTGTTTTTTTAAAGGCCTCTTTAGAGAATTTGAAATATAGGGGAAATCTCATTTGGTTTAGAAATGCCAGCTCACGAACAATAAAATTAGCCTTTTAAAATGAGCCAATTCAGAAGACATCTGCTCAAAATACTGGAGCTTTCAAGCTTTAAAAAAAAGAGTCAGCAAATTATTGGGCTCTAAACTAAAAATTTGTCACGCTCCTTTAAAATTCAAACGATGCGAAATGGGAATGCATACTACATAGATTACATATATCTCTTACTCTTTGACATTCGCTTTCAGTGCAAATATCTCATGAGAATGTGTTGGACATACGTTCTATACCTATACAAAAAATAGTTGAATGTTTGTGAAAAAATGTGTTTGTTGACAAAAGAAGAAGAAGAATAAGATATCTATGTAATCTATGGCATACTAATTTGACCCTGTAATACTCTTTCTTCTGATTACGATTATATTTAAACTACACTCAGAAAAGTTCCTACATGACAGTTATTTGTGTAGTAATGTGGTTGTAGTTATTTTAACTACAATTGCAGTTAATTTACTTAGAGAAAAATTTTTCAATGTTTTTGGCAGTTATTTTTTAAACAAACTACAAAACTACTACATTGTAGTAACATTTATTTTATGCAGTTATTTTGAATTTTGTTACAAATACTTCAATTTTCAAGTGTGTATGTGTGTACGAATCAAACAAGATTGTGTGTACGAAGGGCTTGTTTAGAAATTTCTAGTGAAAGAATGTGAGAAGAACATGTTTTCTCTTGTCTTAGACATAGAACAACGCTTAAGAGTGAAGACGCGTAATACGGAAAAGGTTATATATTTTATTAAATTATTAAAATAATAAGGTAAGTTTTATAATTTAAAATAGATATGTGCGCGTGACACGAAATTTTCGTGTCACGCGTGATCGTGATTTAAAAGGATAGCACTCACGTGAGTCGTGCGTGAGCTAAAAAAAGTTCCTGAGTGAGTCGTGCGTGAGTAAATTTTTGTTCGTGAGTTTGCGTGATTATATTAAACCAGATTGCGATACTTTACAATTTTATAAAAATTCCAGAGATCTTCCCCTCCGAACGGGTGTTTCCTACTTCTGCCAGAATTCTTATGTAAAGAAGAAATCGACTTCTTGTATAAAACTTTAAAAAAATTTTGTTCCTTCACAAAAATTCGAATAACATTTAAAGATCTACAGTGAATTTTTTAAGCTATTTAAAAATTTTATAAAATTAAACTAAAGGGATTAAATGCGCTAAAATCCCAAAACCTAATTAACAAATTATGAAAAAGAATCTGTTAAAAGTATGTCCCTATCCAAATTTTATTCTTGAATAAGGCAATCGTCACGGGGCGATGTTTTTAGTATTTCTAGAAATATTTGTTAAGTTAAACTCAAAAAAGAATTTTTTGTTCTCGTCTAGGAGCGTTTCTAAACATTTAAAATATCAAAGAAAAAAGAAACAAAAAATACCACAATTTGCTTTGTCATCTTCCAATATACTACTCTGTTTAAGTAGGTTTGAGGTTAAGAGGAAGAATAAACATTTTTTTAAAGTTATAGACACATTATTATTTTGCAAATTAGACTCGATCTAGTTTCTGCCTTTTTTTTATGGACATGCTTCATCAGTGATTTTCCATTAAATTGTATTATTGTTGTACTGTTGTTTTGGCAGATCTAGCCAGAGACTATTAATTATAGAGATAGGAAATCAAAACTTACACTACTCACCGGTAGAGGGCGTTGAAATTTAGTATCACCTGAGCAACTATTTAGAATCACTTTAGTATCAGCTCAAAAATTGCTGAAAACTGCTCAAAATAAGAAAAAATCAAGCGCAAAATATGTTCAAATAATAAAATTTGAGAATTTCTTTTTTTATTTGCTTGTTATTATTTCAATTTAAATAAAAAAAGAAATTTGTCAATTTTTTAAACAAAATGCCATCTAGTGATAACGATGTCGTTATAACTTTTGTTTTTGGTGATGCCATACCCCTGGAGCTAGCAATGTAGTGACATCCATTCAAGTATAATCAACAGTAGAAGATAATATGTTTTCTAAAGTGTCAGTAATATTTATATTTGCACAAGCACTTGTATATTAGTTAAATTTTTAACAAAATTTTTTATAGTTAAGCTAATTTTAATTACACTAATAGAAAAAAGTCCGTAAAAAATTTAGTGAAAACTACTAAAAATTAGTTAAAAATGATGCTGCAGAAAAAACCGCTAAATTAGCAGATTATTTTTGCTATATATTAGTAATAGGAACATCAAAAATAAAACTGTTAAATATACAGAATTTTAGTTATATCTGAGCTAAATTTTTGTAAATTGAGAATAGCAAATTACCATTAGCCTAAAAAATTACCAAAAAAATTTAAAATTTTCGAAGTTATTTTTTCGATTTTTTTTTAAATGCAAATAAAAATCTAGCCTTTTGAAAACAGCAGTTTACAATTTTTTAGCAAATATTTCTGCTGATTTTAGCAGAATAGACTGCTATTTGCATTTAGCTTAAAAATACCAAAAATTTTGTAGATATAACATTATTTATTATATCTACAAAATTTAGATATTTTTGCTATTTTTAATCTACAAATATTTAGCAAAATTTTCTGCAGATTTTACAGTACAATTTGCTATTTTCAATTAACTAAAAGTTAGCCTAAATATAACTAAAATTCTGTAAATTTAACAGTTTTAATTTTGCTGTTCTCATTTTACTAGTATTTAGTAAAAATAATCTGCTAATTTGGGCAGTTTTTTCTGCAGCATCATTTTTAAGTAATTTTTAGTAACTTTTCTTGCTATGAGTGTAGGGATCCAATTTTATAAAACAGCTATAAAACTTATTTATTTTGACGGTTTACATGATAATGCAAATTAATACAGTCCGACAATGGAATAGAACATTGCTCCAAATTTGAACAATATGGAATGAAACCAGAAGCGAGTGGACCTGGAACACTTAATACAGCGAATGAAGTTAAATGGAATTTATACTATCGGAGTGTGTCAATTTGTCCTCTCGGACATTCCTCATCTATATAATAGCGAAGCGATCTTGGCTTAGTTTGAAAAAATTTGTCCCTTTTACTCTACCTCGATTACACTATTTTTAATCTACAAATATTTAGCAAAATTTTCTGCAGATTTTACAGTACAATTTGCTATTTTCAATTAACTAAAAGTTAGCCTAAATATAACTTAAATTCTGTAAATTTAACAGTTTTAATTTTGCTGTTCTCATTTTACTAGTATTTAGTAAAAATAATCTGCTAATTTGGGCAGTTTTTTCTGCAGCATCATTTTTAAGTAATTTTTAGTAACTTTTCTTGCTATGAGTGTAGGGATCCAATTTTATAAAACAGTTATAAAACTTATTTATTTTGACGATTTACGTGATAATGCAAATTAATACACTCCAACAATGGAATAGAACATTGCTCCAAATTTGAACAATATGGAATGAAACCGGAAGCGAGTGGAACTGGAACACTTAATACAGGGAATGAAGTTAAATGGAATTTATACTATCGTCAATTTGTCCTCTCGGACATTCCTCATCTGTATAACAGCGAAGCGATCTTTGCTTAGTTTGAAAAATGTCCCTTTTACTCTACCTCGAAAACTAAGCGGATAAAGCGCAAAACGGATAAAATGTTTTCTTCATTGGAATATTAAAACCCTCCATCCACTCTGACAACAAAAAAAAAAATGATCCAATTATATAAAACAGAAAAAGGGTGGCTTATTTTATTAAAATTTAAGTCATAATACAAACTAATCCACTCCGATAATCGAATGGAACATTGAACAAATTTGAAACGACATGGATTGTAACGGTGAACGAGTAGAATTGGAACACTTAATACAGGGAACTAAATGAAATGGAACGTAAAATGGAATTTATATTATTGGAGTGTGTCAATTTCTATTATTGCTGAAATTGTTCAAAAAAAAAATAAGTCATATTTCATAAACTTGAATATCAGACTTACATCCCGAGAGGAATTCCAAAGGATTCGTTTTTATGAAACAGCCACATGGTGGCTTATTTTTTTAAACAATTTATATGATAATATAAATTACCTAACTCACTTCGATAACAAAAACTTCGTTCTCGTTCCATTGGATTACGTTCCGTGTATTTAGTGTTCATATTTAACTTGTTCCCCGTTTCATTCCATTTTGTTCTAATTTACTTGGTTGCAAAGCAGAATGGAATGAAAATCATATCTTTATATGCATACTATTTTATTTTACTAATTTCTTAACTCTCTAATGCCACAGGCAGCCAAAAAGCGGTCTTCAAATCTTTTAGCTTAATAGAATTTTTTTTACATCGATAGAAAACATAAAGGTTATTCACAAGGGGTGTGCTATTTGTTTTATCGTTGTATCGTCCTAACAAAAAACAGAGTTGTTAAAATTTAAATTGAAAAAATACGACATTTGAGAATAGCACAATACAACAATTTTACGTATGTTTAGTGTCCTATGTTGAAGTATTCTAACAGAGAGAAAAATCAATAGGAAATCATTGTTAAAGTCAAATAAAAATTTTAACAACTCTGTTTTATGTTAGGACGATACAACAGATAGCACACCCCTTGTAAACAACCTAATAATTTACTACTTTAAACTTTTGTTGTAAAATGAATTTTCGTAAATTAAAAAAATTAACTTTTGAAAACAGAATTAAATTTTCAAAAAATTATCAAAAATATACATATTTGCTCCCTAAAATACATTATTCATAATAAAACAACTAACTTAGGGTCTCTACTTGTGAAATTAGTTGTCAGTTTTGCTCCACGATTGACAGGATAGAGTCAGGAGCCGTTTTACCAATATCTTCTCATTCGAAAACTAGCTGAAAGATTTTTTCGAAATTAAGCATTATATTAGATGTGCTGACATAATTAGTAGAACGAAAAACAAATTTAGTGAAAATTTATTGATGTTTAGTGCCAAATTTCGCAATTTTCAAAAAGCAAAAATCACTATAACTTCTGATACATATATGAACACTAGATCAACAGTTTTCGGTATATATGTATGTAGGTAATTTTATTTTACTGATAGTGTTATTTATAGCAAAAACCAAAATTATTTGATTATTGGATTTCTTGATTCGTATTGAACTTTTATTGTGCTATATCGCCTAAATGAAGTGATAAATTAAAATTTTAATATTTGTACCATTGTTAATTTTCAATGACAAACGAATAGAATACATTTTATTGTTATCAGAAGAAAGCGCATTAGAGGGTTAAAACAAGGCGAACTTGCCAGAACTTGCTAATATAATGGTTTAAATATTATTAAAAATGTATATACAGCGGCAAAAAATCATAGTTAAATCAATAACACTACGCTTAGACTTAATGAAAAACTATTAGTTTTTGAAAAACTACTTGTACTTATTTAGGTAGTTGTCAAATTGCATGGAAATTTTGAATCAGAAATTAAAGGGGTTATTTTCTAATACATTTGTTTTTTCAATTTATAAAATTTAGATATTGATTGTTGTCAGTTGACACCTTGTAACTTAAATTATTTTTACAACTTGAGATAAGTACATATGTCAAATAACTGCATGATTGAAAAGTCGTTTGTCAAGTTAAAATCAAGTTTTAATATATATTCAAATGCGGTGTGTCAACTTATGCAAATTTTATTACCTAAAATCTTTTTAGAAAGGTTGAAAATGCCTTTTTATGTATTTACACTCAAAAAAGTTTGTCAGTTGCTACATGATAGTTGTATGTGCAGTAATTGTTGTTGTTTTTTGCTATAACTACAATAGTTTTTTTTTATAGAAAACTACAAAACAACTATTACACCGTTATTTCAAAAAGCAAATAATGGAAATTAGTATATTTCGTAACAGTTGTTTGAAACAGTTATTTTTGTAAGTTATTTTAAAAATAAAAAATTTCATTGAGTTTTTAAAAATTCTTATTTAGTTTACATTTGTTGTTATTGATATATTCTTATTTTGCAAACAAAAATCAGAAAATTGTATTGTGTTTCCAACAAGGTTATGGCATCAGCAAAAATAAAAAAAAAAAATAAAAAAAGTAGATGGCGTTTTGTTCTACTAAAATTCTATTTAACAGCATATACCTTTAACTGTCATTTTAAATAGATTTTACCAATTAAAAATGTTGAGTGTGTTTTATACAAACTTCCATTACTATTATAATTAAAAAGATTTTGACATCTTTAAAATATAATCATTTAACATACGCCTTCATTGTTGTTTACATATAGAGTATTGTAATAATCTAGCAAATGTACGAGTAGATAAGAATAGATTTCTGAACTTATTTTAAGTTTAATTACAAGTATTGTATTTAAATATGTACTCGTATTAATAAATATCAGATATGTAATACAACACAATAAAAATTTATTTTAAAATTTGTAATAAATTTGTATAAATAGATATGTATGTATGTTTCTAATACGAATAGTGTCAAATATGAAATTTTATCTCATTACAATTACAATTTATTAATTAATAGGGGTTTTCATATAAAGTCGTATTCTACGAGTTTATATGAATACTCAATATATAAAAAATATGGTTTGTATTTATACAAGGTTTACAAGGAATTTACGAGTTTATATGAAAACCTCTACGGTGGGTCTCATACTGTAGGTTTAACTTTAACTTAACTATAAACAAAAGAAAATGTCAAAAATGTGTACACAAAACAACAACAAATTTTTGAGTTAACTATTAACTAAAGTTTAAACCTGCAGTATGAGACGCACCGTTAAATGAATAACTTTAGTACATAAAGTTTTGATAAAGGGAGTTAACAAGAAATTGTTTTAAAGTACTCGTATTAAAATAAACATGGATGGTAACCGAAACGAATGCGGTTATCGTTAGGGTAACGATATTTCATTTATTTCGGTATCGATATTTTAGGGATAACGGTATTTGAGATATTTCGGTAACGGTATTTTAAGGATAACGATATTTGGGTTATTTCGGTAACGGTATTTTAGGGTTAACGGTATTTCAGTTATATCGGTAACGGTATTTTAAGGATAACGGTAGTCAGTTATTTCGGTACATACCGGATTTTTTTGTTGCAAAAACCACACTAAAGTAAAAACGAAACGAATTAATCGACTTAATTTATATAAAATACTCAATAAACACGCGCAATGACCAAGAGTAGAGAATTAAAAATAACAGTAACGGTATTTAAAGGATAACGCTATTTCATATATTTCGGTAACGGTATTTTAAGGTTATCGATATTTCATTTATTTCGGTATCTGTATTTTAAGGATAACGGTATTTCGGTAACGGTATTTTAAGGATAACGGTATTCCGGGTATTTCGGTAACGGTATTTTAGGGGTAACGGTAGTCTGTTGAAAGGGTTTTGAATCGATAACGGTATTTTAGCGGTATTGCCTGCCAACCCTAAAAATAAATAATAATAATAATAAAACAAAAACTACAACAAAATCAATGTATTACAAACTTTAGCTACACTCAAAATAATAAGTCTGTAGGCTGAACAGAAACATTTGTTACTTTAACAAAATATTTTCCTGTTTTTTGGCTTAAAATAAAATTTGTTGATTTTAAAACATTTTTTGTTAAATTTAACTAATCTAAATTTGAGTAAGAAATTAGCAAAACTACAATTTTATTTGTAATTTTATTGAGTCGTAAAATTTGTTCAAATTTAGGGTCTCGGGACCCTCTCCGGGCCTAGCCCATATCATCTCGCTTAGTTTTCGTGATATGGACCATTTTATGAAGTATAAAATTTTTTAATATTTTCCGAGGGTCCAAGGCCCCACCACGGTCCATTTTAGGATAGAGATAACATTTTCACGATAAGAAGTTGTCGAAATTTTCGTCAATTTTGCTCTATCTCTCTTAGTTTTCGAGATATGGGCCATTTTAAAAAATCGGGAGGGAAAGAAATAGCGCTAGATTTAAAACTTTACATACATTGGTGGCACCATATACCGGGTAATAACATAAACATGAAAATGTTATATTTTAATAATAAATTATTTAAAATTTGAAGAATGGGTTCTTAAAAGTTAGTTATAAATAGTTTTTGAAAATTAAAACTCAAAATTAGTTAAAGTAGTGAGCATTTTTAGTATAGTGTTAAATAAAGATAACTAAAATCTTTGCTTAAATCAGTGTTTCAGCTAAAAATTTGTTAAAAATTAGAAAAATCGATCTGAAACCCGTTTAACAGATTTTCCTACTGACGTATTATTTTAAGTGTACACTCTAATTAAATTCTGTTAAAATTTACCCAACTTATAGTAGGAAACTGTACTCCTACTATAAATTGGGTAAATTTACTCTATGTGTGTAATTGAAAAAAAATATGCACATTGTGTTTAATTTGGTGCACAAATAGTGTGAAATTTTACATTGAAAGTGTGTAAAAATTAAATGAAATTTAGAAATTAGTGTGTTAATTTACTAAATTTGTGAGTAAAAAAGCATGTTTTACGTGTAAATGTACGCATAAAATGCTATTATAAGTTAGTTTATTTACTAACTTTGTGCGTAAAAATTTTATTTATCAAAATAATAGTAATTTTAGGCATAATGTGTTTATTTGTATAAAAATACTTTGTGTGCGTATTTTTGTATATAAAAGTGTGTACAAAAAAAGTACTCATTTTTATTTTATATTTACCGAATTTTCGTAAAATTAAAAAAAACGGATGGGGGAAAAGTTTTTAGTTGATCTGTTATTTTTACTTACTTTACACATTTAAAGTAGTAAATTTACAAAAATTTTTTAGAGTGTAGGCAAAACCAGCAAATGTTTAACTTTGATAAGAAAATAAAAATAAAGAATAATGAGAGGGAAAATGAAATGAACTTATTTCATGTCTATAAACTACTACTTAAAAGGGAACTCACCATAGTGATAATTACACTGTGAGACAAATGGTAGGGGTCAGTGATCGGGAAGGGTTCAAACTACCGGGGAAAGTTATATCGGTAAAAAAGAAGTTATACGTGTCCCGGCGTTTCGCTGGGTCAACCCTAGGAATCGAGATATATCGATTTGACCTTTGGTGGTCTTTTTTTTACATAACTCGAGAACCACTAGTCCGATTTTGCTCAAACAATTTTAAAAAAATTAAAAATTACAATTCCTTTAATCTGTTCATATAACGTTTTTCTATATACTCAACAGTTTTGCCGGTAAAAATAAATGTATGAATAAAAAAATATTTTTTGCCTAAAATATTAAAAAAAAGTAATAAACAAAACTGTTGAGTATATGGAAAAACGTTATATGAACAGATTAAAGGAATTGTAATTTTTAATTTTTTTAAATTGTTTGAGCAAAATCGGACTAGTGGTTCTCGAGTTATGTCAAAAAAAAGATATATCTCGATTCCTAGGGGTGACCCAGCGAAACGCCGGGACACGTATAACTTGTTTTTGACAGATATAACATTTCCCGTTGGTTTCATCCCATCCCGATTTTGACTGTCGTTATTGAAAAAACATAAAAAGTTGTTTTTTTCGCTCATAAAATAAAAATGAAGTTAAAAATGTTCTTGCTTCACCGAAAAAAAAGTAGGCACCAACAATGGAATTTGTAAAAGCAAACACATTTTTTTTAAATTGAAATTTTATTTCCAACAATTTTTTGATTGAAATGTTTGTAAATTGATATTTATCATATCTATATAAAACTGTTTAAAAATACAAATTTTGAAAATAATGGCATTTTTTTTAATTTAAAAAGCTTTTTTTTTGTACAATATTTACAAGAACGGTACACTCAAAGTAATAAGTAATATATTACGAAATTTTTCATAACTTTTTTTTTATAAAATTTCATAATTTCGCTAAAAAAAATTCTTTGAATTTCATAAATTAGATCTTCATAAATTTTATGAAAATGTTCTTTATATGGGTGATATCAAAAAATGTGATAAAACCATGTAACCAGCTAATTTCTAATGCATGGATTACATTTGAGTTATATATTTTGATATATATCAGCGCATTGTCACCTGTTTTACAAAATTTATAACAATCTGACGAATTTTTGGTTAATACATAAAATTTGTGGCCAATTTTATAGGCCAAATGTAAACTCCGTAATCAGTAACTCATAAGGTTTTTTAACTTTAATAGCTTATATTTTAATAACCAATGAAGCTAAATACCAACTGTAAGAATTTTTATGAAGAGGAAAAGTAACGTTTTTAGTAAAAATTAATACATTTTACAAACTTTTCCGTATGTCTATGCTAACACGACTTCAACTCTGTAACGATTTTTCGTCATAATTTTTGATAAAAATGCATACACACGAATTTTGGAGTTATCTATTAATTATATTGCGAAAAGTATAATGTTATTTATACTCAAATGATCGTTGGACTGTAAACAATCATTTAGTATAACAGACTTGCAGTTTTTCTGCAGCATGTAACATCGTCGAGATGAAAAAAGGATGTCTTTAATTAGATTTGAGAAAATGTTGTAAACTCCGTTCCTAATTTTTACACCAAACTATTTAACGAGTTAAAAAAACGATGGCAGATTTGGATTCACCTTGTAGGCATCTTACGATTTTGTTTCGGAAAGAAAATTCGGACAAAGTGTTTCTGAAAGAAAATGAAAAACGTAGCCAAATGTAAACTCCGTAACTGTAAAATCCGTAACCAAAATTGTTTGCATCAGATTGCGTTCAAAAAAATGTAGGTAAATGTTTAAAATATTTTAAAATAACCATAAACAGAAGTGATTTAAGTAATATTTATGCGTCAAAAGACGATTCAACTAATAATTTTGCGTCAAAGCAAAAAAAGTTATCAGTTTTTTACCCTAAACTGCTGGAGCGAAAAACGATTGATTTTGCATTTCATTAGTTTGGAATCGATATTTCGAGCCATTACTGACATTAGTTTGACAAATTAAATTTGTTTCACAAACTTTAAGAATTTTTTGATCGCGAAATGTTATGTTTTTAATATATTATTTTGTAACTGCGCAACCGCTGATTGGATTTTAAAAAACTTTATATTTTTGAAAAGCATTTAAAAGGAGCAAAAATACAAAATTAAAAAAAAATAAAAATTTTTTTTGCGGAATGAATTGTATTTTTATTCGCGAAACCGCCAATTTGATAAACACAAATTGTATATTAATGAAAAGCATGTTGAAACCCCAAATACGAAAAACTAATAAATTGAAGAGATTCATACGCAATTTTTTTCGTTATATCTTTTGCTTGTGAAAATGTAAACTCCGTTACCACAAAAAAAATTAAAATTGTGCATAAAAAGTTATTGCGACAACTTGTAGAAGAGATTTTTTGCAATTAGGTTTATAATGACTAAACTTACTGATTCCATTAAGAAAACAACCGAAATATTAACACTTTTTGTTTCGCACAAATTTGGCCCAAAAATTTATCACATTTTTTGATATCACCCATATATAAAAAATTATTCAATAGTATTTACTTTTTTTAATTTTTTATAAGATACCGTCATTTCATTAATTTTTCAAAATTTTCATACAATTAGAATTTTATATTAAACATTTAATTCTCAAAAACAATATTTTTATGTAACCATAAGTTTTAGTGATCTGCATTAATTTCCATACTGTGAGAAATATCTTTTATAATTTAATTTTTTTTAATTAATTTTTTATTATTAATTTTGGACTATGAAATTTTTTACAAATCATATTAATTGAATAAAGCTTATTATAAAATTTTATGAAACTTTTTAATTTACTGAATTCTTTCATTAGATATATTTTGTATATACGCAAAGTATGCTACAATTATCCACTCTAACTTAGCAACGACAACAACCAGATATAATAATAGTAAATGAAATTGCTTCTTTGGCTGAATGATTTATTCATTGGAGGAGTGGCCTATTCACTTTATGAAGAGTTTCATTAATTGTATGAACTTTTTATAAACATTGTCTTTAATGAAACCTGTTTCATAGATTCTATGTTAAGCTTCAATGGGCGAGTTCAAGTGACAATTTTCATTGAAACTATGAAGAAATTTGTTACTGAAGTGATAATTATTATCTCAGTGTACTTTATCACTTCACGAAAGCACGCCAATTAAAACAAAATTTACTTCTTAAGAGCAGTGACTTCATGCCATCATTTCGAGCTGTGATAGAAGCACAGTTTTGATATTGAAACAAGTGCTCTCATGCGAGCTATCTCTAACAAAAATCATGCTTTATATCAGTAATGGAAGCGCTACATTTTTTCCATTCAAGTAGTATTTTTTGCTGGGATATTTAGTTAATAAAATATTCAAAACAATTTTATTTGGTGCACTTATTGGAAAGGAAAACAAAAGTTCACAGTCATAAAATCAGAATATTTATGAGGGCTAAAAGCAAAAAAAATATAGTAATAATAATAGTTAAGTGTAAAAATTTATATTTTTGCAAAACATATAATTTAAAATAAAGGTCTTTTTTAATGCCAAATATAAATTTCAAGAATATTAAATACATGCAAAAGTACAACGAAATATTATTAAAGATATTAAAGCAATAAACTATCATTAAAGTAAAAACTAACATGAGTTAAAAATCAGGTAGTTTTTGTTCAGATCAAATGAAGTATTTTATTTAAATGAAAACAATCAAGTAGTACTTTGAAATTATCTTCCCATTATAAATTATATTGTATTTGTAAAAAAGAATTTAAAATTGCAGCAATAGAAATATTAGCATTTCACGAGGTTCAACTCGAAATTTTTTTTTATATTTTAATTGATTCAAACGCATACTCAAATGATATTATACATAATTTTTAATTAACTGAAACTATTAAACAATTCAAATATTTAACTGATTCAATTAAATATTTGTTTAAAAACTAATTTATTTTAAATTAATCTTTAATTAGATAATTTAGGTTAATAATTTTTTGTGTGTAATGGAAATTATTAAAATGTGTTCATTATCATTTCTTTACGTAATGGAAATTAAAATATACTGTTAATGATTTTGGCCCATCTCTGGTTTTAATTTTGTTATATCAATGATTGTTAATTAAAAAAATGATTCACTGTCTAAGACGACACCCAAATTTTAAAAGTTTTATAATAAACAAATGATGACAATATTAAAAAAATTCTTAAAAATAAATCAAGCGTATTATATTTAAAACCGTACCACAGATCATATACGTACCCAGCCAGAAATTGCCAATGAAAAGCACTGGCAAAGCACTGATTGCCAATGATACAACAAATCAAGTGCTGGCAAAGTACTGATTTCAAACACTCTGCTAACGTTAGTAAAAAGTGCTTTGTCAGTACTTGATTTACAAAATTTACAACCGTAAAAATAGTAAAAGCGCTGGCACAACCCTAGTTTGGAATACTTAGCCAACGTTGGCTAAAGTGCTTGCAAGTACTTAATTTAGAAAATTTACAGTCGTAAAAATAATAAAAGCACTTGCACGTCCCTGTTTTAGGACGTTGTTCCAACGTTGGCAAAAAGTGCTTTGTCAGCACTTAATTTAAAAAATATTTATTTATGATAAGTAAGCAGGTCTTAATTAAAAAAAATAAGTACCTATTATTTTTAAAAAATTATATTTTATTGCAATTATTTATGTAAAAAGAGTTATAGCAATTAAAGTATCTGTATTTTCGCTCATACCTATCAACGTCAGTCAGTATTACAAATATTGTTAAAAATATAATTCTGTATAGAAATTCTACTTTTCAACTTATTTTTATCCCAAACCTTGTAAACTACACATAAAAATTCAAAAAGTAAGATTGCTAAAACTTTTTTATTTACGAAAGGTACAAAATTTACGAATTCGAAAATTTTTTTTCGAATCGAGTTACGCGGTTACCCCCCAGATTCGGATTCAGCACGTCTAAAACCTTCGGGAAAGTATAGTCTGATTCTTGGTTAGAATAGCGCTATCTCGCTATATCCACAAAACGTGTTTTTGCACTTTTAGGTTAGAATATCTCGAAAACCTGACGTGATAGGACTATTCTAAGGTCAGATTTGGATTCAGCACGTCAAAAACCTTTGGGAAAGTATAGTCTGATTCTTGGTTAGAAATTTCATCAAACTTTGTCGGCCTGTGTAATCTAAGCTTTCATTTCAGGTAAGATTTGTAAAAATCTAACTTAAAAAGTTATAGCAGTTTAAACATGCGATACTTCTCTTACTTTTGTTAAAAATATTAAACTTTAAACTGCGGTAGAACGTGAACTAACAGCACGGATATCATAGGAACGTGGATTATCCAGTGCTTATTTTGAATGAAATCCAAACATAGACATTCCAAAAACGATTAAAATTGCTTCGAAAATTTGTGGAAGGGCTCGTAACTCAATTTAAAGCTTGATATCCATAAATTTATGATCAAGGGCTTACAATAACCTTAAATGAATTAAGTTGTCTGTCTATTGATCAGATGTTTCTGGATTTTGGAATGTTATTGTTCTGAGTAACATCGTAAATAACAGTCCTTGATAATTGCTCAATGGCCATATCTGCTTTAGCTTATGTAACTAAAAATTTTAAAAACTGTTTATTTTATAGAAAAAAAAAATTTTTTTGGTTGAAAATATGGCAGATCCCAAATTAAAAACAAAATTACAAAAAATGACAATTGGGTAAAAAGAAACGTGATATTAAGGGTGGGTGAAAAGTTTGCACTGCAAACTGGCTAAATAAAATCGAAACTAAATTCAGTTTTCCAAATTTCTATAAAATTTGAAAAAGTGTTCGAAAAATATTTAAAGAAATTTAAGTTTGTCAATTTGTGTTTATTTTAGTTTAGAATTTATTTAGCCACCTCGCACAGGGCCTATATTCTCAAATAAAATAAACTAAGGGCCTGTTTATGTATTACGAAAATGGTATAAATTACAGAAATTGATAACTACTTTCGTTAAAAATACACATACAAAAACAAATTTTCGTTGTTTTGCTTTCGTTGAGACGTTTTTCGTAATACATAAACTAGCGCTAAATATTTAACAACCTTCTTAATATAACTATAATCGGACTACAAACAAAAATCATATACATCCTTCCCCCGTATAACGCGGCTAATTGATTCCACAGATACACAACGTTGTAGAAAACCACGTTAGTCAAATTATGTATTTCTTCAAATCAGTGGATTTTTGAGCAAACAATAGACTAAGAAACCGCGTAATACGAGGAATGGTTGTACGTATAAGTGACAATGGCCGTCTATTTTTCTATTATACCTTTAAATGATTATTGATGTTTCTACTGTTTACAGTTGCTTACTGTCTATGGATTTTTTTTTTCTGTTATAATTCCACAAAGCTGGTGGTAGCAGTCAAGTGTAATCGCTGTATGTGCTGGAAACACATGACCATTACCAGAGGTTTACATTTATCAATTAAGGTGTTGTTCACTCAGTGTTGCCATATAGCCAGTTTTAACTGTTTTTTACAGTTGTTTGGGAAGCCTAACAGTTTTTCAGTTTTTGCATGTAAAAAACAGTTTTTTTTAATTCATGGATTTTTTATAGTTTTTTCATATTAAATCGGCATATTTGTTTCATTTACAATTTTTTTTTTAATTTTTTAACTAATAATTAAGAATTCAAATATAAAAGTGCTTATTCATAATAATTTGAAAACCTTATAACATGTTTATAAAATGAATTTTGTATAAAATATTTTTCTTATAAGCCATTTATAAACTTAGAAAGTGATTATGCATATGACCCAAAAATTACAATAAAACTTTCATATTGTGCTGAAAAATTAGGTACAAATCGAAATATAAATAAATTTAAAAAATGCCATTATTATACTACAAAATATGCTTACTGAAAAAACGACACTTAACAAATTTCATCAAATATTAGCATGGAATAAAATTAGCTAAACCACATCTGACATGGACATTTTTTAGCCGAACTTTTCAGATCATTTCTAAATGAAGGATAATAATTTAGAAAGTTATATTTTTTTGAAAAATTTTTAAACAATGTCTCATCAAAAAGTTCGAAATTCATTTTTTTAAATAAATATTTGCCAATTCTGGATAACAGTTTACTACTTTTTTAAATTTAATCAATCAATTTAATCAATTTTTTTTTTAATTTTAAATTATGATCAAGGACTATTCCAAAAAACGTGATTTTCGAGATTTTTACGGGGTTTTTACACGCCGTCAAACAATTCCCGACATAATAATACTCAATCGAATAAAAGGTAATTTTATGCAGAATGTAAATCCATAAAAAATATTTTGAAGTATAACATTGACCAGTAAAGTAGTCTATCCTAAGTCAGGAGTTAATAAAAAAAGGCTCACATCTCGGAAGGGTGATTCGATGAACTTTTTTTTTAACTTCAGATTCGGGCCTAGGAGACCAAAATTCTTAAAAAAGTTTTGTTAGAAGGCTGTGCAAAAAGTCGATTAATATAAATGCCAAACGCAAATTAAATTGTTCAAATCTCGATATTTTGAAAATTGAAAATTTTGAAATATTTTAATCCCACTATACTTCGGGATCCCAGAATTTTTTCCGATTTTTTAAATTTTTTCGAAAAACAGTTTTTCTATAAAGAAACAGTTTTTTTTACAGTTTTTCTAAAAAAATATATGGTAACACTGTGTTCACTTGAAATACCTTGTATCTACTGTGTGATGTGTATTTATTTATTAATATTAATTTGTTGATTTGCAATGTTGTGTGCATTTTTGCTTTCGCAACTAAAAACCAGTTTTTTCTATTTAGGTAGCAAAAGTTACTAAATGATGAGAAACAAAAACCAACCAACATGTCGGCATGTACGAATGAATACTCGAATATTGACTAATGGAATTTTAGTTCAAGTTAATGAATTGATATTAGAAATCGTTCATTATTTTTTTCTTACTTAAGGGTCAGTTTTATAGTCAGAACTAAGAATAATTTTTTTTTCTAAAATTTTACTTATGTCAGAAATTTTCAAACAAAATTTCTAACATAAGAAATATTGAAGACAAAAATCGTCCTAAGTTCTAACCGATTTTTTCGCGTAAATTTCCGACTGAAATATTTAAACTAAAATCGTTCTTAGTTTTGACTATAAAACTGGCCCTAAGTGTTGGATTAATCAGAATGACATTGTGGAGGGTTAACTAATTTTGATTAATTAATATGAATTAATGGTTTAAATTGGCAGAATAAAAAACAACAAAGTAAAAGCGAAATAATTAAGACTAAAATAATGTGATCAAGTTTAAGATAATTTGTGAGCTTATTGTTGCTTTGACGCAGTAACCATTAAAAAAAAAACTGAGTTAGGAATTGATTACATATAATGGAAATATCCTCTTTTTGATTCCATAACACTGTTCTCGAGATCTCGTCTCACATCTGAGATATCCAGTATCGAATTTGGCTGCCAACTTTGCATAGATAAAAACTTTCATATGTGACGCGCAAAATAGAAAGGGACCTAAGGATAGAAAGGGACCTAAGGTCAGGAGAGCATGGGATCGGTCTCATTCGATGCTCAGATGTTGTCCACAAAAAAAAATTTTATTTTTTTACCCTTAGGTCCCTTTCTCTATCACATATTGTTTTTCTCCATAATGATATTTAGCATATGGGTCAAACCAATAATAAACTATTGAATATTAAGACGTTCGACAGATTTTATCAAATCTTAAACTTTTCAGGAGGATGACAAATGTTTTTGGTAAAAATTATCCATCCTAGTTGAGAGAGTTCTTTGGGAAAAACAATTGACGAATTGTTTTTTTAATACTAATGTCAAAGCATTGGCAAATGAAAATATGAAAAAAGTGACGCTGCAATTCCTTAATCCCAAGTATGCATGTAAGGGCGAGTAACTTATTTCCAACATAACCATGGTTAAAAAATAACCAGAGATATTTCCATATAAATTTGACATTCATAACTATGGTTAAGCACTAAACTCAGTTTATTTTGAGATAAGTTAACAGGGCTTACAAAGATATTCCAAACTCAACTCTCCGACCTATACGAAAATGCGAAATGTATTAGAGAAAAGATATCTATGAGCAATCTGTTTCATTTTTTTGGCCACCTCAGGCATAGCTTTTTACTTTTTGTTCGAATGCATTCCAAAGTTGATGTACAGAGAAAAAACAGTAGGCACCAACAATGGAAATTTGTAAAAGCTATCACATTTTCTTTTAAATTCAAATTTTATTCCCAACCATTTTTTTGTTTGAAATATTTGTAACTCGTTTGTAAATTGTTATCTTTCATATAAAAATTGTTTTAAAATAAAAATTCAAAGTTACAAACAAAAAAAAAAATTTTTTTTTGGAGTTACAAATTTCTTTGTAACTGCCTTTTTAAAAAGTTTTTTTTTGTATTTACAAATTTGGTATGAGAAAAGTGTTTAAAAATTTAATTAGAATTTTGTAAATTCTCTCTGTGTACATAAAAAACAATGTAAAATAATGTGTTCATCAAATAGAAAGTTTATAAAAAAAGAGTTTTCTGAGAAAATTAGATTTTTCACCATGATTTTCCAACGCAGAAAATTGTAAAAATAATTTTTTGGAAAGCTCGTCCAATTTCTTTGTGACTAGTGTACTCAAAATGTCCAAATCCGATAACTCGTCTAGGAGTTAGAACGATTTGAAATTGAAAATGAAGAAAAATAAGCATCTACTTAATTGTTTTCGTTGTTATAACGAATACAGATAAAAAAAATTGGAAAGCAATAAAAAAAGTTAGTCTTTACTATTTGTTTTGTACGCGAACGGATTTTTGAGTAAAACTACACTGAAAAACTCTTTCGTAAAATATACGAAATTTATGTGTGCATTTTACAAATTATCTGAATTTAGTTTAGAATTAGTTTAGCCAGTTCGCACCCACCCTTAATTTATTTAAATAAAACCTATTTAAAAAAAAAAAGAACTTTCTAAAAATTTAAAATTTTAATGTGGGACGTAATGGGTTAATTGGTGTAAAAATCTTTAATGTCATCTGAAAGATATTTTAAATACCTTTCCAATAGTGCATTTTGAATAGTGCAAGTCCAATATTGAACTTTGAAAAACAAAGTTTTGCCTGTGGTAAAAATTTGGACCCGATCGGAGCTAGGGGCATAGCTCTGAACTTTTTATAATTTTCAACTTTAACCTTTTTTATAATTTTTGAAGGATTGTATTTAATACATTTGTGAACCATATCTGTCGTATTTAAAAATAACATCCATTGTACAGATTATTGAAAACGACACTTTGCCAATATATATTTTGCAACACTAACAGCTACTGATGATTCTTATGGAAAATATGTTGCACAAATCCCAGTGAGCGTATTACCGGCCACAAAATCATTACAATTAAAATGGTGCTAATAAAAAATTTTGTGATTGCAATGAAACAGTATTTCAAATTTTAGAATACCGAATTTCTAAACCGTTCGTTCGGGGGGTGGGGGAGGGCCGGCGAGGGGAGTTGTTTCTCTCTTTTTGCACTTTGCCCCGCCAGAATTCATTTGCCTTAAGGAGTTAATGTTTACATTTTTTTTGTCACATTGTATCACATTTTTTAAAAACACCTTATAGCTGATTTCTCACACTCGTTGCTTATTTAACATGTTTTTTTGTCTCGCTTTGCAAATCGCTGCAATGGTAAAATGGGCTAAATAATCATACGGTTACCTATCTGAGTAATCGGTGCTATATACCTTTGTCTGCAAAGGGGCAGTTGGTATGGAAAGCCTCATATGTATGTATATATGTAGCCAATGTAGGACTTCCACTTAAGGACGGATTATGGGACCGTAAACGTAAATGTGATGAACTGTACCGTGCCGTAGCTAAAAAGTACACTTATAGATTATCGTAAACGAAATTACTATTTAGCATCTATTTCATGTGGTTTTATATTTTATTCTAAATTTTTCCATTTATTTGTTAATTTTTATTCCTTATTTGTTGTTTGAATCAATTTTCTTTATTCATTTCATATTTTTTCCGACTAAAATCATTCAGCTGTTTCGATGCCGGATAGAAAATTCTGATTTCAACAGAATGATCCGGCAAGTTCGTTTACATTTACGTGTTAGTAACCATTCGTATACATTTCTTCTTTTGGTATCGAAACAGCTGGGTAACTCAGCCTTTATTTTAAAACTATACAAGCCCAAGTAAAAAAGTTTTGATATATTGGAACATATATACCAAGGGTGGGCACGGATTTGTCACCGAGGGCCATATTGTGGTTTTTCATAAATTTTACAGGGCCGCACCATACAATAAAAAAAAACGAGTAAAAAGGTTAAAGTCGGGCATGCCGACTATAGAATACCCTACACCAGTCTGGGTAAAAGCCAACTAATGTCACCAAAATCAATAGGCTGCGTTATTGGGCCAATATAGGTCTGTGTACCAAATTTCATCAAAATATCTTAATATTTGCGACCTGCAGCGTATAAACAGTATAATTTTGGTAGGACCCTTATATGGGCACTAGGTCTAAACATGGACCGATGTTCATCAAAGTCAATAGGCTTCGTCCGTGGGCCAAAATAGGTCTGTGTACCAAATTTCGTCAAAATATCTTAATATTTACGACGTGCATCGTATAAACAATATAATTTTGGGGGGACCCTTATATGGGCACTAGGTCTAAACATAGACCGATGTTCACCAAAATCAATAGGCTTCGTCCTTCGGCTGCCATAAGTCGGTGTACCAAATTTCATCAAAATATCTTAATATTTGCGACCTGCAGCGTATAAACAATATAATTTTGGTAGGACCCTTATATGGGCACTAGGTCTAAACATGGACCGATGTTCACCAAAATCAATAGGCTTTGTCCTTGGGCCAACGTAGGTCTGTGTACCAAATTTTATCAAAATATCTTAATATTTGCGACCTGCAGCGTATAAACCATATAATTTTAGTAGGACCCTTATATGGGCACTAGGTCTAAACATGGACCGATGTTCACCAAAATCAATAGGCTGCGTTACTGGGCCAATGTAGGTCTGTATACCAAATTTTATCAAAATATCTTAATATTTACGACCTGCAGCGTATAAACAGTATAATTTTGGTAGGACCCTTATATGGGCACTAGGTCTAAACATGGACCGATGTTCACCAAAATCAATAGGCTGCGTTATTGGGCCAATATAGGTCTGTGTACCAAATTTCCTCAAAATATCTTAATATTTACGACCTGCAGCGTATAAATAGTATAATTTTGGTAGGACCCTTATATGGGCACTAGGTCTAAACATGGACCGATGTTCACCAAAATCAATAGGCTGCGTTATTGGGCCAATATAGGTCTGTGTACCAAATTTCATCAAAATATCTTAATATTTACGACCTGCAGCGTATAAACAATATAATTTTGGTAGGACCCTTATATGGGCACTAGGTCTAAACATGGACCGATGTTCAAAAAAATCAAACTTGTTCGTCCTTGGGCCAACATAGGTCTATGTACCAAATTTCATCGAAATATCTTAATAGGTGCGACCTGTAGAGTGCGTACAAGATTGCATGGACAGACAGACAGACGGACGGACGGACGGACGGACGGACGGACAGACGGACATCGTTAAATCGAAATAAAAAAAAATTCTGAACCGATCGGTATACTATAAGGTGGGTCTACGACCAATATTTTTTGGTGTTACAAACATCAGCACAAACTTATAATACCCTGACCACATAGTGGTGTAGGGTATAATAAAACTAAAAATCTTGAAGTAAAACGAAAGCGGAAGGAACTAATGTTTTATTGTTTTTTGTAAAATTGATTCCACAAGAACTCATTGCAAACTCAACTTTTTCAAATTCTGTTTTGGTATTTTTGAATTACATAAGTAGAATTAAAAATTATTGGAACACTCTTTTAGTTTTTGCATTGAAACGCGGTGTCGCGGAATCGGCCAAAGAAAATTTGAAAACTCAACGAGTTATAAGGGACTTAAAATATTTTGACAACAAAAACATTTATAAAAATTCATAGCCTGGATTCGAATATTTATTTAACAATTATGTTGCGCACAGCAAAAAAAAATCCCGCCCTTTAAAGGGACACTATGCACTAAAAGATTAATTTAAACGATGATTACAAACTTTAAAATTAAGACAGTAATTTGAGTGCTTTTGCTAATTTAAACGCCGGCTTTTTCACACAGACCAATGCGGTGCAGTATTATAGTCAGCACGAATTTTTATAAATCTTTATTTGAGTAATAAATTTTCAAACAAAATTTCTCACTAAAGTAAAATTGAATTTTATACTTGTGCTTTGTGCTGAATATAAAACTCGCCGACTCAACAAAAAAGTCTAAAATGGTTACTGAAAATGTTGATGTTATTTCTGTAAATTTAACTACTTTGCACCCCTCGATATATTTTGCTAATTTTAGCAACTCAAGCCTACTGATTTGTAGTAGTAGAGAAAATTAGTAACCGCTACTAAATTTTAATAAACTTGTTGTAAACTGTAATTTAAAAATTATTTGCTAAAGTTAGCAACAAATTTTCCTGAATATTGTTATCACTCTAAGTGTGATGAAAAACAAAAATAAAACTTGACAAATGTGATAACTTTTTTTAAATGCAAAATGACATGTTTTTTTATATTTATGAAATGATAGTTCCTCATGTATTGGTGGATGTCGACTGTTCCGTAAAAGAAGTTGAATTTATTTTGTAAATAATTAAGGGCCAGTTATACGGGCATGTTCTGTATTTCACTTTTGGGTGAAAGTGAAAATTTCGTAAATTTTTTTTCTCAATTTCATTCGGATTCATTTAAAACTTAAGTAAATTACGATTATCATTGGTCATGTTATGGGAAAAAGTTGAAATAAAATCAAATAAAATTTTAGAACACAGTGTAATCAGGACTTAAATTTCAATTTCACTGCGATTTGAAATCACTTCGAAATGCAGAACACAGCCGATATAGTCAAAACTAAGATGATTTTTGTCTTAAATAACAAATTTCTAACTAAAATGGCCTCAAAGGTAAGGTCGAGTGGCCTTTAAATATCTTTAAGTAAGCAATTTTCAAATCGATCTTAGTTCAGACCATATAACTGGCCCTAATTTTTATCTTAAAAATTTTGGAAAAAAAATACTTAAAAAATTTTGAAATAAAATATTTAAAAAAATGATTCTAAATAAAAAAAAATATAAATTTGAATTTTAATAAGGGCCGCACAAAAATCAGTAAAGAGCCGCATTTGCCTTGCCCACCGTTGATATATACCAAGATATAATTTTATAAAATTTTATGAATTATGTATAACTATATCTTCTTATATGTTGCACAATATTACAATATCCAATTATATATAGACCTATATATAGTTACATATGCCTCATATAATTATGTATAATTGTATCGAATTATATACCATTATATCTAGTTGGATATGATTATATTATATTTGATACATTTGGATGAGGGCAAAATCCGGATAAAATTGTATCAAACCATAACTTATTCCATCAAATTAGATCTAACTGTGTCAAATTAGATCTTATATGATCATAATACGATATAATTTGATACAATTAGATGTTCTCATTTTTCGGATATAATTATATATAATATCAAAAGTCATATACTTTTTTTTTAGTAGGAAATCCACAATAATTCATAAATGCTAATCTAGATGTAACACAACACGAATTGAATAGCACAAGAACATACTTAAATTTTATTATTATATAACGCGCTCAAGAAAATAATAACTCATATGGAGCTGAGAACTTGGAAAGCTCCTTCGGCCACATTTGTGTGGTTTACAATTATTTGTTTACATTTGTTTTTATAAATATTTTCTTTTTTATTTTATGGCTTTATTTGTTGCTTTAATTTTTAAGTATACAAGGAGAACGAGCATAGCTGTGACCTGGTTGAATAGAAAATAGAAGGGTTGGCAGGCAATATCGCTAAAATGCCATTATCGATTCAAAACCCTTTTAACTGACTATCGCTAACCTAAAATTAGCGTTATCGATATAAGCAAAATACCATTATATGAATACCGTTACCAAAATAACTGAAATTCCGTTATCCTTAAAATACCGATATCGAAATAAATGAAATATCATACCCTTAAACTACAGTTACCGAAATAAATAATATACCGTTATGATTAAAATACCGTTACTGTTTTCTTAAATTCTCTGTTTTTGGTAATTGCACGCGGTTATTACATAAATTAAGTTGATTAATTTCATTTGTTTTTAATTTAATTCGGTTTCTACAAAAAAAAAAAAAAAATGTCGTATTTACCGAAATAACTGACTACCGTTACTCGTAAAATGCCGTAACCGAAATAATTTCAATACCATTAACCTTAAAATAGCGTTACCGAAATAATATAAAATAACGTCACTAGGGTTGACCTTCTTTATATGGACAAAAAAATGGCGACCTGTGATCCGTCCCCTCCCTCCTCCTAGAAATGTGTCGGGTATAAAATACATCATGGAAAAAATTAAGGTGATCGTATAACGGCAACACGTACCGCATCGGCCCTGAAGTTTGAAATACGATTTATTGTACAAGGCGAAAAAATCACTTTTTTTTGATTTTTTTGAAAATATTGGCTCTTAAATAACTGCATTTCTGTAAAATACAAACAGAATCGTAATCTAGATTGAATTATGTTTCCAGCAATGTATAACAATACAAAATCGGTTGGAAAGAATTTAAGTAATTGCATTCCCCCAGACCATTGTAGGGTAAAAATGAGATAAATTATGAAAATCGCAAAAAATAAAATATTTTTTTCAAAAACTTACAATGTTATACTCTAGTTTCATTTCTAAAGGATCTACACGGGATAGAAATCTCGTAGAGTTTACGCTAAATTTATAATTTCTAATATAGTTGGCACTAATATTTATCGTAAAATTATCATCCCTAATTGTAAAGTATTTATTTTTATTAAAATTGTTGTATTTTAAAGAATAATTTCTCCTGCAAATAACAAAAGGTGCATTTAATAAACTGAAATGTTCAATAATGTTACAGGACATCCTAAAAGTTGTTACTAATTAAAGAAATTATGTATGACAGCAATTGTCAATAGCCTAGAGATTACATTCTAGCGAGTTTTCTATCCAGCCGTTTTCGGGCCAACTTTTAGTTCCCAAGCTATTTTTTTATATGTCCACTGAGAGTGGTTTTAAAAAGTTCTCCCAATGTTTTACCGTACTTCCAATTCGCTTGCCATTTTGAATCGAATAAAAGCTTCTAGCAAAAAATTTTTAAATATGAAACTTCCTTACATTTTTCAATTTGAGTGATTTTTAAAAATGTTATTGCAAAAAATATGATGGACAAGTTTTTCAAACGCAGTCTTTGTATACTCAAAATCTATTCACAAGTCAAAGCTCTGATAAAAAAGGGTAGAAAATACGAAACAGTATGCACATTAGACCGTACCTCAAAAAAAAAAAGTTCGCCGTACACCCTCTAATCTAAATTATTTTTGTAAGGTTTTAAAAAAAAAATTGTTTTTTTTTGCCGAACGTAAGGGTTGCCATTTTACATTTTTCGTTATATCTTTGGCATTTACAGTCGGATCTTAAAGTATGATACATCGAAGTTTTTTCTCTCGAGGGGACTAATGTTTTGCTCTAAGGACAATTAACCTCAAGTATTCCATTCTAGAATTTACCCACTAGATCTCAGTTGCTACAACCCTAATGTACACCTCTAATGTCAGAAAATTAAAGCTCGCAAAAAATCATTAAACTTTTGCTAAGGAAGTTTTTCGATAAACCCAGCAGAATTTTTTTTTTTTTTTTGGTTGCCGAACGTAGGGATGTTTCCTTTATAACAAAACACTGGTCTCCACGAGGCAAAAAAGGAAAAAGGCGACCCCTACGTTCGTCAAAAAAAAATTTTTTTTTTTGGAATTGCCTTGCAAAAATACTTTATATTTGAAGGTGTACCGCGCACTTTATTTTTGCCTGTAAGGTGGTACGGTCTAATGTACATGTTTCAATGTCCTATTTGCCACCACAAAGGGTATTTAATTTTTAAGTTTATAAGGTAAGAGAAAACTGCTTGGTAAAAACATGCGGTAAAGGCTAAAATTTTACTACGACTATAAATTAAAGTACATTTACGAGTATTATTATGTACAATTGGAAAGTAAGAATATTTTTACAGGTATATTTGTTTATTTTTATAGCCTGCTCATATGTTTGTATATTTTTCTTTTTAATATATGTATTATGGATACGAAATTTATATTTGTACATTTACATGATATGTTATGGGTAATAAATATTATGTATTGAAATACATAAATTTTAATAAATATATACTCATTTGTACAAAGTATCTAGACCATGTCCCAAATATATTGAAATATTAAAAAAATTAATTTTCTTAAAAGTTTCATAAAATTTTAAATCATAAGGGAGGGTGGTAAATACCCTCTTGCAATAAAATCTCTCAAATGTCTTTATAATCTAAGAGATTTAAATTATGATTGAATATCTTTAACAATCATTAGGTGAATCCTACTATACAATTGAGTGCATTATACCCAACAAACAATACCGAAATAATTGAAATACCGTTAACCTCAAAATACTATTAACGAAATATTCTTATCGTTACAAAAATAATTGAAATATCGTTATTGGTCCTAAAATAAATAAGAATACCGAAATAAATGAAACAGCGTTACCCACGGACCATAAACTTGCCACAAAAGGCCACAACGTATCGGAGAGTCCGTTAAAAATGTTTCTTGGGTAATTCTGTTTTGTATTCTTTTAAGTTAAATATGATTGACATTTGGGAAATTAGTAGAATATTATTGATATAAACTTGACTGAATTTCTTATGGTAATGACCTTTGAAAAGTACAACATGTATTTAAGGGTACAGTGAGGAGCAAAAGTTTAACAGCGGTTTCCCTGTTGAGATATATATATATATTTTTTTAATTTTTAACTTTGAAAGCAAATCAAATAATTATTTCTACACACAAATTATTTTGAAGGTAAAATTAACTAAAAAAACAATTTAAAACGAATAAAAGTCAGTTAAAAACCGGTCTACTCACATTTTCATTTAATTTAACAATTTTCTTATTTGTTTTTGACCATCAATAATTGACTATCAGAGACTGTAAAATCAACTTAAAGTTAATTTATTTTTACTATAAAAATAACAAGCAAAATGGTCCTAATAACTAAATTTATATTTGATTTTATAAAAAAAATTAAAAAAAAAAACAAATTGGGTAACTGTATTATTGTTTTTTTTAATTTAAACAACTTTTACTACAAAATACCTTTTTTTTTTGTTTAAATTTTTTAGTTTTATTTTAAAACAATAAAAATTGACTAGAAAATTTGACTGTTACAAAACATCCGTATTTTTATTTAGTTAAATTTTTAAATAACTTGTGAAAAAAGTTAAAAATTATTTTTCTTCTACGAACAACTGTTATTATTTTTAAAAACAACTCAACGGAAAAACTTCAGAAACAACTAACAAAAAGTGACTGTATTTATTTTGTGAGTGTATTAATAAGTGAGTGAATTCTGACTCACACAAAAATTCCGCGGCTCGCATTTATTATTAAAGTTGTTTTATAGCGAATTTACACTATGATCGAAATCGAGTTAAAAGTAGATTTCGATAGATTTCGACGGAAGTCCAATAAAAATTTGGGATTTCAAACAGATTTCCCATAGGAAATAAAATCCCAATTTAATTTGGATTTCAGCGAAATCTCATCGAAATCCAAATTGAAATCCAATTTTTCTCTCATATTTGCAGAAAAGTAGGGAAGTTTGCAGAAAAAGTGGCAACATTTAGCAGCTATTTATAGGTCCATTCGATTACTGGATAATTTGTATAAATTTTTACTGGATACATTTTTCTCAGTAAGAATTTGCAAGCAGAAAAAAACATATGTTTCGAAAACATATGTTCGTTTATTGAAAACAAAAAAAAATATTTTACAATTATGTTATTTTATTAAAAATTCAAAGCAATGAAACTTTCAAAACAAATTATGGGAAAGATAAGAAAACCTTGTAAAAAGTGTCTGCTTAAGATTTAACATCAAAAAATATCGTCTTCCATAGCGACCAGATAAAATGTATTTGTATATTTGATGTTGTAATCAGCTGTGTCTACAAACTTGCAAATTATTGCAAATTTTCTGTTCGCGTATATGTTTGGGAAAATTTTATTTCGAGAGTAAATCTTGTCTTACTCTGTAAGTTTGTACTGAGTAATTCTTACTCGACTTGACTGAGAAAAGTAATCGAATGGACCTTATGTCATAAAAAATTAATAAATAATAAATTTTAATAACTTTAAAAAATTAAGGAATAACATAATAAAGCCTGTTATTTTTAACTTAAAGAAATATTTATAGTTGGAAACGGCTATTTTATTTTATCCGACGAAGAGAACCTATGAAAAATCATTTGATGGCGCCGGCAGGACCACTGACAAAACATTGAATATTTTGGCTTTCAACTAATCATTCCTATACTAAAACAAATTTCATAGCAAATATAACACTGTATCTTTCATAATATAATGATTTTTGTGTTCCGCCATTAAATAAAATGGTTTTTAGAAAACCTTTTAATTTTGGTTATTTTTTAAGGTTAGTTTGTTTACAAAAAAATTGTTTTTGGCCGATCGAAATCCCATCCATTTGTCAATTATTCTAATGTAAACGATATAGATTTCGAATTGGATTTCAAAATGAAATCTAGTGAACATTTTAACAATGTAAATTCAATATTAGACATATTTTAAATATACATTTCAATAAAATGTAATAAAATATCTCATTAAGAGTTTGTTTAAGATGATGTAACTTTTTATTTCAACGAATTTTTCATTAAAATTTTTACAGCATATAGAAAAAATTCCAAACTATTAAAATATGAAAGAAAAAAAATCATTGAAATTAAGTAAACCAAAAGAGAGTAAACCCCTTAAACTAATAGAAAAGAATTTGGTTGAAAAAAATTCATTGATCCAATTTATAGTAAGTTTTTGTTTGGTTCATAAATAAATTCGAAAAACTTTTGTAACTTCATATAAAGAAAACATGTTGTAATTTTTTTTTACCGTAAGAGATGAAGGGTAGCAATATGTTTGTTTCACGATTTCTAACACATCGAAATGTTAAAGCAACAGGATTCTTATAAAACTCGTATAATTCAAGGACAATTTAAGCGAATTTTGGCCGTTAAAAGCATTTGTTATTTATTATAAATATAAAAAGTCATGCCTTATAAAAAAAAGCTCAAATTCTCAATGTGAGTATTTTACATTTGCTCTCTATTAATTGATATTTAGCAATTCTTACTTTTTTTCCATGCACAGGATAACGGTGGTGTAAACCATTTTACTAAGGCCGCCGTGACACATTTTTAACAAATTTGGCACTGAAATGTTTACGAATATCCAAAAGAAATTAAGTTAGATTTGATCGGCATTTACGACTTAAGTTCATACTACATGATTTTTGTTTTTGTTCGTAGTACTCGCATTGCAAAAACATAATGGAAATTCCAATTTGAAAACCTAGATTTGATTTTAGCTCATAATCTTAAAGCCTAAAAAGCGTTTGAAAAGTCGATATGTTTATTGAACATTTATTGATAGCATCTGACAACAAGATTGTTTATATGCCTGTTTTCTTGGCATTTATAGTACCCTGCCCATGTATTTCTAATCTCATTTAAATCATTATATTTATTGTGTTTAAATTGCTGTTTGTTTATCAAATACTCTTTAAAAATTTAATTACATTTACAAATGAATGCCAATTAAGCGCTAAATTAACTTTGTTTTGCAGTTTGTTTTTCTTTGTTTTAGTTCGTAAACACTTTTGGCATAATTTTGCGAAAATAATTAAACCATTTTAAATCGCTTATAGGTTAAATTTAATATTTAACAGAAAATACACTACTACAAAATAAATGTGCGTTGAAAAAATCGATTTAAAAAAACGAAAAAATAAGGAAAATATAGTTAAGTAAAAGAAACATAACGCCTACAAAGCTTTTGAAAAATGTTTTTATTGTTACATGCCCACAGTGGGGCTGATTTAAAATATTTTGGAAAAAATTCAATTATTCTTTGAAAAAAAATTTGTGAAAAAAATTGTTCAAGTAGTGTTTCAATTCGGTTAATCGATTAACCGATTCCTCGATTAATCGCCTCTATTTCGGTTAATGTCGAAACAAATAATTTAAAACTCAAATAATTATTCGACCCGAATAATTGGTTGAAATAGGTCGATTAACCGGTTAAATTTTTAATATGTAATTTTTTGCTTTATTTTTTCCCAAAACTTCATAATTTTGTTAACTTTGGCTAAAAAATTGTAAGAAATGTTTAAAAAACAAATACTAATTAAAATACGATTAAATTGTTTTAAAATCGATTGAAAGAGAAACCTTTACCATTTTGTGAGCAACTCCAAGCAAGTCGACATTGAAACAGCGAGACACGTCATAGGTTTTAGGAGACTCTTAAAACGGATTTGTTTTACATTATCGCAATTAATTTTTAATCAAATTTTTTTGAATTTTTTTAACAAAATAAAAAAGTTTATATTTGTAAAAAAAATGCTTTAACACTATGTGTTGGCTGGAGCAGGCTTTAGGAAATAGAATAGACAATTTTTCATTTTTGTTTTAATTCTTTTAAAGTGTAAAATTAATTTTCAAAAGTGAGAGCAGTTTTTCAGCCTCTAGTCGATGACTTTATTTATATTTATTTTAACAAAAAGAGTGCGTATTAATTTTTAAAGTTTTATTATTGCAAACATAAAATTTTGAAAGGCTGAAAAACTGCTCTCACTTTCGAAAATCTGTGATAAAGTTCGAAAACACAAATCTGTTTGAGATTTGACGTCTATTACTGCACACTGGTGGAATTGTCTACATCTTTTTATGAATTTTTATATTGATTCAATGAAATTTTGCTGGAATTCGTCCATTGAAACACGGAAGAGATTGGAATATAAACAAAAATCTAAAAACAGAATGTTTGTATAGGAAAGAAAACAACGAATTAGTTACATTTGCATTCAAGGCCTTACTTGGGTGAGATGGTTAAGCTGTCGCACTTTAGTATAGTTACGTTTGTAATGTGGGATCATGTATTCGATTCCTACAGCCGACGGGTGGTTGAAAAAAATTATCATATAGAGACAATCTGATAATAAAAACATATAAATAATTAATACAATTTAATGGAAAATCACTAACGACGCCTGTCCTACAAAAGATCTAGTCTGATCTCAAAATTATAATGTGTTTATAAATTTTTAGAGAAAAGGTTTATTCTTCTTCTTAACCTCAAATCTATTAATTAAAATTGGTAAAATTGCATATTAATTACAATATTAATTGCAGCTGTCTATTTTTGCTGATTTTTTCATAATAAATTGGTATTTTCAAATAGAGTTTAACATTTTTTATATTGATGGCGGAATGTAAAGGGCTCTATAGTTTTTAAAGTTAAAAAAGTCAGTTCTTTGTGTTTATATCCTACACCACTAAGTGGACAGGGTATAATAAGTTTGTGCTGATGTTTGTAACACCAAAAAATATTGGACCTAGACCGACCTTTTAGTACACAGATCGACTCAGAATCACTTTTTGTTTTGATTAAACGATGTACGTCTGTCCATGCATTCTTGTGCTCACTCTACAGGTCGCAAATATTAACATATTTTGATGAAATTTGGTACACCGAACTATGTCGGCTCAAGGACGAAGCCCATTTTAACACATTCGAATTTCGGATCCAAACATTAGTTGGCTTTTAGCCAGACTGGTGTAGGGTATTATATAGTTTGCATAACCGACTTTTAACTTTTTTACTCGTTTTATTGATAAAAAGTTAAGAAAATGCATTAATTATGCATTAAACGATTAATCGATTAATCGTCAATTTTCTCGATTAACCGACCCGAATAACCGGTCAATTAATTTTAGTTATTTTTCGAATAATGCATTAACCGGTTAACCGCCTATTTCGAATAATTGTAAACACTATGTTCAAGTGAAAAAAAATTGTTCGAAGAGATAATAAAGCGTGGTCCAATCATAATGCACGATGCTAATTGTGAGTCACACCTTAACGTCAAGTTTTTTGCCCAATTTAATTTGAAATCTCAACCATGGAGAGGTACACACTGAAAATATTATTACAGTAACTGACTGTAGTTTATTCAAAAAGTTATCCGTACATTTATTTTTAAATGATTATTCAGTTAAATTGAAAAGAAATATATTTTCAACTGTTTTTGTCTTTTATTTAAAAAAACAAATTACATAAAAATACGGATTTTCTGTTTCAGTTAATATTTTCATTTAAAATGTTCTAGGTCAGTTAAAAAAACGAAATAAAATAAATGCCATTTATTCTTACGGATTTTGTAGTTCATTTTTTGAGAGTTATAAAAACGAAATAAATAAAAAATCATTACTTTTTTAAGGATTTTGTAGTTAATTTATTAACATTTAAAAATAAATGAAAAGTTCTTTTGATTTAAATGAAAAGTTAGTAGACCGGTTTTCAAGTGATTTTTCATTTATTTTAAATTACATTTTCAGTTAATTTAAACTACAAAATATTGTGAGTGTAGGGATTTACCGCCCACTACATTTTTGTTGCCCCAACCCTCCTCTACCAATCACCTTTGGACATATTAACTCTATCTTTTGTCTGGGCAATTATAAGTGCAAAAAACGCTTTGGCAAGCATACTTGCCTGTGATCGTCAAAAGGTTAAAGAAGCCCCAAAGTCTAAGGAGATTTAAAAATCTCACATTCTGAGCACTGTTTCTAATAGAAAAAGCCTTAGATTATGGGGACCTATTCCTATAGAGAAAACACCTTTCTTTACTAAATGTCTTAGATTATGTGTCCTGTTTCGTTTGGAAAAAGTATAAGATTCAGAGGATTTTTCTTATGAAAAAAAATTATATTTTGAGACTTTTTGTTATAAGAATGTCTCAGATTCAGCAAATTTATTCCTTAGAAGCTGAAAGATTTTCTGTGGGAGGAAGTCCTCGGAATCTGTTCACTGAAAATATTAATACAGTAACTGACTGTAGTTTAATTAAAAAGTTATCCGTACATTTATTTTTAAGTGATTATTTTTAACTGTTTTTCTCGTTTATTTAAAAAATAAATTACATAGAAATACGGATCTTCTATTACAGTTAATATTTTCATTTAAAATGTTTTGTTAAAAAAAGAATTCCTTTTCGATTTCTGGGTCAGTTAAAAAAATGAAATAAACTAAATATCATTTATTCTTACGGATTTTGTAGTTAATTTTTTGAAATTTAAAAAAACGAAATAAATGAAAAATCATTATTTTTTTAAGGATTTTGTAGTTTATTTATTAACATTTAAAAATAAATGAAAATTTCTTTTGATTTAAATGAAAAGTCAGTAGACCGGTTTTCAAGTGATTTTTCATTTATTTTAAATTACATTTTCAGTTAATTTAAACTACAAACTATTTTGTGTGCACAATTGAGCAGCGCGTTAAGATTGTTGAAGCCTTTTACGAAAATGGGCGTTCAAATCAAAATGCATTTCGTGCACTTCTTTGGTCACTTGCCACACAGCCAACGAAAAAATGGCTCTTTTGGGCGAGAAATTCAATGGCCGTGTTATCTCAATAAGCCAAGAACAATTCAAGATCTAAAGGATGAGATAATTCGGCTCATTAACGACATTGAACCTCAATTATGTCGCAGAGTCATTGAAAATATGGACAATCGGATATTTTGTTTCACACATAATTATCATAGATCCTTCTATCATAAAAAAAATATTAAGATAATTTTCTGAAAACTTTTTATTTTATTTACAATTAACATCGTGCGTTCCAATAATCAAATGACGAAGTAGAAACTAACAATATAACCAAAACCTAGACCCAATCTATATAGTCCGATCAGCCAGTAAGAAGTGGCTGAATTGTTTCGATAATATTTTCAATCTACCCAACTGTACACTGGCTTATTATTAAGACACTTTCCTTAATACACTCACGCACCTATCCAACCAACTAAACATCACGCGATTTAATAAACTTATGTATAAAACATTAATTGTAACGCATTCTGAAGGTAGTTAACAAATTTTTAAGTTTAAACAATACTTTCCTTAAACTTTGTTGATAACGGTTAATGGTTACCAGAGCTTTGAAGAATTAATTCCTTAATTCAATTTTTCAATTCTGAATTAAAAATTCGATGAATTAATTCACTAAGCAATATATATTGAATGGAATTAATTCATATTTGCTTTCGTTCGATTTATTTTGTTACGAATTAATTCAATTGCAATAGTTCTTTTTATTAAATCAAAAGAATTAATTCACTGGTGAATTAATTACTTATTGAATTAATTCACTACTGAATTCGTTCAATTTCATTTTCGTTCAGTGAATTAAAAAAAATAAAATTACGTTCAGTGAATTAAAAAAAAATAAAATTACGTTCAGTGAATTAAAAAATAATAATAAGTTCACTGAATTGAAAAAAAAATAAAATAAGTTCACTGAATTGAATAAAAATAAAATAAGTTCACTGAATTCAAAGCCTGTTTTCTGCCGTTCAGTAGAAGAAAACAATAATCTACAAATAAATTTTTTAAATAAGCAATTTTACAGCGTGTGCTAGTAAAAATAAACAAAATAGAAGCCGGATGCTGTTTATCAACCTACATGATTCAAAAATAAATCCTTTTACTATTAAAAATAAAAACTTTACAGATAAATATAGATAAATTTGGAAAAAAAAAATATAACTATTAATTTTTCAAACTAGTTATATAGTTATATATTTTTTCCAAATTTATCTATATCTGTAAAGTTTTTATTTTTAATAGTAAAAGGCTTTATTTTTGAATCATGTAGGTTGGTAAACAGCATCCGGTTTCTAATTTGTTAGTTTTTACTAGCACACGCTGTAAAATTGCTTATTTAAAAATTTTATTTGTACATTATTGTTTTCTTCTACTGAACGGCAGAAAGCAGTCTTTGAATTCAGTGAACTTATTTTATTTTTTTTCAATTCAGTGAACTTATTTTATTTTTTTTTCAATTCAGTGAACTTATTATTTTCTTTTTTAATTCACTGAACGTAATTTTATTTTTTTTAATTCACTGAACGAAAATGAAATTGAACGAATTCAGTAGTGAATTAATTCAGTAAGGAATTAATTCACTTTTTTTCCGTTCGATTTATAAAATTGAACGCGTTCACCGGTGAATTAATTCATTTGATTTAATAAAAAGAACTATTGCAATTGAATTAATTCTTTGAATTTGTTGTTTGATGAACGCATTCAGTTGAACGAATTCAGTGAATTACTTAAGAAAAGGAATTCATTCAATTGTAGAGAAAATTGAATTCGATTGGTAGTGAATTCATTCAAAAAGGAATTAATTCTTCAAAGCTCTGATGGTTACAATAGCAACCATTTGTTATTTATGATTATAATGTTAAATGTTTTATGTCATAAATTGAACAAACAACACTTTTATTTATGGAAAAGAAAATATAGGTTATATTTAATTATTGCAAAAATTAGGGCTTGTTTTTCTATTACGAAAATAGTCTAAACGAAAGAAATTGACAATCACTTTCGTCAAAAATATATGGGAAACAAAAACAAATTTTCGTTACTTTGCTTTCGTTTAGAGTTTTGCTTCACGGACCCCTTGAGACATTTCTACTAGCTCACGGACCCCCAAACCAGTGTTTAGCGAGAGGTACTTTATAAATTATGGGGCAAAATTAATAAAAGCACCTGCTTATTTTAAATGATGGCCAATTTTAAGCAGGAATAAGGAAAAAACACATTTTTCAAATCAATATTTTGTTAAATAATTTAAAAATTATAACAAAAAATGATTTTTTTTAAATAACTTGTGTTATGTTTTTTATCGAATCCCCGGACCCCCTGGATTTCTGCTACGGAACCCCATTTTGGAACCGTTGGTTTAGAGTATTATCGTAATACATAAACTAGGGCTTAGTGTAAAATAACAAATGCATACTAAAACCAATGATACATTTGAAGCAGATCTGGGTGTTATGAATTACATTTTGTGATTAATTACACATGTAATTACATCATTACAAATTACATGTAATTGTAATAGGAGAAATATCAATTACAATTACATTTATTGGGAAATAAAATAATGGTAAAAAGAGCGAATTAAAGACCAACCCAACGTACTCTTGTTATGCTTGACCACACCTTCCACTTTTTTTAAATTTTAACAAAAACCATTTTCTAATTCCAACACTAAAAATAGTTTGCTGTTTAAATTAACTGAAAATGTAATTTAAAATAAATGAAAAGTCACTTGAAAACCGGTCTACTAACTTTTCATTTAAATCAAAAGAACTTTTCATTTATTTTTAAATGTTTATAAATAAACTACAAAATCCTTAAAAAAATTATTTTTCATTTATTTCGTTTTTTTTTTTAATTTCAAAAAATTAACTACAAAATCCGTAAGAATAAATGATATTTAGTTTATTTTGTTTTTTTAACTGACCTAGGAATCGAAATGGAATTCTTTTTTTAACAAAACATTTTAAATGAAAATATTAACTGTAACAGAAAATCCGTATTTTTATGTAATTTATTTTTTAAATAAACGACAAAAACAGTTGAAAAATATATTTCTTTGTATTTTAACTGTATAATCATTTAAAAATAAATGTACGGATAACTTTTTAAATAAACTACAGTCAGTTACTGTAATAATATTTTCAGTGAAATTTAATTGAAAATCTAATTGAAATTTTGTAATTGTCATTAATTACAATTACAAAGTACGTCTAATTGTAATTGTTATTGAAATCTCCCAGGCCTCGAATGTATAATTCTTTCCAAAGAAACCATAAAAATTTGGTAATTTGACCAAGGCCACAAATGTATAATTTTCATGGATTTTATGGTTGGAAAAATACTTATATACATTCTTTACAATATTTTCAAATATCTCCTTGAATTAAATTCAACTTTAAGACATTTCATGACTCTTTTGTATCATTAACATTGGTCCCCTAACAGTTATAAACCCATTATATAAAGTTCATTTAATGTCATTTAACACACTTTCAAATAAAATAAAAAAATGTCAACATAATTTCCGTACAAATTTTTTACTAAGAAAAAGGGGTTTCAAACAATATTTTTAAAATGCAAAATAATGACATTAACATTATTTTCAATATAAAAAACATAACAATACATGCGATACAACCAAGGTTGCCAACACTTGAAGTGAAAAAATGGATAGATTGAGGTGAAAAAAATGGCTAGAAATGGCTAAAATTGGAAAAGAATGCTAAAACTCAATAATTTTAATGTAATAGGTCATTCACATGAACGAGATAACTAAATCTCCTCATTTCTGTTCTTTATTCTCCGAATTTCTAAAATATTTTCATTAAAATTTTACAAAAAACATGATTTTAAATCGAATGTAAAAATTACACGTATGGCTCTAAACCTAAATAAAATTGTGAAAAAATTAAAATTTTTTCCAAAATTTCGAAAATTACAAAAATTCAAACGCTTTTGTATGAAATTAACTGCAAAATATTAAAAGAAAAAAATGGCTAGGAAAAAATAAAATGGCTAAATCTTCCGGCTAGATACAATCTAGCCATTTTTTTATGGCTAGATGAAATTAAAATGGCTAGATCTAGCCGGAAAATGGCTAAATTGGCAACCTTGGATACAACACATCTTTGTTCGTTTTAATAGAATAAAAAGTAGAAATGTTGCAAAAAAAACACGATGTTTTCTTACAAGCAACAACCCTCTTAAACATTTTTTTTTTCAAAAACTTGAGGCCGAAATTCAGACATTTACACAATATTACAACCACATTTATTAACAGTATGGATTTTAAATACTTCGACCGACTGAAATAAAATTACATTACATAGAAAAACAATTTGCATGGGTGTCGTCAATATCTCACATCACAAAATACTCAAATACGAGAAGTACATACATTTATTCAGTAGGTTCTCCTCCACTTATAGGATTGGTGAAGTCATACTTTGATTGCATATTTATACAAGTTAACACAGATCCCTTGCTGTACGGACAAGTATTTATAACGAATATTATGATGAAAATAGAATTTTGAATAAATAATATAAACTCAGTAAAAAATGAAGGCGGGGCATTTGTTATGTGAAACAAAATTTTAACAAACACAAGTAGTTTTTAAAAACTTATGTATAGTTGTTAATTAAAAATTTGTATAGAATTCGACTACCAACTCTTAAGTAATTTGTACACTAATAGAATAAAGTCTGTAAAAAATTTAGTTAAAACTACTAAAAGTTAGTTTAAAATGGCGTGGCAGTAAGAACTGCTAAAATTAGCAGATTATTTTTGCTATATATTAGTAAAATAGGAACAGCAAATATAAAACTGTGAAATATACAGAATTTTAGTTGTATTTCAGTTAAATTTTTGATAATGGAAAATAACCAATTAACCTGCTAAAATCAGCAAATAATAACAAAATTTTCGAAGTTTTTTTTCAATTTTTTTTTCAATGCAAATAAGAATCAAAACATTTGAAAACAGCAGTTTAGAATTTTGTTAGATAATATATAGACTACTATTTGCATTCAACTAAATTTAGCTCAAACATAACAAAGAATTTGTAGATATAACAGTTTCTTTTTGCTATTTTTAGTTTACTAATATTTAGCAAAATTTTCTGCAGATTTTACAGTACAATCTGTCATTTTCAATTAAAAGTTAATTTAAATATAACTAAAATTCTATAAATTTAACAATTTTATTTTAGCTGTTTTTATTTTACAGTAGACGCTCGCAAATTAGACCCGCTTTGTTTTTGAGGCAATTCTAATTTCTGAATTATTCTAATTTCTGGACGTTTTTTTTCGTTTCGTTTCCAATGATAAAGTGTTTTTTTTACTTTTATTTAACATTTTAAATGATACACTTTCACTATTTAATAGAGACTGCCAAATAATATGTACACGCGTATCAAATTTCACAAATAAACTAGCCAAAAATGTACATAAATGCGACAAAAAAAACAAATAGGTAAAAACATATATAATTTGGTGATTCCCCTTTTTAGTTTTACTTTATTCAAACAGAATAAAAATAAATTGGGGATTTCCTGTGTATTCAAATAACCAAAAAAAAAAACGCTCAGAAATTAGAATTTTAAATTCGAATTTCAGAGCGTTTAATGTATTGCAAACATTGATTCTAATTTCTGGACGTTCGAATTACTGAAAGCTCTAATTTGCGAGCGTCTACTATAATTTAGCAAAAAAAAAAAAAAAAATCTGGTAATTTCAGCAGTTTTTCTGCAAAGTAATTTTTAACTAATTTTTAGTTAATTTTCTACTATTTTTAAAGATTTATTTCTATGAGTGTAAAGCCCGTCTTTCTCAATAAATTGAGAAATTTCCCTCACCATCGGTACAGATCATCCAATGTAAAGGTGAGAAATAAAGGCCATTGAAATTTTTCCACAGTAATCGGCTAGAATATCAAATTAATAAAATTATACTTACAAGAAAGATATCCGGGTTTACCCACCGGTTTAGGTATGTGTTAGAGGAGAAAAAATTAATGAACGCATATTTTTTTTTAGATCGACAATTTTCGGCATACAATTTATTTCACTGATACACTCACAAAAGTTTGTCGGTAGAATCTACTGAAAATGACAGTTAAAACAAAGATATATGCAGTTAAAAAGGCGACAAAGGTATTTATCTTTAAAATAACTAAAACTTTTGTTATTTTTAACTGTTGAAAAATAACTAACAAATGAATTAAAAATAACTACCAATGTCATAAAATTAACTGATAAATTTTTACTACAAAAATTTCAAAATAACTGACAAAATCGGTAAAAACTACTGTTTTTTACAGTCAGTTCTTTTTGTTTATAAAAGTATATTTTAATAAAAAAGAAAATATTTTTTTTTTCTTTCGATTACAAAAATATGTGTTATGAAGTAATAACCTATTTAAAATTCGAAGTAAAAATTCAAAACGGTTCTTCAGTTATTTTGCTTTTATGCAATGGAGATACAATACAAGTTTCTGTTTTTTATTTGCAAGCTAGAAATATATCAATAATAACAAATATAAACTAATGGAGTAACTGACAAATTTTTTTGAGTATGCGTTTAGAGGAGCTTTAACTTACGAGTGCGAACTTTCAAGAAGCATAAAAGATCTTTTTGTCACGGTGTATTTGACCTTCTTGATCTATCTGGTTGGATTTTCGTACTACCATTCCGCTCGAAAAACAAATTCGCCAACTGAGGCATGTGTGTAAAAATGTTCATATACCAAAAAAAAAAAAAAAGTTTTGTATGTAAATGTCGTTTTATCTAAACTTATATTTTTGTTATTATAATTTCAGTTCAATTGACCAGTTTTGTCACGTAATCGTCTATTATTTTTTGTTCGTTTTACAAATTTTCATTCATATATAATGTTGCATTACACACTCAGTAATGTAACCAAATATTTTGTTGGTTAGCTAACATTGTATCCTTTTCTTGTGGTAGAAAGTCTCAGGAGGTATTATCAAGGATATTATAAACATATCAAAATATATTAATTTTGTTTCAGTAATGTTCTTAATAGAGACTTGTTTATTAAAATGGGATATATTCAACAGTCTTAAAGGGTATTAACTCTTGTAGATGGTGAAATAAAATACTTATTTTATTATTTTTGCACCTTTTTTTTGGATAAGTTTATCTTAAGGTATAAATAGTTAAATTACCATTACAATTTGTTTAACACTTTCATCGATACAGTTTTCCAATAATAAGATATTACAAACATTGTATTAAGGTGGACATATTTCTATAAGCAACAGCTGAAGGTGGACAAATGCAAAATTTAGGGAGAAATAGAAATACAGCTAAATTTTGATCATACACTTATAAAAAAAAGTTAATACAAAAGTCTGTTAAACGCTTTCTGAAAATACAGGTAGGTACTATTTCCTGTTATTTTAGCAGAATTTTGAACTAATTCTACGGGCTTTTTTTATGATTGTAGCAAATTAATTATAGAACTGCTACTGATGCAATAACTCTTGCATCATCAACGATTTTTGTCTGATATTGTCACACATCCCCACGGTTTCTTACTCCAAAATAGAAGACGATCTAGTTCCAATATTTCTTCTGAATCAGTTAAATCTTGCATTTAAGCTCCGAATAATAAGTTACAGATCATTTTTCATGAAATTGAAGGTCGATTTACAATGCTTAGATTAGAGTACTCCCCTCTTCAAAGTGTACTCCTTTGATTCGTACTTACATAATCCATCATTGAGAAAGAACCTTTGATTAAATTTTAACCGAGCTAATATTAATATTCATAGCTTGTATAAAGTTCAAATTTCAAAATTATATATTGAAAATGTCGACGTTGCTCCAGCCAAACACGGCATATGTTTTTAAGTTTTTAAAAACCTCTGATATTTTGGCCTTTCGTAAGGTTTTTTAAAGTTATTTTCACTAACAGAAAATGTTATGTATTGTTAAAATATCTCTTAAAAAATGTTATTAGAAATTAATCACGAAAGGCTAAAACAAAGCCGTTCTTATGAGTCTCTTAAAACCACAGATGGTAACCGAAACGAATGCGGTTGTCGTTAGGGTAACGATATTTTAGGTTATTTCGGTAACGATATTTTAAGGGTAACGCTATTTCATTTATTTCGGTATCGGTATTTTAAGGTTAACGGTATTTCAGTTATATCGGTAACGGAATTTTAAAGGTAACGGTAGTCAGTTATTTCGATGCATCCCGTAATTTTTTTTTACAAAAAACAAACAAGATTAAAAACAGAACCAATTTATCAACTTAATGTACAAAAAATACTCAATAACCACGTTAAATTACCAAAAGCAGAAAATTAAAAATAACGGTAACGGTATTTTAGGGATAACAATATTTCATTTGTTTCGGTAACGGTATTTTAAGGGTATTGATATTTCATTTATTTCGGTAACGGTATTTTAAGGATAACGGTATTCCGGGTATTTCGGTAACGGTATTTAAGGGGTAACGGTAGTCAGTTGAAAGGGTTTTGAATCGATAACGGTATTTTAGCGGTATTGCCTGCCAACCTTGCTTAAAACACATGCCGTGTTTTAAGTATTTTCTTTTCAAATAATACCTATCTTATTATTACAAGAAATCCAAACCAAAGTTAATTCAAACTGTAATGAAATAGACATATATATTTATATATACACTCACAGAAATAAATATGTAAACATAGCAAAAAAATCTACTTAAAATTAGTTAAAAATTACCTTGCAGAACAACTGCTGAAAATATAATTTTTTTTTGCGAAATTTAAATTTACAAAATTTTAGTTATACATATGTTATAACTTTTAGTGAAATGAAAAAGACTAATTACTATGTTAAAATCTGCAAACAATTTTGCTGAATGTTAGTAGACAAAATATAGCAGAAAACCCCGTTATATTTACAAAATTTTAACTATAATTAAGTCAATATTAGTTGAATGGAAATTACAGCCTATCCAGCTAAAACTGGGTGGCAACCGATCCATATGGTTACTGATAATTGATAACGTTAATTCAATAGTATTTCGTAAGGGTATTTCAAGGTTAGCGGTAGTTTAAGTTATTTCGTTAAGTTATTTTAGGGTTAACGGCATTTAAAATTATTTCGTTGTTTTGTTTTTTTTTTTTTTAAGAGAAGCAAAACGGGAAATTCTACATATTGGGAGCACTCACAATATATTTTCCATAACCGATTGAAGTTTATTTGAATAGTAATGGTAGTTTGTTTTCAATTGAAGAATCAATTAAAATACATGGAAAAATATTGTTTAACTTTTTGTATAAGTCAATAAAAAAACAAACTACAAAAAAATACGTATTGTCTGTAGAAGTTGATATTTTCAGTCAAATGTTCTATTTTTAGTTTTCTATTTTTAGAAAAAATAATTTAAATAATTTCGTTGTTTTCTGTTTTAAAACAAAAAATTCAAATATTTTCGGTTTTCTTTTTTGTTAAAATAGTTTGTTTATATACAAAATTATTTCAATTCAAATTACAAGAAATTCTTTACTCATACACAAACAAATCCACTAAAAATATGAACGTGTGTCTTGTGTGTGTAGTGTTTTGAAAATTCAAACAAAAAAAAAACTTTAAAATAGGAAAAACCAAACTACATAACCGTTTTTTTCTAACGTTTTGTCAGTTAAAAATTGAAGATGGTTTTAACCGATTTTTCAATTATTTTTATTTCTTTTATGGATTGTTTAAAAAATGTTTGAAAATAGATAGCAAAATGGTTTGAATATAATGAAAAATCAGCAGTCATTTTTTGATTGTGTTTTCAATTAATTTAATATGTATTTTAGGTTGTTTTTAACGATAAAATATTGTGAGTGAAGAAGTGGAAGGTGACGAAAGATGAAAAGCTTCAAATATGGCAACACTGTAATTGCGCGAGATGTTGAATCTTACAACATTTGTATGGCGCCAAAATTTGAAGAATTGGCTGAATTATTATTATTTCATAGCTCTGTTATGTTAATTTACTTCGGTGGATTTAATGGCTATGGGAACACCGAAGGAGGACGCTGCGATATGTATGAGAAAAACTCATACATATTTTTCCAAATTAATGTTGCAGTCGCTAGCGATCGGACTCGCCTTATGTGTAACAGTCTAACGAGCTAACCATTGCATTATTTTTTCTGAGGTTAACGGTATTTAAGACTATTTCGTTATTGGTATTTAAAGGTTAACGACAGTACTTTTTTTAAATTTTTTGTCAATATTACGGACCGTCACTTTGTGAATTCTTATGTGTACACTCAACCAAAAAAGTCTGTAATGGCTACTGAAAATTTTGCTGTTATTACGGGAAATTTAACTGTTTTGAGGCCAGCGGTATTTTTTGCTAATTTTAGCAACACATATCTGCTGATCTGTAATACAATAAAATTAGTAGAAAAAATTTAGTAAAAGTTATGTAAACTGCAATTCAAAATCGATTTGCTAAAATCAGTTAAAAAACTTACTAAATATCATAATTTTAGTACAATGAAATTAGTATTAATAATTAGTTGCAGCTACTAAATTTCAGTAAATTGTTGTAAACTGGAATTTAAAATCAATATGCTGAAATTGGCAAAAAATTGTACTAAAAAATAAAAAAACTGTAAAATTAAAAAAAAAAATTTTTCTTTCGATTGTAACAAGGTCCAGTCGTTTGGCCGCTTCGGTCGTGCGATTTGACGCCGTTGGACTATTTCCTGTGGGGCTACATCAAATCTATGGTCTATGCCAACAAGCCAGCGACGATTGATGAACTTCGTACGAATATCGGCCGATTTATGCTTGAAAACCGTCGAAAATTGGGTTCAGCGTCTGGACTTCTGCAAGCGTGCCCGTGGTGGCCATGCAAAAGAGATCGATTTCCATACATAATGGCATCGAACGTACTTTCACAGGAATAAAGAATTTCATTGATATCCAAAACCGTTTTTGTTTTATTAAAAAAAACTTTTGTAGCGCTCTTATTGAAGAACCCTTTATTTAACAGGATTTTAAATCGTTATCGGTAGTTATTTAGTCTACTTATTATTCAGCAGAATAAATTGTTATTTTCTATTAGTCTGAGTTTAACTAACATTCTGTATATTTAACAGTTTTATTTCTGCTGTTCTTATCTTTCTAATGTTTAGCAAAAATTAATTTCAGGAGTTTTTCCTCCAAGGTAATTTTTAACTAAATTTTAGTAGTTTTAACAATTAAGTAATGTCACATTTACGTCATGATGATTGTTGAGAAAATACCCAGCCACTCGTTTGATTGGTACACTCATAGAAATAAATCTGTAAAAATAGCAGAAAAAGTTACTAAAAATTATTTAAAAATGATGCTGCAGAAAAAACTGCTAAAATTAGCAGATTTTTTTTACTAAATACTAGTAAAATGAGAACAGCAAAATTAAATTTGTTAAATTTACAGAATTTTAGTTACATTTAGGCTAACTTTTAGTTAATTGAAAGTAGCAAATTGTAATGTAAAATCTGCAGAAAATTTTGCTAAATATTTGTAGACTAAAAATAGCAAAAATAAACTGTTAAATCTACAAACTTTTTGCTATTTTTAAGCTAAATTTAGTTGAATGCAAATAGCAGTCTATTCTGCTGAAATCAGTAGAAATATTTGCTAAAAAAATTGTAAACTGCTGTTTTCAAAAGGCTCGATTTTTATTTGCATTAAAAAAAATCGAAAAATTTTTTGGTGATTTTTTAGGCTACTAATTATTTAGCAAATTTTTTTTGCTGATTTTAGCAGATTAATTTGCCATTCTCCATTTACAAAAATTTAGCTCAAATATAACTAAAATTCTGTATATTTAACAGTTTTATTTTTGCTGTTCCTATATTATAAATATATAGCAAAAATAATCTGCTAATTTAGCATTTTTTTTCTGCAGCATAATTTTAACTAATTTTTAGTAGTTTTAACTAAATTTTTTACGGACTTTTTTCTATTAGTGTAGGAAGAAAGGAATGCAGTAAACTAAATGTTTTAATAGGTTTTTTGTTTAAGCTCTGCTTGTTATAAAGGTTCTAGCTTTTTCAAAACGTCGGGTTCTGATTAGATATTTTACCGGATCGAAAACCATATATCAATCTAGCCAAAATAATAAATTTTATTTTTTTTTGTAAACATAACGAGGTTAAAAGTTCATTATAAATTAACAAAAAAGAATAAATCTGAGTAATCCGAAGTATAATCCGACGTATGTAAAAACCAAACCGAAACAACTTAATAAATATTGGAATTAGTTTTAAACTGATTTTTATCCCCAAAATTAACCGGAACATTTCAAAAAGAAAACGTCGATGTTTAAACAGTGTTGCCAACTCTTGAAGGCAGGAAAGCACCGTGAGCATTGTGAAAACGGGTAAAAAGGGTAAAAATTTGCCAAAAATGGGGTAAAAAAGCACGATATTATTTTTTTGTAAAATTTAAGTCAAGAATTTAAAAACACATTTAAGCTTTGTAAAATCGTATGAAAAAGGTTAAAAAAATAACCAAAAAAGGGGTAAAAAAGCACCAAAATAACATTCCAAAATCTTGAAGATTAATGGGGTCATTTTGTAACTCGAATGAAAAACGTTTTTTAGTTTTCGTTTGAAACGTAAACGAAAATATTTGGTATTTTATAAAACGGGTAGTAGTTTGCGTTTGTTGCCATTTGCGAGTTGTTATTGCCAGACAAAAAAAATAATATTTGTGACATGGAATTACAAATTATTTAAATAAAAATTTGTTCATAGAGTTTTCCAAGTCTGTTTAGCCTGATCGGTAAATGAGTTGTTATTTTTAGTTCTAATATTTTTAAGGTCCAGGTATCGAATCCTGTGTGGGGCAAATTTTTTTTATTAGTAGTTTTTTTTTATGATATATTTTTGGACAATTTTTCCTAATAATATGAAACAAATATTTAAGAAAAATTTTATATTTATATACAGAAAATCAACCTATAAGAAGAACCTTCGATTAGCGGATAGCAAGGAGTACAAAGTATGGTTTGTTAAGATGGCCCTAAAGTTTCGAATTGTCAGTTTTGAGTTTTAAAACCCCTCAGTTTGTTTCATTTGGTCTCAAACGTAGAAGTTTATATATAAAGAAAATTTTTTCTAAATCGTGTCTTAGCGTCTTCACTAATTTGCATATAAATTTAAGTGCTTATGCATAATAATTTGATTTTTTATAACGATTTTGGTGTGAAAAATTTGTTTTATAAGCCATTCATAAATTTAAGAAGTGATTATGCATATGACCCTAAAAGAATTATTTTTTATTGAGAATAAAAAATATAGGAGTATTACATTTAACTACTTCATATTTTTAAACCCATATTTATACAATTTTTATTCGAAAAATTGCAATTACCTAACTTTTTATGCAAAAACTTTAACTTTTTAATAGGAAACGACAACTATTTCTGTTCGTTTGAATATGGCATAATATTCGTTTGTAAACGTTAACTTACTTCTTATAAAATACCATTTTATTAAGGAGTTTGTCTTCGATTATAATATTGCCAGATTGAAAAAAAAGAAAATATATATATTTTTTTTGAATTTTACAAAATTTAAAAAAATTAAAAATAAAAAAACGTTCAAACGAAAGCAAAGTTTCGGTTTACAAAATGACCCACTAAATATAACAAAGTTGCTATTTAAAATTGTACTACAAACATTGTAAAAAATGTAATTTTTGAATGGTTCGTATTATTTGTTTAACTTTGACAGAAAATTCAAGAAAAATTTAAAAATACGAGAACAAATACCAAAAATATAAACTGTACAGAAAGCACTAAAAGCACTGCCAGAAATCTGAAAAAGCACTGTAAATACCCGCTTTTTTTAAAAGGGTATTTGTAAAAAATCACCGGGTACGGAAAGGAAAAAAGTACCCGAAAAGCACTGAAATGGCAACACTGTGTTTAAATTTATACACGCATAGATTTTCCTGGAATGTCAGCATCTTGAAAAGTCAACAACTGAATTAAACGAACAATGAAGGGAGTGAGTGAACACACAATGAACCTAAACACAAATAATGGTGGCAAATACAGGAAGCAACCACGACATGCTGCAAACATACTATACAAAGTGCAACATGTTAAAAAATCAAAGAGCAAATCGTAATGAAAATAAAATACAAAACCGATATAAATATGTATGTATGTATAACCAAAACAAATGGTGGATTATTTTTATGGGATTTAGATAAATCAATGTGAATATTATAAAAAAAATAATTGTAGTCGGTCAAGACCGTCATTATGTACCGTACACCATAGCACTGTTGGTAAATGCGGCACAACAGTTCCATTTTTGGCGCAATCGAGTGTTGGTACTTTTTTATAATCTTCAAAATTTATAATAAATCTTTATTTTATAAGATTTTCAAAATAATTTGACATCTATCAATTTTTTAAGGAAAATAATGTTAAGGGCGTGTGCGAACAGGCTAAATTGAAACTAAACTGAAATATTTTCGATAAAACAGTTGGTAACGCAATTTAGATTACATTCGTTTTAAACTAAATTATTTAAAAGCATATTCTAAATGTTCTGTAAGAGTAAAATTTGTATTTTGAAAATTTCTGCGAATATAAAATACATTTGCAATAGCTTTATGTAAAACTAAATAGTATGTCAAAATTGGTTACCGCATACGTTTTTGCTAAACTTTTAAACCATCCATCAGGTGGGTGGTTTATATGAAGACTAGGTCCACAATAGGATTCCACCTTGGGCCAATAGGAACTGTGCCAAATATCTCAGAAACTGATTCTGAGTCGATTGGTTAAGTATTTATAAGATGCGTCTTAACCCGATTTTTTTTTGTAGTTACAAACATCACTAACTCATTATACCCTAACCACGTAGTTGTGTAGGGTATAAACAATTTCATACAAACTTCAACAATTTAAATTGGTTGTAAGTATGTGCGTTTAAAATTCAAACTTTAAATGTATTTTTAACAATGCCACTCGAAATAAAGGTATTTTTAGAGTTTTGTTTTTTTTTTTTTTGTAATAAAATGTGAAGTTAATGACTTTGATATGTCGCCGTATTAAGAGTTGAGTGGGAAATGTTGGAGTAGTTTTATTTAAATACAAAAAAGAAGGCAATGACATGTTACACCTGCATAGTGATAGTATGTTACCAACAAAAAAAAAAATGAAACTGATGGACTGTAGGTCAACGAACAAAAGGGATATTTAAATAATACATTATTCATACTGATCCCACAACTAGTTTTAGTTTTGTCTTAGTTTTCGATTTAAAATTTGGAGTTTTTGGAAGATCGAAAGTCATGATCTTTCCACCTTTTTGAGGAATCACTTTAGACCTTGTAACGCCAAAATTCATTTATACTGAATTTTTACGTGATTATGAGCCCAAAACCAGCTGGTTTTCGTCCAAACTAAATTACAGAAGCCAAGTCATTTACACTGGTTATTTAGTTTTTCTTTGTCACGTCAATTTTTTATCAAACATTTTCTTTATGTTTTTATTGGTAAATTAAAATTATTATTAATAAATTTAAAAATTAATAGCAACCAGGTTTGGCAACCGATTCATACGGTTTATGATAATGGATAACGTTATTTCAAATTTATTTCGTTAGGGTATTTTAAGGTTATCGGTATTTTAAGTTATTTCGTTAAGTTATTTCAGTACTAACGGCATTTTAGTACCATCGGTCATTCTGACAAAATATAAAATGGAATTTAAAATCACTAATGAAGCCTGTCCATAAAAAGGCAGAAACTAGATCTAGTCTGATTTGAAAATTAATAATGTGTTTATAACTTTTGAAAAAATGTTTATTCTTCTTCTTAACCTCAAACCCACAAAGCCATTTCGTTTGGTTATTTTAAGGTTAACGGTATTTTTTTTTATATTCGTTGTAACAGGGCGTACATAAAATTATAAAAGAAACCGTGTGTATCAAAAAATGCACATTTCAGATATATATATATATATATTTTTTTTTTGTTAATTTTTGCAAAAACCAGGTAGAATTAATTTTATAGCTTGCACACCAAAAACTCAAAATGGCCAAAAAATACAAGTTTTTCTCCAGCTGAAATAAAAAGAAAATATAGGTAATATTTCCTAAAACTATAGGGCGAAATCACCTATTGTCAGAGGCAACATAGAGTTTGCTATGTTTTACTTTTATGTTCGAAAAATTACCTATATTTTTTTTTAATTAACTGAGAAACAGTGGTGTATTACCAATTTGAACATAAGCAAAATATACAACTCACTTGGTAATAAATTATTTTTTATTGCAACAACAATTTTAATTTATTTATAAAAAATAGATATTTATACGTGCAAATTTTAGAAAGGATTTAATAATGTAAATTACAGATGCTATTACTTTACTATAAAATATCATATTAACGAAAAAGTCCTTAAAATCGGAGGATTTTTCTATAAGGAAATGTACTCGGAATTTCAGGGTTTTCTATTGGAAAAATTCCCGAGAATCTGAGGGTTTTTCTTAAGGAAAAGTTCGTCAGAATCCGAGGGTTTTTCTATAGGAAAATTCCTCAGAATGTGAGGCTTTTCTGTATGAAAAGTTTTTCTATAGAAAAAAGAAAAAGTCCTCAGAATTTTAGGGTTTTTTTATAGGAAGAAGTCCTCTGAATCTGAGTGTGTTTCTTTAGGGAAAAGACCTCAGAATCGGAGGATTTTCCTTTATGAAAAAGGCCTTAGAATTTTGGGGGTTTTCTATAGGAAAAATCCTCAGAATCTGATGGTTTTTCTGTAGAAAACCTCTTCTGAATCTGGGGGTTTTTTATAGGAAACTCTTCAGTTCTGAGAGTTTTCCTATATGAAAAGGCTTCAGAATCCGAGCGGTTTTATATAGAAAAAAGGCGTCAGCATCCGAGCGGTTTTCTATAGGAATCTGAGTGTTTTTCTAAAAGAAGAAGTAACCAGAACCTCAAAATTTCTCTATAGGAAAAAGTTTTCAAAATGTGACTTTTTTTATGGATCAAGTTTCATATTATTTTCTAGAGAAAAACTCTCAGAGCCTGGGGACTATTCTCTATAAAAAAATTTTATTTAAAAAAATTGTCATAATTTGAGGTCTTTTTCAATGAAAACCCCACTTTTTCAGGGATTAAGGCCCCAGCGGCCCTATGCTCCTTGCAGGAGTAAAAGGAACAAATATATATACATAAGGCCCCAGATTCTGAGGACTTCCTCGTATAGAAAAGCCCTCAGGTGGTGGATGGAATGGATTTATCGAATTTTTTCAATTTTTATTCTCTGCAATTTACTTGTATGATCTCAAATCTAACAAAAACATTAATTTACCAATTAAAAGATCAACTATACATACCTTCATACATCTCAACACACTAGATACAGTGAAAAATAGAATTTAATATGCCTAATTTCAACGTTTGATTTATGTTGCAGGTTAAAAATAATTAGAATATGCATTTAAAATTTCAGGTTCGTTGTCGTTCAATAGATCTGTGATTCATAAGCTGACGATCAGAGCTGAATAGAAGCAGCTGCGATACTGAAAGAGTTAAAGTTCAAAGCAAAAACGGTAATAACAGAGGATAGCATTGCTAAAATTTGGTTGATGTTAGTCTAATTGAGTTGGGTTTACATTTATTTATTTGTTTCGCAGTTAATATAAGTAGATCATTGTCAATTATTTACCCATAAAGGTATGGATACTGATGATGGGTCTGTAGTGAGACCCGAAAATGCGTATTCTATCCTGCTGGCCTTAACGAATTTTTTGAATTTTTATTCTCTGTAATTTACTTGTATGATCTCAAATGCAACAAAAATATTCAATAATCTGAAGACTTTTGTTTTTTTGTAAAGAGAGACAATACTCTCGAAATTCTTCCTATTAATTAAAGTGCTGCTTGTTTTTTTGGAAAGGGGATAGAGAAGAAATGAAAGGTGGTGAAAGATAAAGGGTTTCAAATATAGCATTACTGTAAGTGTTGAAGTTTTAGAACAGTTGTGTCGCGCCATCTGATGTAGAGTTGGAAAACTTTGTTGAAGATTTTTTTGGTTCATAGCCCTGTTTTGTTATTTTTCTTCGGTGGGGTTAAGTGCTATAGGATCACCGAAGGAGGACTCTGCCATTGGTAAGAGCAGTGTTGCCATTTTAGCACATTTTCTGCTAGATTTAACAGATTTAGTTCGTAAATTGCTTATTTTTTTTAGAAAAATATGCTAAATGCTTTTTAGCATATTTCGTTTTACAAAAGCAAATTTTTAGCATATTTTTGTCCACACAACATTCAGCTCTTATTAATTTTTTTCAACCATGATTACACTACTTTTTATATGATTAAACGAGTATACGTTAAAACAAACTGTCAAAAATATTTATCTAATACGAAACTTAACAAAACCGCGCCTAGTAGAGTAAAAATTGTAAAAATTTTTTCAAAGCAGATTTTTAGCATATTTTTTTGTATGTGGTTTGGTTTCTCCTTTAGCACATTTTTAGCATATATTTTTTTCACGATTTGGCAGAATTGAGCATATTTTTTTTCGGTGATTTAGCATATCTGGAACGAAAGTGTCTGGCAACACTGGGTATGAGGGATAGAAAATTCATATATACACTCAAAAAAAAAAAGTCAGTAAAGTTAGCAAAAAATGTTGCTGTGTCAGCAAATTTTTAGTCAGGAGCGTGCTTGCAAAAAAGTTGGTAATTTCAGCAAAAGGTTTGCTGAAAATCAGCGAGCTGATTTTTACCAAAAAATAGTAATCTTCAGCAAAAGTTTTGCTAACATTTAGTCGACTGCAAATGAAAAAAAAAATCCTTGCTAAAATCACTAAACTTTTTGCTGAATATTAGTAGACTGAAATAAACTCAAAAAACTTGTAGCAAAATTTTACTTTAGTTAATTTATTTGCTGAAAATTTAAATATAGAATATGTGTAGAGTTATTTTTCTTTTTTTGTCATTTCCGTTTCCAGACAAGCTGCGACATCTACATCTTGTCTATCTGGTTGTCGTCCACGCTATGCATGCGGTTATCAGCACAATTTTTGTAGCAAAATAAATTAGTAAAACATTAGTTCAAAAGTAGTTTAGTGCTAAAAAATATAACTAAATTTTTTGCTGAAAACAGAATTTCAGCAAAAAAAATTGCTGAAAACTAGTACACTTGATATACAAGACGTTTTACTAATTTTTCTACTAACTTATTTTTTTGAGTGTATTAGTATTTTTTTAAATCGAACCCACAATCTTATGTTTAACAGTCCAACGCGCTAACCATTAAACCACGACGCCCACAAAGGTGATTCTAAGCAAAATTTTCTGCTCCAATGACAAAGAACCGGTTGTAGAATGAAATAATTTTTATCTGAATTGTCCTAAGGGCAACTCTTTTTTAATCCAAAAAAGGAACCTGTTTTTCTAGAACTGGGTTGCGAAACTTATAACTTGGAATCGGTTTTTGGGGAACCAGCTCTAGAAAAGACGGGTCTAAGAACCGATCCCAAAAAAATTCTGGGTAATTTATCGGTTTTTAAATTTGAGGTGACCTTTGCATGGAATGGACCTCAGCAACAGGGAGTTTTTCTATTGGAGAGTAAAATAACGGTGTTTTATTAAAACTAAAGTATAATTTAGATTGAAGTCTAAATTAGGACTAGTTTTAGATTTTTTATTGATTTCAAGTCATAAAAAATGGTTACGCTACGCTTAAATATATACAGCGATATTCTTAATAAAAATTTAGCATAGAGTTAATACTGAGTTTCATTCATAATACTGTTGTTAAACTCGTTCTAGTATTTTTGCTAAATTCCTTCTATTGAAATCCATTCACAATAATGAAAAAGCCTTACAATTTCAAGCACAGGATTGCTCATCGGTGGCTAAGAAATTATTATGAATAAACACTATTCTAACAAGTCGCTAGGCCTAAAATACAGAGACTATTAATTATAGAGATAGGAAATCAAAACTAACACTACTCACCGGTAGTGGGCGCTGAAATTTAGTATAACCTGAGCAACTATTTAGTATCAGTTTAGTATCAGCTGAGCCTATATTTTAAAACTCAAAAACTGCTCAAAACTGCTCAAAATAAGAAAAAAAAGTTTGAGATATCGTTTGTTTTTTGTTATTATTTAAATTTAAATAAAAAAGAAAATTATCAATGTTTTGAACAAAGTGCCACCTAGTGATAACGACATTATTATAACTTATTTTTTGGGTGATGCCATACCCCTGCTAAAATACATTCATGTTAACAGCTCGTTGTGACCGCTGAAAACAAGTCTGAAAGTACCTGTCCCGTGACAAGTGAAAATGGGACTGAACCAGGAACCAAGTCGTCAATTGTTCGGGTTTTTATTTTCATTGATTAACCGATCACAAAATTTTGATCGAACGATCAGGTGATTAACTACTTAAATCCAACGAATGACAAATAAAAATATTTTTAAAAAACATATATAAAATAAATAAAATCTAATATGACAATATCATATTAGAATTTGGACTTGAGGTAGAACAATATTCTAACTAAATATATGAAAAAGAACCAGTCTATTTGTGGTTATTTTTCCTACAGAGCATTTATCAATACAACAGCTAGTTCTCATCGCGAACTGTTTGAAGGGTCTTATAAATAACAATCGGTGAACTGACTGAAACTGCGTTTCACGACCAAAAACGGATTTACAAAGTCGATATTAAATATTCTGAAAAAATGCATATTTTTTACACAGAGAGAATTTTCTTGGAAGAATTTTAATGAAATTGTTAATTAAAATAATAAGGTTTTCTTCACAAAGTGAATGAAAAATTTCCTAAATTTTATGAAAAAGCTTCATAATTTCTATGAAACTTTTTCATTAGGTTTATAAAATTTTTAATAAATAATATGAAATTTTTCATAAAATTTTATGAAAAAATGCATTACTTTATTGAAGTCTCAATGGACGAATTGCAAGGAAACTTCATTTAATTTATGTAGAAATTCATTAATATCATGTACATAATTCTCCCAATGTACGTAACTAATGTTTTTTGATTTTATTTGAATAATATCATTGCATATTTAATATATTTAAATGAAGGTAATAAATATATCCGAATGGGTTTACAGAGAAATTTGTATAAAAAATATATATAAATATATATATGTATGTATATATAAAATTTCGTAAATTTTAACTCACCCGATTGTGATCCTCCAGCAATTTGACGCATTTCCTTTGTAAACTCTTTGTTGCCAAATTGACATGATAAATCATGAACGGTGCGTGGTTCACCTTTATCTAGTAAACGTTCTAAAAAGAATAGCAATGTCATATTGCGTGCCATTTCATATTCCATTGACTCCATCGTTGTGGTTCGTTATTTTTTTATAGAATTCAACAAAGTTTTATTTATAACCTTTTACTATATTTAAATTGAGTTGTATTTTTTTTGCAAAACCGTATTAGTTGTGTGTTTAAATATTCGTTTAATCGTTTTGTTTTTGTATTTAAATAGGAAGCTCTTGTTTTGATTTGTTTTGTAATTAATAAGGCAGTTTGGGAAACACTGATGATATAAGAATATAATATTTTAGGTCGTTATCTAGAAGAAAAAAAAAATTAAATTTAGTGAAAAAAATATTATGTAATAATGAAAGTGAAATAAATAAAAATTTAATTAAAGGAAAACAAAATAGTAGTAGTAGTAAATTTTACTAAAAATAATTTTTAAGCACGTTTATTTATTAAATTAATAATTTACTACCACTTGCACTTGTATACTTTACTACCTATAATCAACTTAAACTAACAAATGTTTGTCATCATACAAATACAACGTACTAATGTCACCGTTATTTAGGTTTGTCATAAAATTCAAATAAATTAAAAACCGTTACACACACTCACATTGCACAAATAGCGCTCATTATCCTTGTTAAGGAAACGGAAGTTCAATGAAAACTAAACTATCTAACTTTGACGAAAATTCCTTTAGTTAAACAAACAAAAACACAATATTTTACGATTCTGCGCCTTGAATTATGTACAATGTTTATTATAAACAGCTGTTTTTTTACACATTTTATTGACTCTTTTTTTTCATTTAGCCAAATGTGAAAGTTTTTGCTTGTACAATTAAATTTTTGCAATATATTTTTTTTTTATTGTAAATGTTTATTAACTAAAATATATTGAGAGAGCGAACTCTTGAATTTTTTTCTGATTTGTTTCTTTGCTTTGATTTGTTTGGGATTTTCCTTTTGTTTCACTCGTTTTGTTATATTATAGTTATTGCGTGTGAGCATTGTGGCTAATGCGGCTGGTAACATAGGCGAGTGAGAAGAATAAAAGAGAGCGGGAAATAAGTGAATCAGTTCGCCGACAGGTAAGTGACACACTTATTAACAGGGCAGCGACTTTCATGCAAATGCATGTTTGTACACTTTAAATAACAAATTATACTGTAAAATCTACAGAAAATTTTGCTAAATATTATTAGACTAAAAATAGCAAAAATAAACTGTTATATCTACAAAATGTTTGCTATTTATAAGCTAAATTTAGTTAAATACAAATAGCAGTCTATCCTGCTAAAATTAGCAGAAATATTTGCTAAAAAAAATTGTAAACTGCTGTTTTCAAAAGGCTCGATTTTTATTTGTATTTAAGAAAAAATCGAAAAATAACTTTAAAAAAAAATTTTTTGTGTTTTTTTTAGGCTACAAATTATTTTGCTGTTCCTATATTACTAATACATATATAGCAAAAATAATCTGCTAATTTTAGCAGTTTTTTCTGCAGCATAATTTTTAACTAATTTTCAGGGTTGGCAGGCAATATTGCTAAAAAATCGTTATCGATTCAAAACCCTTTCAACTGACTACTTTTACCCACAAAATACCGTTACCGAAATAACTGAAATACCGTTATCCTTAAAATACCGTTACGAAATAACTGAAATACCGTTATCCCTAAAATACCGATACCGAAATAAATGAAATATCAATACCCTTAAAACACCGTTACCGAAATACATGAAATACCGTTACCCCTAAAATACCGTTACCGTTATTTTTAATTTTCTGCTTTTGGTAATTGCACGTGGTTATTCAGTTTTTTCGTCCATTAAGTTGTTAAATTGGTTCTGTTTTTAATCTCGTTTGTTTTTTGTAAAAAAAAAAATGCGACATGAACCGAAATAGCTGACTACCGTTATCGCTAAAATACCGTTACCGAAATAAATGAAATACCGTTAACATTAAAATACCGTTACCGAAATAATCAAAAAACCATTATCCTTGAAATACCGTTACCGAAATAACTGAAAAACCGTTATCCATAAAACACCGATACCGAAATAAATGAAATAGCGTTACCCTTAAAATACCGTTACCGAAATAATCTAAAATAGCTTTACCCTTACCAATAACCGCATCGTTTCGGGTATTCAATTAATCGGCTTTTTATTTTAATCGATTAATCGTGCAAATAATTATTTGGGTTATTTTCTTATCCGGTTAATCGAACAAAATTTTAAAATTAATCGATTAATCGAACAAATTTTCTGTAAAATAATATACATACACCCAGAAAACAGTCTCAGTTGTGGCCACCGAATTTGTTGCCAATCGAATTCGTGCGGTTACGACAACTATCTTTATATTAAATTATATTTTTCGTCGTGAAAGCCAATATTCGGTTGTCCAATGCAATATTATGTTCCACATAAATATTATTATGTTCCACAAGCTTTTATTGAAATTAAAAAACTTTTTTTTGAATTTTCTGGTATAGAACCCGGCCATTCAGGTTAATAGTTCACACTCTTACCCACTGCACCACAACTACTTTTAATTTTCTTAACCATATTTACTCTTTATACATTTGAATATTTTATTTTAATTAAAAAAAAAACATATAAATTTTTGTCTTTTCCGGGAATTGAACTCGGAAATCCGGCGTACTAGGACAACTCTCTACCGACTACATCACAAACACTTATTAATTTTGAAGTCTAATTTTGCATTTTTATGTTTTGCTTGGAAAACAAATATAGTAAAAAATTCGTTTACCAATACCAATCAATAGTTGTCTGTGTTATCAATACAATCCATAATTCGGTTGGTTCTACAGAAACTCGACTTTATGGTCATATTTGATTAGAATACCCGTATTTGTAGTTGACACTTTAGAATATTGAAATTTTTTTAATAAAGGTTATAGGTAACACCAATTTTCTTGTATATTCACTAAATAAATGGCTGCTTCTACTGCATAGAATTACTAAACTGATACTAATTTTACAATTGATTGGAGATACCAATAATTTGTTAAAAGAATCGTTTTTTAGTTCATTTTCCCTATTTTTAATACACAGAAAAACATTTTTGGTGTAGTATTCAATTATAGGCAACTGCAAATAAAATAACGTCCTGGCAAATTCATTTTAATGGTTTTGATCGAATTCCAACCAATATTTTTCCTGGGTGTACACTTGTTGTGTTTTTAATAATTTTATTTAAGAAAAGGAACAAAAGTAAATTCAGTAACTCTTCTGAAATTCATAAAATAAATTGAATTATAAATTCAATGAATTAATTCACAGAGGACTATACATTGAATGAAATTAATTCATATTTGTCTACGTTCGATTCCTTTTGTTACGAATTAATTCAATTGTTATAGTTCTTTTTATTAAATCAATTAATTCACTGGTGAACGAGTTGAATTTTATAAATCGAACGAATAAAAAGTGAATTAATTCCTTACCGAATTTCTACACCACTGAAATCGTTGAATTTCATTTTCGTTCAGTGAATTTTTTGCTAAATACTAGTAAAATAAGAACAGCAAAAATAAAACCCTTAAATTTACAGAATTTTGTTATATTGAGTTAACTTTTAGTTAATTAAAAATGACAAATTGTACTCTAAAATCTGCAGAAAAGTTGATGGATCATGTTACATAAAATAATTATTTTTATAAAGTGGAATTTTTTTTATCAATTCATAAGCTTTACAATCTTGTAGTCATAATAAATTTTACGTTTCAGGAGTCTTTTTTGTCCCCAGGGCACTAAGGGTTAAAGATTTTTTAAATTAAAGTAAATATTATGGTACAACTTTCCAAGTAGTGCAAGCATATTGACTGTGTATGTATTAAATTGAAGGTTGAGCAATATTATGTAGTGAATCAAAACACTTTTGATTTTTATTGGACAACTTGAAATATTGCATAATCTATTGGCAACACTGTGCAATTTTAATTTTGCGCTGTTTATGTTTGTGTGCATTTTGAGGTTATGTTGAATTCATATATTATGTCTGTTCCCGTACTTTACCGCAGTTACCCAAACTAGCCCAAAGGCGTTCCCGTGCTCAAAATTGCGTGTAAATTGTTTTTAACAATTATTTTAATTTTTGCATTAAAAATACAAAAATTGTTTTTTCGGACTTTCTATATTTTCATATATTTAGTTAGAATATTCTTCCACCTCAAGTCCAAATTCTAATATGATATTGTCATATTAGATTTTTATTTGTTGTTTCAAAAAGGGGTTGATCATTTTCATGATAGACAATACAATTGTTTCGTAGACATCACTCTACTCTTCAGTTGTCCGCAATAAGAAAATGATAACTTTCTTACTCAAACCGAGACATTACATAAGGTACAAAAAATCAACAGGACGAGAATTTTGTACTTTCGTATATGAACTGTCTGATTTGGTAAAACCAGCTATAAATCAACTCCTTTTTGAAAGCAATAAATTAAAAAAGTTAAAAAATTGGCATTTTTTGTTTTTTTTATATAAATTAATAAATACTGGTAAAATACCGGTAACTGCCCATAAAAATAACGGTAACGATAACGGTATTGGGAAATTTGTTTAGAGGTATTGGTAACGGTATTCAATTTTAAACGATATTTTAGCGATAAAGGTATTATAACAATAACGGTAACCAACCTTGAATCAAAGTGATACTTTTTCGAAAATTATGCAAACTTTGATGAAAATATTCAAATTTTGTTCAATTTTTGACAAAATAAGCAATTTTTGTAAATTGTCCTGGAAAGCAGTCGCTATAAGGCGGGACGGGTCACAGATCGCCATTTTTTCGTCCATATAACGAAGGTTCGCCGTACTAACCCCCGTATTCGTAATGAAAAGTTTTAGTAGTAGCTAATTAAATACAGAGTTGCACGCAATTAGTACTGTGAATCACTGTTGGTAAAAGTGGCACAAAAGTGCCATTTGTGGCACTATTGAATGTTCAATGGCACCTTGGCACTCTCCATAGAATTTTGGCACTTTTTACGAAAATTTCTATATAATTTGATAAAAGGTCGATATCGCTGGTTTTTCATTAAAAGCCACGCCTATTAAGAAGGGGTAGCAAAATTAAAAAACAAATGCTACACTAAAAATATCTACAAATTTTTGGACCACCTTCCAGTTCTTCGGGGACAATTTAATCATTATTTTGATATTTAAAAATAAAAGCAACGGGGATAAAATTAGAAAAACCTTAATTGATTCTATTGTATTGTCAAATTTAATTGTAAAATTTTTTGAAAGTCTTGGACCTGCTAACTTATCTTAAAATAACGTAAGTTTAGTGCTTTACTATAGCTAAGAATGGCATTTTTATATGAAAATATTTGTGGTAGGTAATGTTAAACTCGGGTTACTTTTTACTCGCCTTCTTTTTTTGTCTTTTACTTAACCCTTAAATGCATGATCTCTACAATTTTAACCATTTCTTTATATATGATTTCTAAAGGCGTGTACATTTCAAAAAATGAAAAAGAAAAATACCAAATAATTGCCAAATAGCTAAATTGTGATTATTTTAACGTGTATGATAAAAAAGAAACAAAAAAAAATATATGAAATATTAATTATACATTTATTGTTGCCAAAATTTATTTTATTGCGAGAATACCACTTTAAATATTTAAACAAACATTTTTGAATATTGCACTTTTTGTAAAAAAAAACGCGTGTTTTAGATTTTTCACAAACATACGAAGCAAAACCAAGACTTTTCCTATAACTGTTTAAAAAATCTGAGTTATAGTTTATAAGAGCACTTTGTGCAGAAGGGGCCCCAATGCCCAAAAATTGAGTTTTATGCATCAAGTGGCGTTTTTTATTAAGAAACTGGTATGTTGCCAAATGGCTACACCATGCATTTAAGGGTTAAAGTAACAAATGTATAAATATTTGAAATAAAAGCTGAACATATTTTTTTTGAAACATTAAATGTTGCTTAATTTTTTTTTTTTGCACTTTTAAAGCTTTTGTGGCACTTTTTTGGCATCATTGAGGCACCAAACGAAAATTCTCAAATACCATCACTGCTGTGAATACGGAGTCATTTAAAAATAATACCCTGATTAAAGTTGGATTAACAATTATTAATCAAACAGATTAAAATATGATTTAATCGAATTGTTAAGTGCTCGATTAAGCAGTTAATCTGACTTTAAAAAGATTAACTTTCCTGCTTGAATTGGATATAAAGGTGATTTATCAAAATTTAGTTCATTTCATTACCATTAGAAAATATCCTTAAAATCTGTCAACAGGAAAAGGAAATCGTCTATCAATCAATAAATGAGATCAACGAAGTAAAACCAATTAGAACCGCTTAAATGGAGAATGTAAACAAACAAAAATATATAACAAACCTGTCATCATTTCAGAATAAAATGTAGAAGGGAGAATGAAAAGTGAAGTGTGTCTTCTGTGGTGTCTTCATTTCATGACTGTTTTTTGAAAAAACACAAAATAACAAAGACGATGACGAATATGAAAAATAAATAGAACAAAAAGTAATTTTTGCAAAAACCATAAAAAACCATGTATAAAAATGAACAAAATTAAGATAAGACGATAAAAAGCTTAACAAAAAATAGGTTATGATAATTAAACGAAAAAATTTGTTGTTTTTTTAAATTAACAAAAAAATTAAAAAAGAACGCGTTTTTTCATACTCACTTGTTACTTGCTTTATTTGTATCAATGACAAAAAAGATATGAGGAAACAAAAAAATAGTAGTAGATTTTAATATTTTCCTTTTTATATTTATGTAATAAGAGCACTTTAAGGTTGAATATTTTTTATAGTAATTTGTTAAATATTTTTCATATAAAAACACGATACAAATCCTCGTGTGCAGGATGTTTTTTATAAATGTAAAAACACTGTTTAATATTTAAACTTTTTAAGATAATATTTCACCTATTTCACTAATTATAATTATATGTATTTTATATTTTTATTATAATTTTATTTTATTATTCATAAGGCCACTTTAGTGATTTTATTTTTAATTTTGCTTTTTATTTTAATTTGAAGACATTAAAACAAAAACAACAACTACGTCGTTTTAATAGCTTTGTTGTTGTCGTTTTTTCTTTAGTTGCTTGCTAATAGAAAGGTGATGTTAACAACACACTAAAAAATATAGAAGACACAATATAGAGAAAAAGAAATTTGAGACGTGGTAATTTTTATATTGTAGATTTATCCAATTAGTTTCACTCTTTCTGTATTAGTTAGCCCGTTTCTTTATTATTTGTTTAATAAATTTCTATAGATTATTTCTTTTACGTTTTTTTTACTATGATTTTTAATAAATTTATTGAAAAAAATTTTAACAAAATTGTTGAAATATTTGTGTTTTCTAATAACAACCCAAACGAGAAAACCACAGGAGAAAACCAACGGTACGAACCTCTAGCAGGCAACACAGATTATATACAGATGTGTTACAAATAAGATTTAAAAAAATATTATAAAACCGTATGCTTATGTTTACATGCCAGTAATGTCAAGGGGGAGATAGCAATATAAGATCTCCATACATTTTGTATTGCACATTTTTCGTCTATATCTCTCTCTTTTTAGAATTTGTACTTATGCTTTTGGGCTTTTCTGAAATTTTTGCATTTTATTTTGTTCATTTTCTATCCGCCATATTGCCCAAATCAGCTGTTTCCTATCTGTGTGTTTTAATTTTCAATCGTTAAGTTTATTAACTTCAGAGCTCTAAAGAATTAATTCTTTTTGCAATGAATTCCCCAAAATTTAATTCAATTTTTTAATTCAAGGAATGAATTCATTAATAAGAAATAATCAGGAATTAATTGCTGTGAATGAATTCAAAGAATTCAAATTAAGAGAATGAATTCCCTGACCAAAGCCTTAAGCATTAAAATTAAAGAATTCATTCAACGCGAGTTAATTAAATGTTTAGTCACGGAATTCATTCCTGTACATTTAAATTTCAAGTGACTTCATCGCACTTTTTGGGTGGGTTTTTGTTTATAATCGTGAGAAAAAATAGATTTCTTTTCATTAAAATTATAATATGAAAAAAATTAACTGTAATAAAATAGTAGTTTTTACCTAATTTGTCAGTAGTTTTAAAAAGTTTGTAGTAAAAATTTGTGGGCTAATTTAACGACATTGTTAGTTATTTCTAATATTTTATTTTTCAAAAGTTAGAAATAAATAGTTTTAGTTATTTTAAAGGTAAACACCTTTGCCCCCTTTTTAACTGCATATATCTTTGTTTTGACTGTCATTTTCGGTAGATTCCACCGATTTTTAGTGTATTTCTATTACGAAACCATTATTTTAACAAGGGCACTCCTTACATACGCGGTAACTCCTCACATAGTATGCTATTCTTAACTTACATGGTACTCTTGCTTATTACATGTAGGTTACAAGTGACCTTAAAGTAAGGAGTTATTTTTTCTTATAATCTGAATTTGCTTTATATTGAATATTAAATTAAAATTTACATATTTTTAACAAAAAATTTAAAAAATAAAATTTTTATAAGTTTTGAATGGGTAAGTTCTTATTTTTTATTACAAAACCTATTATTTTAACAAGGGCATGTCTATCGATGTAACTCATTACCTAGTAACATGTTATTCTGAACTTACAGGTAAGGAGTTTTCAAACTTTGTGTTAAGTTTTTTACTAAATTGAAATTCACAAATTTTTGGCAAAATATTAAATTTATAAAATTTGATAGAAAAACGAAATGTTTATAGCAATAAAACATCCAAACGTCTGAATTTCATATTCAAAGTAATGCAAGGGTAAGGTGTAAGCCTTCAATGTAATGCAGTGGTAAGGGGTTTGATGTACATATTACCAGGTAATCGGGCATATTAATATCCACATATTTCCAAGGTTTTGCTGGGTTGTAAGAGGTATTTGTTGCTTTATCGTTAACAGTTTTCTCTGTTGCCTATATTGATTAAGAAAAAATATCAGGATATCAAATTTAGAAGCTTTATTGAAAACTATTCTATTTTGAATATAGTTGTATACCGACTTATTTTAATTTATAGACAAAGTTTTTGTAAGTTTAAAATGCAAGTCATTTATTAAAATCAAATTTTGAATTTTTAAATAAAAGTTAAGTCTTTTCCTAACTAGTTAATCTAGTCCATTTCTCACTAACAGCCCACAGCCATTTACCGAGTGCATCATCTTTAGCTTGTGGGGCAAAATCCTTGATTTCACAATCACTAAAGTATTGACCACTTACATCCTTTAAGTCTTCATCTAAGGCAGCATACAAAGTAGTTTGAGCACCATTTTGGGGAGATTTAAGAAATGGCCAAGATAAAGGTTTAAATATTATTCTAGCAACGAATGAATTGAAAAAGCCCATATGACGGAATAGTTCGGTGTCAACTACACCGGGATGAAGAGCATTGACAGTGACACCAGTACCTGTAAATATTAAACAAATTTACGAATAAAATAAATTTAGGAATTGGGCTTCAAGCCCAAACCACATAGTGAAAGTGCCAGTGGGACAGTGGCAGTGCTGACAAATTTTGTTCTTGAATTTCGCGAAAACGATATAATATTTTTAAAGAATTCTTATTGCGTTTTGTTTAAAAATCGCTCTTGTTTATTTAGAAACTTTTCTAATTTCTCGACAGTGACAATTAGAGAAAATACAAAAAACTGCTTTATCGACAAAACGTTTATCTGGTTTAGGCTTAAACCAGAATTCTTGAATTTCGAGAACATTTTTATTAAAAACAGCTCTTGTTTATTTAGAAACTTTTCTAATTTCTCGACGGTGACAAATAGAGAAGATACATAAAACTGTTTTATCGACAAAAAGTCGCACTGCGGTCGATACAGCGTTTATGTGGTTTAGGCTAAACAGTGACGGAATTCACAGTTCGTGCTATATTAAGTACTAAATTAGCATTTGTTGTAAATTTGACAACTTTCTGTAGGTTAAACTTCAAAAATCATGGTATTTTACTATGATAGCATGTTGGAACTTAAATTGTGAATACCCTCTGTGTTTTACCGAAGTACGACGTTTTATCGATAAAGCAGATTTTTTTTTATTTGACACTGTTGAGATAGAAAATTTTATAAAAAAAACAAGAGCTGCCTTCAAACGCAATTCGATAAGGAATTTATAAAAATATTATATTGTGTTCGCGAAATTCAAGAACAAAGTTCTGCAGCACTGCCACTGTTCACTGCACTCAAAAAATTTTGTCGGTAGAATCTACTGAAAATGACAGTTAAAACAAAGGTATATGAAGTTAAAAACGCGACAAAAATAACTAAAAATGTTGTGATTTTTAACTGTTGAAAAATAACTAATAATGCCGTAAAATTAACTGACAAATTTTTACTACAATATTTTTAAAACAACTGACAAGTAAAAATTGGGTAAAAATTACTGTTTTTTGCAGTTAATTCTTTTGGTGTTATAAAAGTATATTTTAATAAAAAACACTAGAGGTTTTCATACAAACTCGTATTCTTCTCGTAAACGGTGTAAACTTGGTATATTTACGAGTTTAATTTCAAAATCCATACATAAAAAATATGATTTGTATTTATATAAGGTTTAAAAGCAATTTACGAGTTTATATGAAAACTCCTACTATTATTTTTCTTCCGATTACAAAAATATGTGTAGTTACTTAAGCCTATTTATAATTTAAAGTAAAAATTCCAAACGGTTCTCCAGATATTATGCACAAAAGCAAGAGATACAAGTTTCTGATTTTTATTTGTAAACTAGGAATATATCAATACAGTAAGCGAAATTTTAATAGACGCATTTAGTCTTTGCGCATTATTATTTATATAATATGGTAATAAATAGGGCTCGGATTTTTATGTAAATATGTGTTGTCGTGAGCCGGATAACAACGTAAACCAAATATATTTGTAAATTAACAAATTTGCAACAAAATAGCATTGATTTGTTAATACATATTTTAGCATATATAAATTCATATTTTTGCTTATTTTTCCATAAATGCATTTTTATGCATATGTTGCATATTTCCACACATTTTTGCATATTCTTCCAAAACTGCATTTATATATAAATATAAAATTTTTAATGAAATTTGAAAATAACACAGCAAACAACAACAAAAATAATTTTGTTGTTGCTTTATGCGTAATTTTCAAATTTTATGGCATTTTTTATTGCATTTAAAATTAGTTAATGATGCCGTGAAAAAAATTTGCGCGTCAGAAGGAAAATTAAGTGAGACAAAGTTAAACTAGAAAAAGTTTTACAAAAAAACGATGGCTTTAAAAGAATTAAACAAATATCTAGTATTTTAAGTTTTAGCAAAGAAAGTGAAATTAAAAATGAATATTCCACAATATTTAATATTGATAAATATTCGTATATAGCTAAAAAAATATATTTTTTGTAAAATCGGACTCAAATCGGTTTGTAAAATAAAGCTTATTATATAATTAGATAGTTCTTGGTAATACTCATTTTTTTTGTGCACTTAGCCATTTAAAATTAAACAAATTTAATTTTTTTATAAAACGATCGATATTGGCAAATACTTTCGCCACAAATACATGGGAAACCATCATTTTATAAATATAAAGAAACAATAATCATTTTGCATAAAAAAACATTATATTTGAAGATTTATTTTTGTTTTTCATTACGTTTATGAAGCTTTTTTAAAATATAATGGGTTTTTCTTCGAGTGATACATACTAATAGTTAGTAAAATTTTTTTCTAATTTTATCAAATAATTTTTAAATTACAGTTTACACAAATTTTATTAAAATTTAGAAGCGGTTACTAATTTTTTCTACTAATTTCATTATACTGCAAATCAGTTCTTAAGTTTTCCGCAATAAAAGCAAAATTTTCAGTAGTCATTAAATAATTTTTCTGTTGAGTGTATCGTGCCCTAAAATCCAAAAAAACATCGGCTAAAGTGCAGTTTAGGTGCATAACTCCGATCACTCTAAAATTTGTGTCATAGGTAGACATTTTTATTGTGTATCCGAAAATGTAATTTTGTAATTGTATAAATACTCTTATTTTACTGGATGGCAGAAGATAGCCTATGTATTCAGTGAACTTAATATTTGTTTATCAATTCAATGAACGTATTTTTGTTTTTTTTTTCAATTCATTGAAACTAGTTTCTTTTTAGTTCACTGAACGAAAGTTACCACTGAGTAGTGGTGAATTAATTCAACATTTTGTTCATTACAACTAAATAGTCCTTTTCGAAATTCAAGATTCAGTAACATCCCTACGGGAAATTTTAACAAACTGTCACCGAACTGGCCCCTTTATATGAAATAGACTGGTCACTTTTACATGGCCTTGTCATAGGAGGGGGAAATTGACCCATTGTGATATGTCACAAGACAAATCCTAGGGCATGTTACTGAACTCTCATAAAAAACAAAGTTCAGGGACCTGTCCTGCGATTTATCTTGTGACATGTCACAAGGGGTTAATTTCCCCCTCCTATGACAACGCCATGTAAAAGTGACCAGCCTATTTCATATAAAGGGGCCAGTTCGGTGACAGTTTGTTAAAATTTCCCGTAGGGATGCTATTTAATATATTAATTGGTTAAATTGTTTTTTAAAAACAGACTTATTTTGTCGGTTTAGAGACTTAAGAATCGCGTTTTCGATTTTGATTAAAACATCAAACTCTAATTTTTACATACCTTGCAATCTCTTAGCCAGCTCTCGTGTAAATAACACATTAGCCAATTTACTTTGATTGTAAGCTTTGCCCTCATCGTATGACTTTTCGCTATTTAAATCACCTATATTAATTTCACCACGAGAATGAGCTAAACTGGAGACCACAACAATACGACTAGGTGCTGATTTCTAAAAAAATTAAAAAAATATAGAAAACCGAATAAACATAAATGCCATATCAAATCTAACCTTAAGCAAATCTAATAAAAGATTTGTTAATAAAAAGTGACCCATATGATTAACACCCAATTGTAGTTCAAACCCATCATTGGTTAAAGAACGAGGACAACGCATAACGCCAGCATTATTGATTAAAATGTCCAAACGTTGTTGTTCTTTTTTGAAACTGTAGGTATAACAAATTTATTGAAAATAGTTTCTTTTACAACAGTAACAGAAATCTTTACCTTTCAGCAAATTGCCTTATAGAATCCAAAGAAGCTAAGTCACATTCCCGACAATAAACATATTTATTACGGCTTTCTAATACAATTTCTTCACGTGCCTTAAAATATATTGAAAATATTACCAATTTTTTTATTAGACTAGTACAACGTTTTCCTACCTCTTCACATTTTTTCATATCCCTACAGGCCATATATACAGTAGCACCACGTTTGGCTAGTTCCCTAACAGTTTCTTTACCAATACCAGTATTGGATCCAGAAATTATTACCACTTTACCTTCTGCACTGGTCTTTTTAGTAAATTTACCGCCTTGCATAAGGTCTCTATAAAGTAATTTTAAAATTAATACTGTAGCATTATATTAGTTTATGAACTTACTTTATAAAACATGATACACCCAATGATGTGCCGGCAACACTTATCCAAAACACTGGTCTACTTTTTAAAAATATAAATAGACCAGACATAATTAAAAAAACTATAAAAACCAGTTGTTAATATACTATAATAATATTTATTTAATAAATATTAATAGAATATGTGATAACAGCTACTTTTGCTATAATCTTAGTAGCCGCATTAAAAAATATAAATGATAATAAAAAATCAGCTGTTGGGTTAATTCACTGTTGCCAAGCAATTTTTCTAGATTTCTTTTAAACTATTTAAAAACAAATTTCCCCTACTCTGAGTCTCCATTAGACATTCATGTTTGCTTTTTTGGAATTTTGTATAAATATTTCAAGCGTGTGAAGATAGCAAAATCACTCACAATTTCCAGCAAAATCACTCAAAGTCCAGCAAAATCACTCAAAATGTCTAGCAAAACCACTCAAAAAGTGTAGCAAAATCACTCAAAAAGTCTAGCAAAATTACTCAAAATTCAACAAAACCACTCCGAATTTACAGCAAAACCACTCCAAAATTACAGAAAAAAATCGTCAAAGATAACAAAATCGTCAAAGATAGCAAAATTCTTCTTCTAGCTACAGCAAAATCTGAGAAAAAGTGGTAAAAAGAGAATTTTTTATAAATTTTATAAATTATTTAATAATTATTTTAAAAATGTACAACAAAACAAAAAAATAAAATAAAAAAAATATATTTTCATGAATAAAACAAACAAATATTGTGTTTTTTTTAACTTATTAGTGAATCTTCATCGTATTTCATCATTGGTGGTGGTCAGTAGATTTTAGGCTTTGGAACCAATATTGATGATTCTTCCAAAAAAAATTTGATTGGGTTTGATACTAAGGTCATCGGAGAGTATTTTCTAATTTTTGGAATCATCAATATCTGTTTTTCCTGGGATTTTCCAGAAGGAAAACTATTTCATCATTGGTGGTGGTGAGTGAATTGATTTTCGCCTCTGGAACCTACATTAATGATTCTTACAAAAAAAATTTGATTGGGTTCGAAGCTAACGTGGTTGGAGAATAATTTCTATTTTTTGGAATCATCAATAACTGTTTTTCCTGGAATTTTCCAGAAGAAAAACTATTTCGTTATTAGTGGCGGTGGTGAAGCAAATAGATTTAAGGCTCTGGAACCTTCATTAATGATTCTTACAAAAAAGTTTTGATTGGGTTCGAAGCTAACATGGTTGGAGAGTAATTTCTATTTTTTGGAATCATCAATAACTGTTTTTCCTGGAAATTTCCAGAAGAAAAACTATTTCATCATTGGGGGCGGTGGTGAAGTAAATAGATTTAAGGCTCTGGAACCTTCATTAATGATTCTTACAAAAAAATTTTGATTGGGTTCGAAGCTAACATGGTTGGAGAGTAATTTCTATTTTTTGGAATCATCAATAACTGTTTTTCCTGGAAAATTCCAGAAGAAAAACTATTTCATCATTGGGGGCGGTGGTGAAGTAAATATATTTAAGGCTCTGGAACCTTCATTAATGATTCTTACAAAAAAATTTTGATTGCGTTCGAAGCTAACATGGTTGGAGAATAATTTCTATTTTTTCGAATTCTCAATAACTGTTTTTCCTGGAATTTTCCAGAAGAAAAACTATTTCATCATTTGTGGTGATGAGTAAATAGATTTAAGGCTCTGGAACCTTCATTAATGATTCTTACAAAAAAATTTTGATTGCGTTCGAAGCTAACATGGTTGTAGAGTAATTTCTATTTTTTGGAATCATCAATAACTGTTTTTCCTGGAAATTTCCAGAAGAAAAACTATTTCATCATTGGGGGCGGTGGTGAAGTAAATAGATTTAAGGCTCTGGAACCTTCATTAATGATTCTTACAAAAAAGTTTTGATTAGGTTCGAAGCTAACGTGGTTGGAGAATAATTTCTATATTTTCGAATTCTCAATAACTGTTTTTCCTGGAAAATTCCAGAAGAAAAACTATTTCATCATTGGGGGCGGTGGTGAAGTAAATAGATTTAAGGCTCTGGAACCTTCATTAATGATTCTTACAAAAAAGTTTTGATTAGGTTCGAAGCTAACGTGGTTGGAGAATAATTTCTATTTTTTGGAATTCTCAATAACTGTTTTTCCTGGAATTTTCCAGAGGAAAAACTATTTCATCATTGGTGGTGGTAGTGAATGGATTTTAGGCTCTGGAACCTACACTGATGATTCTTACAAAAAAGTTTTGATTGGGTTCGAAGCTAACGTGGTTGGAGAATAATTTCTATTTTTTGGAATTCTCAATAACTGTTTTTCCTGGAATTTTCCAGAAGAAAAACTATTTCATCATTTGTGGTGATGAGTAAATAGATTTAAGGCTCTGGAACCTTCATTAATGATTCTTACAAAAAAGTTTTAATTGGGTTCGAAGCTAACGTGGTTGGAGAATAATTTCTATTTTTTCGAATTCTCAATAACTGTTTTTCCTGGAATTTTCCAGAAGAAAAACTATTTCATCATTTGTGGTGATGAGTAAATAGATTTAAGGCTCTGGAACCTTCATTAATGATTCTTACAAAAAAATTTTGATTGGGATCGAAGCTAACATGGTTGGAGAATAATTTCTATTTTTTCGAATTCTCAATAACTGTTTTTCCTGGAATTTTCCAGATGAAAAACTATTTCATCATTTGTGATGAGTAAATAGATTTAAGGCTCTGGAACCTTCATTAATGATTCTTACAAAAAAATTTTGATTGCGTTCGAAGCTAACATGGTTGTAGAGTAATTTCTATTTTTTGGAATCATCAATAACTGTTTTTCCTGGAAATTTCCAGAAGAAAAACTATTTCATCATTGGGGGCGGTGGTGAAGTAAATAGATTTAAGGCTCTGGAACCTTCATTAATGATTCTTACAAAAAAATTTTGATTGGGTTCGAAGCTAACATGGTTGGAGAGTAATTTCTATTTTTTCGAATTCTCAATAACTGTTTTTCCTGGAATTTTCCAGAAGAAAAACTATTTCATCATTTGTGGTGATGAGTAAATAGATTTAAGGCTCTGGAACCTTCATTAATGATTCTTACAAAAAAGTTTTGATTAGGTTCGAAGCTAACGTGGTTGGAGAATAATTTCTATTTTTTCGAATTCTCAATAACTGTTTTTCCTGGAATTTTCCAGAAGAAAAACTATTTCGTTATTAGTGGCGGGGGTGAGTAAATAGATTTAAGGCTCTGGAAACTTCATTAATGATTCTTACAAAAAAAATTTGATTGGGTTCGAAGCCGACATGGTGTGAGAGTAATTTCTATTTTTTGGAATTCTCAATAACTGTTTTTCCTGGAATTTTCCAGAAGAAAAACTATTTCATCATTTGTGGTGATGAGTAAATAGATTTAAGGCTCTGGAACCTTCATTAATGATTCTTACAAAAAAGTTTTAATTGGGTTCGAAGCTAACGTGGTTGGAGAATAATTTCTATTTTTTCGAATTCTCAATAACTGTTTTTCCTGGAATTTTCCAGAAGAAAAACTATTTCAGCATTTGTGGTGATGAGTAAATAGATTTAAGGCTCTGGAACCTTCATTAATGATTCTTACAAAAAAATTTTGATTGGGATCGAAGCTAACATGGTTGGAGAATAATTTCTATTTTTTCGAATTCTCAATAACTGTTTTTCCTGGAATTTTCCAGAAGAAAAACTATTTCATCATTTGTGATGAGTAAAGAGATTTAAGGCTCTGGAACCTTCATTAATGATTCTTACAAAAAAAATTTGATTGGGTTCGAAGCTGACATGGTTGGAGAGTAATTTCTATTTTTTGGAATCATCAATAACTGTTTTTCCTAGAATTTTCCAGAAGAAAAACTATTTCGTTATTAGTGGCGGGGGTGAGTAAATAGATTTAAGGCTCTGGAAACTTCATTAATAATTCTTACAAAAAAGTTTTGATTGGCTACGAAGCTGGCATGGTTGGAGAGTAATTTCTATTTTTTGGAATCATCAATAACTGTTTTTCCTAGAATTTTCCAGAAGAAAAACTATTTCGTTATTAGTGACGGGGGTGAGTAAATAGATTTAAGGCTCTGGAACCTTCATTAATGATTCTTACAAAAAAATTTTGATTGGGTTCGAAGCTAACATGGTGTGAGAGTAATTTCTATTTTTTGGAATCATCAATAACTGTTTTTCCTGGAATTTTCCAGAAGAAAAACTATTTCATCATTTGTGGTGATGAGTAAATAGATTTAAGGCTCTGGAACCTTCATTAATGATTCTAAAAAAAAATTTGATTCCAGAGCCTTAAATCTATTTACTCATCACCACAAATGATGAAATAGTTTTTCTTCTGGAAAATTCCAGGAAAAACAGTTATTGATGATTCCAAAAAATAGAAATTACTCTCACACCATGTTAGCTTCGAACCTAATCAAAATTTTTTTGTAAGAATCATTAATGAAGGTTCCAGAGCCTTAAATCTATTTACTCACCCCCGTCACTAATAACGAAATAGTTTTTCTTCTGGAAAATTCTAGGAAAAACAGTTATTGATGATTCCAAAAAATAGAAATTACTCTCCAACCATGCCAGCTTCGTAGCCAATCAAAACTTTTTTGTAAGAATTATTAATGAAGTTTCCAGAGCCTTAAATCTATTTACTCACCCCCGCCACTAATAACGAAATAGTTTTTCTTCTGGAAAATTCTAGGAAAAACAGTTATTGATGATTCCAAAAAATAGAAATTACTCTCCAACCATGTCAGCTTCGAACCCAATCAAATTTTTTTTGTAAGAATCATTAATGAAGGTTCCAGAGCCTTAAATCTATTTACTCATCACCACAAATGATGAAATAGTTTTTCTTCTGAAAAATTCTAGGAAAAACAGTTATTGAGAATTCGAAAAGATAGAAATTATTCTCCAACCACGTTAGCTTCGAACCCAATCAAAACTTTTTTGTAAGAATCATTAATGAAGGCTCCAGAGCCTTAAATCTATTTACTCACCACCGCCACCAATGACGAAATAGTTTTCCTTCTGGAAAATTCCAGGAAAAACAGTTATTGATAATTCCAAAAAATAGAAATTACTCTCCAACCATGTCAGCTTCGAACCCAATCAAATTTTTTTTGTAAGAATCATTAATGAAGGTTCCAGAGCCTTAAATCTATTTACTCATCACCACAAATGATGAAATAGTTTTTCTTCTGGAAAATTCCAGGAAAAACAGTTATTGAGAATTCGAAAAGATAGAAATTATTCTCCAACCACGTTAGCTTCGAACCCAATCAAAACTTTTTTGTAAGAATCATTAATGAAGGCTCCAGAGCCTTAAATCTATTTACTCACCACCGCCACCAATGACGAAATAGTTTTTCTTCTGGAAAATTCCAGGAAAAACAGTTATTGATAATTCCAAAAAATAGAAATTACTCTCCAACCATGTCAGCTTCGAACCCAATCAAATTTTTTTTGTAAGAATCATTAATGAAGGTTCCAGAGCCTTAAATCTATTTACTCATCACCACAAATGATGAAATAGTTTTTCTTCTGGAAAATTCTAGGAAAAACAGTTATTGAGAATTCGAAAAGATAGAAATTATTCTCCAACCACGTTAGCTTCGAACCTAATCAAAACTTTTTCGTAAGAATCATTAATGAAGGTTCCAGAGCCTTAAATCTATTTACTTCACCACCGCCCCCAATGATGAAATAGTTTTTCTTCTGGAAATTTCCAGGAAAAACAGTTATTGATGATTCCAAAAAATAGAAATTACTCTACAACCATGTTAGCTTCGAACGCAATCAAAATTTTTTTGTAAGAATCATTAATGAAGGTTCCAGAGCCTTAAATCTATTTACTCATCACCACAAATGATGAAATAGTTTTTCTTCTGGAAAATTCCAGGAAAAACAGTTATTGAGAATTCGAAAATATAGAAATTATTCTCCAACCACGTTAGCTTCGAACCTAATCAAAACTTTTTTGTAAGAATCATTAATGAAGGTTCCAGAGCCTTAAATCTATTTACTTCACCACCGCCCCCAATGATGAAATAGTTTTTCTTCTGGAAATTTCCAGGAAAAACAGTTATTGATGATTCCAAAAAATAGAAATTACTCTACAACCATGTTAGCTTCGAACGCAATCAAAATTTTTTTGTAAGAATCATTAATGAAGGTTCCAGAGCCTTAAATATATTTACTTCACCACCGCCCCCAATGATGAAATAGTTTTTCTTCTGGAATTTTCCAGGAAAAACAGTTATTGATGATTCCAAAAAATAGAAATTACTCTCCAACCATGTTAGCTTCGAACCCAATCAAAATTTTTTTGTAAGAATCATTAATGAAGGTTCCAGAGCCTTAAATCTATTTACTTCACCACCGCCCCCAATGATGAAATAGTTTTTCTTCTGGAAATTTCCAGGAAAAACAGTTATTGATGATTCCAAAAAATAGAAATTACTCTCCAACCATGTTAGCTTCGAACCCAATCAAAACTTTTTTGTAAGAATCATTAATGAAGGTTCCAGAGCCTTAAATCTATTTGCTTCACCACCGCCACTAATAACGAAATAGTTTTTCTTCTGGAAAATTCCAGGAAAAACAGTTATTGATGATTCCAAAAAATAGAAATTATTCTCCAACCACGTTAGCTTCGAACCCAATCAAAGTTTTTTTGTAAGAATCATTAATGTAGGTTCCAGAGGCGAAAATCAATTCACTCACCACCACCAATGATGAAATAGTTTTCCTTCTGGAAAATCCCAGGAAAAACAGATATTGATGATTCCAAAAATTAGAAAATACTCTCCGATGACCTTAGTATCAAACCCAATCAAATTTTTTTTGGAAGAATCATCAATATTGGTTCCAAAGCCTAAAATCTACTGACCACCACCAATGATGAAATACGATGAAGATTCACTAATAAGTTAAAAAAAACACAATATTTGTTTGTTTTATTCATGAAAATATATTTTTTTTATTTTATTTTTTTGTTTTGTTGTACATTTTTAAAATAATTATTAAATAATTTATAAAATTTACAAAAATTCTCTTTTTTCACTTTTTCTCAGATTTTGCTGTAGCTAGAAGAAGAATTTTGCTATCTTTGACGATTTTTGCCTTTTTTTAGAAAGAATTTTCTATCTTTGACGATTTTTGTGGTATACATTCAACGTTGAGTGGTTTCTTCATAATGAGCGATTTTGCTGGATTTAGCTCATTTTGCTACATTTTGCTCAATTTTGCTGAAATTTGAGTGGTTTTGCTAACTTCACGTCGATAAATATTTCTACAAATTTAATATTTTTTTTAAATAGGTATAAATTTAGCTTCTTCAAAATTAAGTAGTTATAAAAATGCTACCAAGTCTTAAATTTTATTGGCTTTTCTCTTTCAAATGTAAACCACTCTGATGTTAACAAAACTATTTGTCATAAAAATATTTGAAATTTTAGTATTTTTTATTTCATAAAATATGAAAAACAACAAATGCTAGCAAATGAATTAGGCATTTGTTAATAAATGTAGAGCAGGGCACACAATATTATTGCTTCAACTTGCGTTTCAACGAAGTCTTTATATGAAAACAGCATTTGTACAAAGGCGACCCCAAATGTTTAAGTTTTATTATTAAGTAAAATTATTAGTTTACAAAAATTGTTTCGGTCGCTTCATAAAAGCCAGGGGTACAATATTTTTCTGTTCAGAAATATTTTCCATTCAGAGATTTAAAATCGATTTTTCAGTTCATTGATTTAAAATAAAATTTTCAACGCACAGTTATTAAAGAAAAAAACAAAACCAATTCCCGTTCACTATATTTAAGTCTGGATTATCCAGAAGTAATAGAAAATACTGTAGTGTATTATTATTTTCTTTTATGCATTATTCGTAATATGCATTATTTGTATCGCTGCATACGTGTATATTTTGGTAATCTTGCCTTAAACCAAAGAGGATCTAAAGGAAAGAGTTTTCTTCCCAAGAAATTATGTTAACTAGTGCTCAATTATTTGTATGGATGCTCTGGCCTGTTAATTTCAGTGAAGAATGAGAAAAACAAAAGAAAAGTGAAAAAGTTAATCTTTTTTTTTGCGATTAGTGAATAAAACGGTAACAAAAACAACTTTAATAAGGAAATAAATAATAATTAATTTAAATACATTTTTTTGCTTTTAACTTTTGTTTGTTTGTTGTAAAAACGATTTTATTATTTTTTTGTTTTCCCGAATTCCTTCATTTTATCTCATTCGCTATTAATTTTCCTCATATTCCTTCTGTTATTCCTCTGTTTCTTGCATGAAATTTTTTGGCTCTTAAAGCATTTTTAAAAGCAGCTGATGGAAACCCCCTGCTTAAACTTGAACATTTTTTTTTTTTTGAAAATCTGATTTTCAATCACTGAAGGGTCAAAAATCGATTTTAAATCATTAAGTAAAATTTTCCGTCACACTGAACGGTTTATAAATTGAAGGCAATTTTTTTTCTGTTTGATTTATGAAAAATGAACACGTTCGTCAATGAATTAATTCATTTCATTTGAAAAAGCTGTACGCATTGAATTGAATGATTTCACTTGACTAGTTCTTCAACTAACTATTAAGTTTGATTACTCAAAACAACGGAAATTTGCTCAAATTGATTAAAATTTGTGTCAAAATATAAGATCAAGCAATAAAAAATGGGTCGCTTTTCTGATTTTCGGTTTCGCGATTTTTTTAGACGCCTGGCCCCTTAACCCAAAATAGGGTCATCTTTTTTTAACCAATGACCGACAAAGTGCATTTTTGCTTTTTTTTAATATTTGCATTAAAAATAAATTAAACAAGACAAAAAAAATTTGAATTTTATGAAATTTATGAATTTTTCAGAAGATTTTGCAAAAAATCCCCTAAATCCCCAAATATTTTATTCTTTCCTCTAAATAATTCCCCAAGAAAATTGCTGCCCAAAAAATTTACTATAAAATACCGTGAACTGGCAACACTGGGTTATTTGAAAAAGTTTGTTCACAGTTATAACAACAAGCAGCTTTGATATACGCACGTACTGCGTCAGAGTACCACTCTCGCCAACTTGGAGCTTTTTTGTCGGGATTTCGATGTTCACCACTATGAAGATAAGCATTAGGTTGCGTTTACACTTGCATCGAAATCCCGAGATTTCGCTATTCACCACTCTGAAAAAACAATGAAGAAAAGCATATATATGTGCAATTTTTAATAAAGCACACATAGCTCGGTCTAATAAAGCCATTTTCTAAAAATTTAACGTTTATATGCTTTTCTTCATTGTTTTTTGAGAGTGGTGAATAGCGAAATCTCGGGATTTCGATGCAAGTGTAAACGCAACCTTAGGTTGCATTACACTTGCAACCTTAGGTTGCATTTACACTTGCATCGAAATCCCGAGATTTCGCTATTCACCACTCTGAAAAAACAATGAAGAAAAGCATATTAATGTACAAATTTTAAAAAAGCACACATAGTTAGCTCTAATAAATACATTTTATAAAAATTTAACGTTTATATGCTTTCCTTCATTGTTTTTTGAGAGTGGTGAATAGCGAAAACTCGGGATTTCGATGCAAGTGTAAATGCAACCTAAAACGTTTTTTAAACTTTTTTTTTATTAATTTCTACAATTTAATTTGGTAATAAAAAATTTTCATTATTAAAAAACATAATATACAATATAAATATAAACTAGTTTATTTTATAAAAAAAAAATTAATAATAATTCAATCTAAGAAATCTAAAAAGTCTCATAAAAGAAATGCACTTGATATACTATTTTTAATACTATATGTTGAAATTTGTCATGAATTGTGTTAGGTATTCTTTGCAGCCTTTACTGAGGAGCATTGACAAAAGCACCAGCAAAGAAAATATTTTTCTTATTCCAAATCATATACAAGAAAGGACGATCAGCTTGGAATTGTGTTGGCAAATCCATCATCATTCTAGTCATCATAATCATGCTAGTAGCGGCAGCAGCTTCAGAACCTTCTTCGTTCACTTCAATGCTAACCTTGTGGAAAACGTTTGATACACTAAGTTCTTCGGGAGTTTCTAACATGTTGGCAAAATCAGCCACATCACTAAAAGCTTTTGTAATGCCCATCTGAAAAATACAAAAAGTAAAATTATTAATTTATAATTAATACGACAGTTTACATACTAGCAGAGCTTTGTAGAATTAATCTGTTTTTGAATGAATTCACTGTTAATCGAATTCAATTTTCTTTAGAATTAAATGAATTAATTTTTTTAAGTAATTCACTGAATTAATTCAACAAAAAATAAATTCAAAGAATTAATTCAATTGCTGTAGTTCTTTTTATTAAATCAAATGAATTCACTAGTGAACGCGTTCAATTTTAATTAATTCACCACTGAATTCGTTTAAGGTTACGTTTACATTGCATCGAAATCCCGAGATTTCGCTATTCAACACTCTCGAAAAACAATGAAGGAAAGCACAAAAGAATATAAATGTGCAATTTTTAATAAAACACACATAGTTAGCTATAATAAATACATTTTCTAAAAATTTAAAGTTTATATGCTTTCCTTCATTGTTTTTTGAGAGTGGTGAATAGCGAAATCTCGGGATTTCGATGCAAGTGTAAACGCAACCTAATTTCACTTTCGTTCAGTGAACTAAAAAAAATACGTTCAGGAAATTGAAGAAAAAAATACGTTCACGGAATTGAAAAACAAAAATTACATTCACTGAATTCAAAGTCTGTTTTCTGCCTTTCAATAGAAGAAAACATTTACCAGTATTTATATATAAAAAAAATGTAGTAAATAATTTAACAGTGTTCACTCGAAAGGGCGCGTGCCAGACAAAAACAAAATTATATTTTCGGACACACAATGAAAAGGTCTACCTACTTATGATACAAATTTTAGAGTGATCAGAGTTATGCCTCTGAACTGCACTTTAGCCCAGATTTTTTTAGAATGTAGGGCACGATACACTAAACAAAAAAGTCTGTCATGGCTACTGAAAATGTTGCTGTTATTCCATGAAATTTAACTAATTTGAGACCTGCGGTATATTTTGCTAATTTAGCAATGCATATCAATTGATTTGTATTACAATGAAATTAGTAGTAAAAATTAGTAACCGCTACTAAATTTTAGTACAATTGTTGTTAACTGTAATTTTGAAATTATTTGCTAAAATTAGCATAAAATTTCACTAAATATTATGTGCGTTCCCGTACCCAAAGCAGCCCAAACAACAACAATTTACACGCAATTTTGAGTACGGGAACGCCTTTGGGCTAGTTTGGGTAACTGCGGTAAAGTACGGGAACCGACATATTATTATCATTCAGAGCTTTGAAGTATTAATTCGTTTTTGAATGAATTCACTAACAATCGAATTCAATTTTCTTTAGAATTAAATGAATTCCTTTTCTTAAGTAATTCACAGAATTCGTTCAACTAAACGCGTTCAATAAATACAAATTCAAAGAATTTATTCGATTGCTATAAATTATTTTTATTAACAGAGGGTCTCATACTGCAGGTTTAAACTTCAGTTAATAGTTAACCCAAACATTTGTTGTTTTGTGTACATTTTTTTTGGACATTTTCTTTTGTTTATAGTCAAGTTAAAGTTAAACCTACCGTATGAGACCCACCGTAAATCAAGTGAATTAATTCGTTGCAGAATTAATTCACCACTGAATTCCTTCAATTTCATTTTCGTTCAGTGAATTAAAAAAATTACGTTCAGTGAATTAAAAAAAAAACAGATTACGTTCACTGAGTTGAAAAACAAAAAATTACGTTCACTGAATTCAAAAGCTGTTTTCTGCAGTTCAGTACATAGTAGAGATGAGCGATCCGGTGATTTTTGAATAACGCTGCTACCAGTGATCGTGATTTTCAAATCACCGTTGTTTTAAACAGTGACCGTGATCACGGGTTTGTAATAGAGATGGGCGATTTTTCAGTAACATTGTTCTCAGTGAATGTGATTTGCAAATCGTTGTAGTTTTAAACTGTGATCGTAATCACGGTTTTTCTATGGAAAAGACTGCGATTTTCTGATAAATAAACGAAATAATATTTATGGCGAGTTTTTAAGATGTCAGTTAAACTTGGTTTAGTTAAACCGAAAACGAATTTTGTCAGCCATTTCAAAGTTTATTAACAAAAATTTGACGGAAAAACTTTTTCTTTAGTATAATTTATTTCTTTATTGAAATAAAACAAAATAAACCACATAATAAAAGCAGTATTCCAGTTACAAACTGCGTTAAACTAAAAACTGGGCCTTAAAAGAAGAATAGTTGCGACCGGTAACAAAGACATGATAGGAGACATTTTATTCAGAAGAGTGTGAAAGCAAGGCACTGTTATTGAAAAAAAAAATTGTATTACTGTGCACAATGAAGTTTGCAAGAAAGAATAGTACAAAAATATTAAAAGAATGACATTCCGAGTAACTGCGACTTGAAATATTTGATCACTGCCGTTACCAGTGATTTATCAATAACTGTGATTAAATCACCGGTATGAAAATATCGCTCATCTCTAGTACATAGTGGAGTTTTCAAAATATTTTGGCATAATTCATAATTCAAAAACTGAGAACAGAAATTTTGGGATGTCAGTTAAACTGGGTTTAGATAAACCGAAAAAGAATTATTTCAGTTTATTAATAAAAATTTGCCGGAACACCTTTTTTCGATTACAATTTTGGTCTTTGTTGCAATAAAATCAAATAAACCGAATTTTAGTAGCGGTATTTAAGTTACAAACTGAGTTTAAATACAATCTACATCCTAAAAACTGGGACTTACTAACTTACCTCTTTTAAAACATCATTAAGTTCCACAGAATATTCCACTTTGAATTTGGGGAATTTGACCACAACTTCTTGGGTATTCATTTTGTCAGCCAAATCAACCAAATTAACTTCTTGTAATTTTTCAGCCAATGTCTTTAAACCACCAATTTCGTTGGGCAACAAAACAAACATACTCAAATCAGAATCTTTATAGGGCATTTCCAAAGCTTGACAAGACAATTCTTCAAAAAAACCATAACCGAACTTGGCCTTTTGATTCATATATTGCACGGGTACAGTTTCTTCAGCGCCAATAAAGAAAACATCTTCAGCGGTTTGTTCTTCATCGAATTTTTTTTCCCAATCACCCTTGAAATGTAAGGCATTCAAGAGAACCAAACGTGTAAGAGAGTTAAAGCAATCGCCAGTTACTAAATTGGTGATTTTACCATTTGTGTGATCTTCGACCCAGGAGTTAATTGCTTGAGCAGCTTTTTCATTTTCAGAAAAATTTAATTCTTCAGCCTCTGCATGATATTGTTCTTTGGTGGCATTTGCAAAGGCAGCTTTAAGAGATTTACCTTCTTGTACGTAAGCCTTATTGGCAATTTTCATAAGATCACTATTCTTGTACTTTTCCAAGACGAACTGGAAAGTTTGAGCTACCTCTTGAGGGAAGTTGGAAACAAATCTCATAGCTGTGGCAATTTCATCGGCAGTATCTCCCTGAGCACCGGCAAAAGCTAAAGCCAAACAATTTTGTATTGAGAAGGGAGAAAACACAATATTATCTTTAACGCCACCAGCTGCTAATTTTTGGAATAATTCTACGGTGAATTGGGCACCACCACGAGCAAATTGTTCATTGAAATCAAACATTTTAAATGAATTAACTTTTTCCACACTACAGCTGAATAAAAAAAAGCTTGAATATAACTTTCCCTGACAACGGACTGTTATGGAATGTTTTAAAAATTTACTTGAGCTAAAACAAAATTTACTTTTTAACGCCTTTTATTCGGTTTTATAGCCACATACTGATTCAAATGACTCACGCATTGTTTATCTATCAGTATTTGTATGTCGTTGTAGTGTGCTAGCGTTTTGCCAAAAAAAAAAGATATTTGTTTTTTATTCCATTGTATTCCGTTGTATACATGCCGGCAGTTTTGTGTTTTTTGGTATGGGGGGAAATACTTACCCATTATTTGTTTTTATTTTCTTTTCATTTCTATTTTACAATTCTTTATTAAAAAATGTTTGTGGTTGCTAGTTTACAATTCAATCTAATCGTTAAATGTTTGATTTTATTTTCATATAAATTAGCCTGATATAAATATTCTATAGATTAGATTATTGCCAATTGCAAGGTTTATTAATATTTAGTTTATATGAGACGGTATATGAGTTAACTAACCGTTAACACAAAAATTTGTTGTAACTATGTACGAGTATACACACAGAAAAAAAACAGGGGGAACTTTATCTAAGTGCTATGTAATTATACAACTACATAAGTTCGAAGTAAGTTTTACAATTTTCCAGCAAAATATATGCATTTTTCGGATATTTTCCACTACACATGTATATATTTTGCAAGGATTGTATATATTTTACAAAAAAATGTGCATACTTTACAAGAACTTTGTAAAACTAACTTGAAAATTATGTAGTTGTATAATTACATAGCACTTAGATAATATTCCCCCTGTTTTTTTCTGCGTGTACAATTCATTGTCATTTTCTTTTATTTTATCCCTGCAAACATTCGGAAGATATCTTCCAAGAAGATAATAAAGTGATATCTTCTATTTTTCATTTGAATGAAAATAATCAAGTAGTATTTTGAAATTATATTCCTTTTATCATTTGGAAGATATTTGGAAAAACCAAATCAAAAATTGTGTTTTTTGTCATAATTTTTTTATGATAATATTGCGGCAATATCACCCTTTTCTCATCTGGAAGATAAACACAATTCGTTTAAAATTTTTGAAAATGTTGGAAAAAATAATAAAAAAATTAATACAAAACACAATTATAAGAAATATGGGAAACAAATTCGTTGAAAAATAAAGATTTAGTGCGCAGAAAAAACCGGGTATGATGGCAACAAGATAATTAATGTAATCAGATATGTAATGGGTTATGTAATCAGATATTCTTTTTCAGAGTTAAATTTAATAACGAAAATTAAAAATTGTTTAGTTTATTTCGAGGAGTTAATTTAGCGATATCACCTTTTTATCTTCCAGGTGATAAATTAGCGATATCGCCGATTTTTCATACAGAAGTATCGCTTTCGTATTGCTTGGGAGTATCGCTATAGAGAGGACATTTACTCCCGAAGGGGGGATCTTCCGCAATAAGAATATGATTATTGCCGCAATAAAGTTTTTCTTCCATGCGATACGATTGCGAAACTTTTTCGTATTGTAATGTTTGCAGGGATATTTAAAGTCAGGGTTGGCACACGCAAAAAATAAAAAGTGGATAATTGCCGAAGTACTTCGGTAACAACTTCAAAAGTTTTCTGCTAAGTTACACAATTCTTTAATTAAAATATAATATTTTCTAAGACAAAAAACTTAGGTAACTTAACATATTTTGAAGTACGTGGAAATGGAATAGGTCAAAAACTAAGGCAAGTTGACAAAAACCAAAAATTGATAAATCTACATGTATTTTTTTACTGACTTACAAAATATACTTTTGAAGTTGTATTTTACCTAAGTACTTCGATAATTATACACTTTTTCCGTGCAGGCAATAACGCTAAAATACCGTTATCGATTCAAAACCCTTTCAACTGACTGCCGTTACCCCTAAAATACCGTTACCGAAATAACCGAAATACCGTTATCCTTAAAATACGAAATAAATGAAATATCTATACCCTTAAAATACCGTTACCGAAATAAATGAAATACCGTTACCCCTAAAATACCGTTATTTTTAATTTTCTGTTTTTGGTAATTGCACGAGTTTATTGAGTATTTTTCGTACTTTAAGTTGGTAAATTGTAAAAAAATTGTGGGATGCATCTAAGTAAGTGACAACCGTTATCCTTAAAAACCGTTACCGAATTAACTGAAATACCGTTAACCTTTAAATACCGGTACCGAAATAATTGAAAAACCGTTACCCTTAAAATATCGTTACAGAAATAACTAAAAAACCGTTATCCTTAAAATACCGATACCGAAATAAATGAAATAGCGTTACCGTTAAAATACCGAAATAATTTAAAAAATTATTACCCTTACCGATAACCGCATCATTTCGGTTACCATCCATGGTTTTTTGGTATGGGGGGAAATATTTACCCATTTTATTTGTTTTCATTTTACTTTCTTTTCATTTCTATTTTACTAATACTTTATTAAAAAATGTTTGTGGTTTTTGTTCAAAAGACGTTGGTTTTTTTGCGTGTATCTTGTCTTCACTTGAGTTGAAAATATTTTGACAATTGCTTGCTATCATTTTATTGCATCAAGCCACTAGGTAAATCATTAGAGATTAATCAGAACTGGGTCGACAACGACAACGACATGTGCTTTTTCATATATTTTGTATGGGAAGCAAAATGTCGCCATGTCGTCCGGCGATTTGTCGTCGTAATAGAATCTATTCTATTTTCGTGACGACACACTAATACACACTCAAAATATTTGTCAAATAGTTGCCATATTTTTAACTAATTAATGGAACAGAGTTGCAGAAATTCGTATTAGAGTTGCAAAAATTCGTACTTTGTTTACAAAAAAATTATTTTTTTGACAGAAAAAATATAATTGGAAATAAAAATGCATAATTTACCGCAAAAAAGCAAAATTAAATACAAAAAAATGTAAAACAACAAGAATTAATGGAAAACCAATTGAATTGGTGAAGAATTGTGGCGAAAAAAATACAACCATATTCTTGTTTTGCTTTAATTTTTTTCTAAATGTCAAAAAATGTCGACAATCGATTGTCGCTGAATTTAAATTATTCGCGACGACCTTTGCTGTCGTCGGTCGACAATCGACACAGTTGTGATTAACCTCTTAGTCCCATCTATGTTTTAAAAACAACTCTGTATCGGAAGTTGGAGACAGTGTTGTCAGTATAGAGATTTATTGCCAAATTTGGGATTTTTCGCAAATGCAGTAAAAACTTCCCTTTGGGGATCTAGCGATTTATTGGGGATGACACAAAATTTTAATGGAAATTTTTTAATATAATATATGTATTGCGTTTTCATATTCCTTAAGGCACATCTACACGAGATAGAAAATGACTAGATATAGAGCAAAAAACACCTCTAAATAGCTTAAATCATTCACAATAGAGCTAATTAGAGGTGTTTTTTGCACTATCTCTAGAAGTTTTCTCTCTCGTGTAGATGTGCCTTTATGGTATAAATTTAAATTCCTTTTGGTTAAAGATATTAAAATGTAATTAATTAATGATTTATTAGAAGCTCTTCTCAAATTAAATATGTACTTGACGTGTTTTTCATTTGTGAGAAATTCCATTTATATGCTGAAATGTCAAAACATTTTAATACAGTACCATACATAACGAAATTTCTGCGGCTGATGCATCATTAGATTTGGATTCTGAAATAATTAAAATAATAAATCTTAGCTTATACATTTTTTTGCGCTTATAATATTATTTAAATTTATTTGTACTTTTTTAAAATTTACTATAAGTACAAATCTTTCGTGGTTGAATGTATTACTTGTCAGGAAAATTTAATTAAATGAAAATGGTATATTCATATTCATTTTTAAATGAAGTAAACGAATATGATATTTTTTCCCAGAAAATAAACACGTGTTCGGTAATACGCGTACCATACATAACGAAATTTCTGCGGCTGATGCATCACTAGATTTGGATTCTGAAATAATTAAAATAATAAATCTTAGCTTATGCATTTTTTTGCGCTTATAATATTATTTAAATTTATTTGTATTTTTTAAAATTTATTATAAGTACAAATCTTTCGTGGTTGAATGTATTACTTGTAAGGAAAATTTAATTAAATGAAAATGGTATATTCATATTCATTTTTAAATGAAGTAAACGAATATGATATTTTTTCCCAGAAAATAAACATGTGTTCGGTAAGAGTCGACACTTCATCGGTGTCGACTCTTCACTTTCATCATCTATTTAGGATTCTATACATTCCAAAATACGGTTGAATAATTATCGAATATAGCTATCAATTTATTTACCATCTCAATTAAAAATATAGAAAAACAAATATGAAGAAGCATAAAAAATATTAATATATGTTTATTAATTGATAATATTGCAATGTAATGTTTTTTTTGTAATTTTTATAAAAATTTAATATAAAATAGTAAATATTTCATATTTTTGTATGTTTTTGAGAAAACCAACAAATTTTTTCTCAATGCAAGAAAATCGTGCCTAGACTTTGCTAAAAACCGAAAAATCTGAAAACCGCGGTTTCGGTTTTTCAAAATTATAAAAACCGCGGTTTCGGTTAATTTTCAGTTTTCTTGTGCTAATAATAGAATTGTTTTAAAATAAATAAATAAGTATAAAAAGTATATAGTTTAAAACGCACAATATACTTATTACTTAAAATTCAATTGAATTTCGCACTTAAATATATGCAATAACGCCATTTCGAGGGCTTTGCGCGAAAAAAAACGCGGAAAACTATTATGAATTAAATTTTTTATTCTTTTGTCCGCAACTAAATTTGGATTTTCAAGTGTATATATTAAGCCCTAAATTCATAAACGCTTTGTAAAATTATAGGAGCTTTATTGAACCTGCTATAACTTTACAAACATTCATGAATTAAGGGTTAAATTTTAGCAATTTATTTAAAACAATATAAAGATAAAATTTCATAAATTTCGCGGACTACGAAAAAGGAATTTTTGAAAAGTACACGGTTAAAATCTAAACTGAATATATGAAACTCAATATCTCTTAAACCACTCGACTTTTTGGTGCAATTTTTTTTCTAAAATTATAAGCCTCAGTTTATGTTATCCGTAATAACAAAAATAAAAAAATCTTTAAAGTAATATTCAATGGAGAAAATTTTAAATACAATTAAATACAAAATTTTGTAAAATAGCAACTGAGCCCTTTTTGAAATTCAAGATTCAATAATATCCCAGCCGAAATTATTCTGAGCTCAAAAATTTTAACTCGTAAAACTCAAATTTTGGAGTTATAAATGAAGCATTATTAGACTCGTATTTATGAGTTCATTAAAAATTTCTTCAAAGTGCTCAAATTTTGGATTTATAAATGAAACATATTAGACTCGTATTTATGAGTGCAATAAAAATTTTTGCATTATTGAAAAATTAATAATAAATGACTCATAATGGCTCAGAAAATTAAAATTTTCCAATAATTCTCATTATTCGGAGGCTGCATCAGAAGGTGTTAGGGCTCTTTTATAAATCTTTTCTGATTTTAGTTGTACACTCCGATGCAATTTATTAAATTATTTTAATTGGTTAAAGTATTTAAGAAAAACCGACTTATTTTTGTCGGTTCTGAGGCTTGAAAAACCGCGGTTTCGGTTTAGAATAAAACCGAATAGCAAACTCTACTTGTGGCAGACCAAGAAACAAAAATATATGTCAAAAACTTTGTTTTTTTCTGCCGGACTTTAGTTTTTTCAGTTTTATTATTGAAATTAACCAGAAAATCGAAAAATTTTCAAAAGTTCCAAGAATATTTATGTTTTAACAAGAAAAATACAAATTTTCTCACCAAACACTCTAAAGTTGACGTCGAACAAAAATTATAAAAACGCGCATCTAAAGCGTATTTTAGAATGTATCTTTCTTCACCAAAAAACATGTTTTCTTCACATCGCAAGGGTATTATAGAATAGTCAAGGCGTGTATTTAAGGTGAAAGTGACAATAGGAATATATATATATCCAGCAAAAATAAATGGAATGACTTCTAAATGAATCACTTCCTTCATTACATCACAAAGAATTACTTCCCTTAGGAATGGGTTTTAAACAACATCTAATGCTGCAATAAATATATGCTAGTCAGAAGTTCTTTTTCATGGGTGATAAGAAGTTAATATTTTGTGTGGGGGTTGCATAGGAACGTGCTGGCACAGAAATCAGAGGGTTGCGGGTTCGAATCCCACCATGTCGAAAAAAAATTTTTGGAACTTTTTTTACACAATTAATAATTTTTTGTAATTTTCACTGTAAAATTTTTATTTTTTTTTATTTTGCACACTCAAAAATTAATTTTTGAAACGATTTAAATTTTTTTTTTTAATTTACTATTAATTTTTAATGATATTTTAGGGAAATATAAAAGTTATAAATAAATATGTAATTCTGCAAATATTTTTTGTTAAAATACGAAAAAGGTAAATATTACAATTTTGTTTGTATTTAAAAAATTGTAATTTAAAAAATCCATTTTGATCAAATTTTTACTAAATATATTTAGAAACTAAATATAACAGAAAAAGAAAAATCCTGTAAACATTTTAGTTAGAACTAGTAAAAATAAGTTAAAAATTACCTTGCAGAAAAAACTATTTTTTATCTATTAAGATGTTGCAAATTTTTTTTTAAAAGCTAACTTAAATGTAACCAAAATTTTGTAAATTTAACAGCTTTATTTTTCCTTCTTATCTTACTAGTATTTAGCAAAAAACAATCTGCTAATAGCAGCAATTTTTTGCAGGGTCATTTTTAATTACATAATTTTTAGTAGCTTTTTCTCCTATTTTTTACAGCTTTATTTCTGAGTGTATTATTTTTATAAAAAAAAAAATTAAAAAAAAAACAACTTTATATATTTTCCAATATGTTATATATTTCGTATTCGTATTCGCTGCTTTACATATTTTTGTTAATAAAAAATTAAAGAAATGAAGATAAAAAGAATTTACTGGACAATACTGCTAAAAGTCAGCTATCAGTTATAACAAGCGATAGCATAGTGGGTAGAGCGTGTGCTTGAAATGCCAACGATGCATGACGATTTTTTTTTTTTTTTAAATTAAATTAAAATAAAAACAAATGAAAAAGTACTTCCTTTCATTGGTTCAAATATACATAATTTGTTTCAAAAAAAGAACAACTTTCCTTCTATGACAAGCCACTATTAAATTCATCAGTGAAAACCACAAGTTTTCACAACTCCCTATTCAACTGTTGTTATGTTTTTAATACTTCTTTTTCCTCACTTTTTTTCCTGGGTATATATGTATATATTAGCCGCATTTTCTAATCACTTGGATTTAATAAATCCAAACAGTAGTTCAGAAAGTGCTCAACAGATGGGGTTATATTTTCTTTATTTTGAAAAGAATTTTCTGTCCGACACTTCTTTTATCCTAATTTTTAATTCCGAATTCGATGATGAAGGCTTTTACTTTAACTTTTAATTATATTTTATATAAAACAGCGATAAGCAGTATGTTTTTTCAATTTTATCACTTCAATTTATATTTTTACACAATTGAAATATTCCACTGCAATATTTAATATTCACTAATTGGATTTAATTAAATTACTTACAGTAGAGTGATAAATTGCCTTTTCTATTTCACCTATTTCTCCATGCCCAAGATGGAAAATATGTATTTGGTGAGGTGTAGTTTTGTTTCTAAACATATTTCATACAAACATTTTAAGAAAAACCTTTTATTTGATAGTTTTGCAATCTATTTCTCTTTTAATTTTCATTCGTATTTTTTTCTGACATTAAATTAATAGACTGTCTCATATATTTGCATTTTTATTGCTATGTATGAACCCTGATAAATAAATCCAACTTTTTTTTAGGATTTAATAAATCCACTTTTTGTATGAAAAATTCGAAATCCATAGTACTGATTCTGAATTGTTTGAGAAGCTGTGAAGCGGTGAAAAATGACAACAAATGACAGTTTTTATCACTTCACCGCTGACAAACTATTTAGAATCGGTACTCAGGCGATTAAAAAAACGCTTATTATGTCCTGTGGTTCCTATAAAGCGGCCTATATACGAATAAGCATGCTGTACAGCTTGTTTGATAAACAAAAATTGGTTTTTAGAATACACGGACAAGCATCCTGTAAAATTTGACTTCAAACCCACAAATTATTAATTTTTTTTCTTGGAATTTAATTTTTGAATTTCTGTTTTTGCATTTTTTAGTTTATTTATTAGCGTTATCCCTCACTCGTCACAAAATAACTTATTAAAAATGTAAAATTCTCCAATGTTTGATGATTTTTTTCATTAGACGGTAAAGCGTGTTTGTCTAACTTGCCGAAAAATCAAAAAATTTTGTTTTTCGTCCAACATGCTTGACAAACCGTCAAATTAGACATTACATGGTCAAAGTCATACAGCCGTACAGCATGCTTGGCAGAGAAACAAGCCAGCCGCCGTGAGCCGTTTAAGCCGCCGCCGCCGGTCATTTTTGCTTCAGCCGCCGCCGCCGATTTTTTTCGGCTCATTTCGGCTGGAAGTATCAATTTTCAAATATAAAAAATTTAAAAATAAATATATTTTTTAAAAAGAATTTACTAATTCATTAAACTTGAACAACCAGAGCTAAAAACAATTTTTTTATATGAAAAGAAAAAAGTTAAAATCTTCTAAATATTAGATTTTTATAAATATAATATTTTTAAGCTATAACAGCTTATATAAATTTATACTGTGAAAAAAATTAAAAAAAAAGTTCATAATGGGTTAATATAATACTTCAGAATGCAACTCTTTGCAGATGTGTAAAAAATCAATTAATAAAAAAACATAGCTGCTTAACTTTGCATTTAAAACTCAATATATGTATTTGGCATTTTTATCAAAAATTATGACGAAAAATCGTTACAGAGTTGAAGTCGTGTTAGCATAGATATACGAAAAAGTTTGTAAAATGTATTAATTTTTGTTAAAAGCGTTACTTCTTCTCTTCATATAAATTCTTACAGTTAGTGTTTAGCTTCATTGGTTATTAAAATATAAGCTATTAATGTTAAAAAACCTTACGAGATACTGGTTACGGAGTTTACATTTGGCCTATAAAATTGGTTACAAATTTTATGTATTAACCAAAAATTCGTCAGATTGTTATAAATTTTGTAAAACAGGTGACAATGCGCTGATATATATCGAAATATATAACTCAAATGTAATTCATGCATTTGAAATTAGCTGGTTACATGGTTTTTATCACATTTTTTGATATCACCCATATATATTTTTTCAATTCTAAAATACATTTTTAAAAATGGTCCAGTTGAATATTTTGGATAAATTAGACATTTTGTAACAAATAAATGAAAAAGTAAAGATAAGAGATATTGTAAAATTCTATAATATTTAGAAAAGGACACTTTTACGGATAAAATGCTCAAACCAATGTTCGAGTTGATCACATAATTTCATCATTTAAGGACATTATTGATTGGGCATCTAATTCAAATGGGTCCCTACAAGATATGTGCATCCTGCCCAAACTTTCTAACAAAGCCTCCATTCAAAAGCCTTCAAACAAGTTTAATTTCTTAAATCAATCGATATGTATTTTTTCTATGGTCTTTATTTATTCCTTAATTTGTTAAAATTAAAAAGAATAAATTAAAAAAAATTGATTCCCAGTATGCTTTAATTGTCTGAAAATTCTATAAGAGGCAAAAATTGTTTTGAGTTCCAAGGGGGTTAAATTTTCCCAATGTTGGGATTACTTTGGAGCCCTTTACATTGGCAAAAAAATGTGCTGGCAAAATTAATATTTTGAAAGTTATGTTTTAACGAAAAGGACTTGGTGCTAAAAGGGTATGTTTATAATTTATTAAATAAAACTTGTATGTTATATTACATATTTAGGACCATTTGTTAGATATAGTCTTGACTAGCCATGGATCTGTGCGAACATGAAACAAATCACACGTGAACCAACAACAAATCTTATATAAATTGATTTTATATATATTTTTTTGTGAGTGATTTTCTGACCGTGATAAAGTGCAGACGTTAATTGTGATCTCTTTTCTATAATTCTATTTAAAATTAAAAGCAATAACATTTGTTATTGTTTTAAGAAAAAACTTTTTTTAATACATTGTATCAGTGTTGCCATAACGGCGATTTTTTCGTCAGATCTAGCGATTTTATTTCGCCTCTAGCGGGAAAAATTGTCCTGTAGCTATTAGCCAAAAATCTAGCGATTTTTTTTATCAGCCGTAATATAATTTTTAAAAGTCGGTTTTATGTTGAAAAATATTATAAAACTCGCACATTGATATTCCTTTATTATAAAACACAACATCTTAAACGATTTTAGTAAAAAAACTCTAAAAATACACATTTCTATAAAATATGGGTATGCACTTTTTCATCGTACAGCGCCCTCTATTGTGTATTCGAAATACTAAGATTAATTAAATGAAAATCAGGACTCATTATTTGAAGCTTAATCGTAAAATTTTTCATTATTTAAAAGTTTATAACATTTCTTATTAACATATTAAAGAAATTTTTGAGTAAAAACTGCTTTAAGTACCATTTTTCAACAATCTAGCGATAAAATCGCTAAATATTTACACTGTTTATAATCTAGAGATTTTCTAGCGATTTTTGGGTCTGATCTAGCCATTTATTTTGAAAATTTGTTGGCAACACTGCATTGTATATTGAAATCAACAACAAATTATTACTTATTATTCAGTAGTAAACAAGGTTGGTTACCGTTATCGTTATAATACCGTTATCGCTAAAATACCGTTTCAAATTGAATACCGTTATCGTTACCGTTACCGTTATTTTTATGGGTAGTTACCGGTATTTTACCGGTATTTATTATTTTATATAAAAATTAAAATTTTTTTATTTTTATTTTATAATCTTGAGTGTTTTTTTTTACAAAAAATTTATAGATAATAATTTTACTTATTAAAACTACCAGTATTGAATTTATAGCTTAAAATCTGTATTTTCTGTACTTAAAATTAAAAATATGCCATGTTTTTACTTGTTTTTAACATAATTTTTAATACCGGTACGTACCGGTATTGCTGTTTCGATAACGGTATACCGTTACCGAAACAGTCTTAAATACCGTTACCTTTACCGTTACCTAAACAAACGAAATCTGATACCGTTACCGTTATTCGTTTCGGTAACCAACTTTGGTAGTAAACAAAGGGATTAATATTCTGCTATACTAATCCTCTGCTGTTACAGCAAAGGATAGTAGCAGCGAGTCTACTGAAGCAAGCGATATTGTCTGGTAGACAGTCGCTGAAAAGAAAACAACGAAACGACGACAAAATCGATCACCAGGATTAGTTAAGCATGCAATCAAAATAAAAAAAACTACCAACAATGATGATTAGGGCAAGGAATTCCATGCAAATGCATGTTATTTCTCGATAGTCCAAAACTAATATGGACTAAACATTTATCCGAATCATCAAATTTAGAACAAACTGGCATCATTTTTTATTTTGTAGAAAATATAAAAAATTTATACGTTTTCATATTTTGATTCAATCAAAATAAACATTTTTAAAACTTTATTGACCTATGGGAAATCTTCGAGTTCTGTGTCTGTTTGCAAAATAACTAACTTAAATATATTTTTAAGTTTTAAAGTGCATTATTTTTGCAAAAATTATAGTTTTTAGTGCATATTTCTTATATTGTTAGTGCATATTTTTCTTTTTTAACCGCATATTTTAGGCGCATATTTTTCATTTTTAAGTGCATGAAATTCCTTGCCCTAATGATGATATACCAAGTACCTACTAGCAACAATATGTTTGCTGCACTTGATGTAGACAATAATGATGATGATACTTATATTAACGATAATGCTAACAAAGAGCTGTCTGAAGAAAAACCGCCTCCAATAATTATTCCAAATGTTTCAGATATAAGAGCGAAGATGAATAACTTTTCAAAAATAGTAAACCTTGAAGATTATTCGTACAAATCCTTGAGAGATGGTCAGGTAAGAGTAATGCCAAAAAACGTAAAGGCATATAGAGTGATAGTAAAATATCTATCTTTCGTAAAAAAACTTAAACGTTTTCAAATCACATTACAAAATGTTGTTTTCAGCCGATCAAGCCGCCGCCGCCGCCGATTATTTGGTTGCGCCGCCGCCGCCGATTTTTATCCGGCTCAACCTCAATCGCCGCCGCCGCCGCCGATTTTTTGCTTGCGCCGCCGCCGCCGATTATTTTGGTCGGCTTGTTTCTCTGATGCTTGGTCGTATATAGGCCGCTTACCCCCCGTTTCCACATGCAAGTGCAAGTTCGAAAAACTCAATACACTCACACTTTTTCACTATACAATCACACTTATACGACTTGCGACTCAACTTGCAAGTAAATTTTGAAGACAGTGGATTTTTGACACTTGCGGCAAGTGAAATGATAAAATAAAGAAAACAGTGTTGCCTAGTAACGTTTTCTATTAATTTACTAGTATTTGGTAAAGTAAGAGTTGTAATGCAACTGATTTTGTATTTATTTGTAAAAAAGGTGAAAAAGAACACAATGACATATCTTAATGGTAATTTTAAATATCAATTTTATAAGTTTTTGAAAAAATTGATAAGAAAAAATTTTTTACCAGCTTTGTTAGAATATTGAATACTTGGCAATACTGGAATCCTATTTAGTGACAACCTATGCCTTCGACGAGATTAGTGTGGACACATGTAAAATTTTCATGTTTTTTCGGTAATTTTCGAAATTTTCGCTGACCCAACTTGTAACCATTTACTTGCATGTGGAAACGGGGGGTTAAGGAACAAAGACAATAGGATTTAGATATGAGCGATATTTTCATACCGGTGATTTAATCACAGTTATTGATAAATCACTGGTAACGGCAGTGATCAAATATTTCAAGTCGCAGTTACTCGGAATGTCGTTCTTTTAATATTTTTGTACTATTCTTTCTTGCAAACTCCATTGTGCACAGTAATACATGTTTCTTTTCAATAACAGTGACTTGCTTTCACACTCTTCTGAATAAAATGTCTCCTTCTATCATGTCTTTGTTACCGGTCGCAACTATTCTTCTTTTAAGGCCCAGTTTTTAGAAAGTGGATTATCTTTAAACTTAGTTTAACGCAGTTTGTAACTGGAATACTGCTTTTAAAATGTGATTTATTTTGTTTTATTTCAATAAAGAAATTAATTATACTCGAGAAAAAGTTTTTCCGGCAAATTTTTGTTAATAAACTTTGAAATGGCTGACAAAATTCGTTTTCGGTTTAACTAAACCAAGTTTAACTGACATCTTAAAAACTCGCCATACAAATTTTTTCGTTTACTTATCAGAAAATCGAAGACTTTTCCATAGAAAAACCGTGATCTCACAGTTTAAAAGAACAACAATTTGCAAATCACATTCACTGAGAACAATGTTACTGAAAAATCGCCGAATCGCCCATCTCTATTACAAACCCGTGATCACGGTCACTGTTTAAAAGAACGGTGATTTGAAAATCACGATCACTGGTAGCAGCGTTATTCAAAAATCACCGGATCGCTCATCTCTAATAGGATTAGCCAAAAAAAAAATTGGGTATTTTTGGGGATCAGAAAATAACAACTTACGGTGGGTCTCATACTGCAGGTTTAATCTTTAGTTAATAGTTAACCCAAAAATTTGTTGTTGTTTTGTGTACATTTTTTGATATTTTCTTTTGTTTATAGCTAAGTAAAACATCTCCATGAATTTAACAAGATCCAAGTACTTGAGATAACAAGATCCAAGTACTCGTGTTTAGAAGGTCTAAAAGTAATCATTAGTACTCGTATATAATAGCTGATTTTTATGGAAATAACAAACAGCAAACAAGCACGTGGTGGTTATAAATGTAAACAAAACGCACGTGGAGGTATAAATGTAAACAAAAGCACGTGGAGCTATAAATGTAAACAAAAGCTCGTGGTATTTGAAAATTTTAGCAAATAACTTAAAAATATGTATATATACACATAAAATGTTAATAAAATCGCAAAAATATGTTTCATTTTGTAAAAAATATATAAAAATATATTTTTCCATACAATGTTCTACAGGGTAATATAAAATTCTAATTCATCCATATTTTTCAAAAATTCGTCAAAAATAGGGGGAGAGATGTATAGCTCTGAAATTTTCAACAGTCATTTTCCACTACATTTCTATAAATCCGGATATATAACACATGCCTGAAATAATCCGCGGACGAAACTACAAGCCAACAAGATTTGGTCCACTGGGTTATTATGCACCAAAATAAAAGAAAAAAAATCATGTTTTTCAAAAATTCGTCAAAAATAGAGGGAGAGATGTAGAGCTCTGAAATTTTCAACAGTAATTTTCCACTACATTTCTATAAATCCTGATATATAACACATGCCTGAAATAATCCGGCGGGCGAAACTACAAGCCAACAAGATTTGGTCCGCTGGGTTATTATGCACCAAAATAAAAGAAAAAAAATCATGTTTTTCAAAAATTCGTCAAAAATAGCGGGAGAGATGTAGAGCTCTGAAATTTCCAACAGTCATTTTCCACTACATTTCTATAAATCCTGATATATAACACATGCCTGAAATAATCCGGCGGACGAAACTACAAGCCAACAAGATTTGGTCCGCTGGGTTATTATGCACCAAAATTAGAGAAAAAAAATCATGTTTTTCAAAAATTCGTCAAAAATAGCGGGAGAGATGTAGAGCTTTGAAATTTTCAACAGTCATTTTCCACTACATATCTATAAATCCTGATATATAACACATGCCTGAAATAATCCGGCGGACGAAACTACAAGCCAACAAGATTTGGTCCACTGGGTTATTATGCACCAAAATTAAAGAAAAAAAATCATCTTTTTCAAAAATTCGTCAAAAATAGCGGGAGAGATGTAGAGCTCTGAAATTTTCAACAGTCATTTTCCACTACATTTCTATAAATCCTGATATATAACACATGCCTGAAATAATCCGGCGGACGAAACTACAAGCCAACAAGATTTGGTCCACTGGGTTATTATGCACCAAAATAAAAGAAAAAAAATCCTGTTTTTCAAAAATTCGTCAAAAATAGCGGGAGAGATGTAGAGCTCTGAAATTTTCAACAGTCATTTTCCACTACATTTCTATAAATCCTGATATATAACACATGCCTGAAATAATCCGGCGGACGAAACTACAAGCCAACAAGATTTGGTCCGCTGGGTTATTATGCACCAAAATAAAAGAAAAAAAATCATGTTTTTCAAAAATTCGTCAAAAATAACGGGAGAGATGTAGAGCTCTGAAATTTTCAACAGTCATTTTCCACTACATTTCTATAAATCCTGATATATAACACATGCCTGAAATAATCCGGCGGACGAAACTACAAGCCAACAAGATTTGGTCCACTGGGTTATTATGCACCAAAATAAAAGAAAAAAAATCCTGTTTTTCAAAAATTCGTCAAAAATAGCGGGAGAGATGTAGAGCTCTGAAATTTTCAACAGTCATTTTCCACTACATTTCTATAAATCCTGATATATAACATATGCCTGAAATAATCCGGCGGACGAAACTACAAGCCAACAAGATTTGGTCCGCTGGGTTATTATGCACCAAAATTAAAGAAAAAAAATCATGTTTTTCAAAAATTCGTCAAAAATAGCGGGAGAGATGTAGAGCTCTGAAATTTTCAACAGTCATTTTCCACTAGATTTCTATAAATCCTGATATATAACACATGCCTGAAATAATCCGGCGGACGAAACTACAAGCCAACAAGATTTGGTCCGCTGGGTTATTATGCACCAAAATAAAAGAAAAAAAATCATGTTTTTCAAAAATTCGTCAAAAATAACGGGAGAGATGTAGAGCTCTGAAATTTTCAACAGTCATTTTCCACTACATTTCTATAAATCCTGATATATAACACATGCCTGAAATAATCCGGCGGACGAAACTACAAGCCAACAAGATTTGGTCCGCTGGGTTATTATGCACCAAAATTAAAGAAAAAAAATCATCTTTTTCAAAAATTCGTCAAAAATAGCGGGAGAGATGTAGAGCTCTGAAATTTTCAACAGTCATTTTCCACTACATTTCTATAAATCCTGATATATAACACATGCCTGAAATAATCCGGCGGACGAAACTACAAGCCAACAAGATTTGGTCCGCTGGGTTATTATGCACCAAAATAAAAGAAAAAAAATCATGTTTTTCAAAAATTCGTCAAAAATAACGGGAGAGATGTAGAGCTCTGAAATTTTCAACAGTCATTTTCCACTACATTTCTATAAATCCTGATATATAACACATGCCTGAAATAATCCGGCGGACGAAACTACAAGCCAACAAGATTTGGTCCACTGGGTTATTATGCACCAAAATAAAAGAAAAAAAATCCTGTTTTTCAAAAATTCGTCAAAAATAGCGGGAGAGATGTAGAGCTCTGAAATTTTCAACAGTCATTTTCCACTACATTTCTATAAATCCTGATATATAACATATGCCTGAAATAATCCGGCGGACGAAACTACAAGCCAACAAGATTTGGTCCGCTGGGTTATTATGCACCAAAATTAAAGAAAAAAAATCATGTTTTTCAAAAATTCGTCAAAAATAGCGGGAGAGATGTAGAGCTCTGAAATTTTCAACAGTCATTTTCCACTAGATTTCTATAAATCCTGATATATAACACATGCCTGAAATAATCCGGCGGACGAAACTACAAGCCAACAAGATTTGGTCCGCTGGGTTATTATGCACCAAAATAAAAGAAAAAAAATCATGTTTTTCAAAAATTCGTCAAAAATAACGGGAGAGATGTAGAGCTCTGAAATTTTCAACAGTCATTTTCCACTACATTTCTATAAATCCTGATATATAACACATGCCTGAAATAATCCGGCGGACGAAACTACAAGCCAACAAGATTTGGTCCGCTGGGTTATTATGCACCAAAATTAAAGAAAAAAAATCATCTTTTTCAAAAATTCGTCAAAAATAGCGGGAGAGATGTAGAGCTCTGAAATTTTCAACAGTCATTTTCCACTACATTTCTATAAATCCTGATATATAACACATGCCTGAAATAATCCGGCGGACGAAACTACAAGCCAACAAGATTTGGTCCGCTGGGTTATTATGCACCAAAATAAAAGAAAAAAAATCATGTTTTTCAAAAATTCGTCAAAAATAGGGGGAGAGATGTAGAGCTCTGAAATTTTCAACAGTCATTTTCCACTACATTTCTATAAATCCTAATATATAACACATGCCTGAAATAATCCGGCGGACGGAACTACAAGCCAACAAGATTTGGTCCACTGGGTTATTATGCACCAAAATTAAAGAAAAAAAATCATCTTTTTCAAAAATTCGTCAAAAATAGCGGGAGAGATGTAGAGCTCTGAAATTTTCAACAGTCATTTTCCACTACATTTCTATAAATCCTGATATATAACACATGCCTGAAATAATCCGGCGGACGAAACTACAAGCCAACAAGATTTGGTCCACTGGGTTATTATGCACCAAAATAAAAGAAAAAAAATCATCTTTTTCAAAAATTCGTCAAAAATAGGGGGAGAGATGTAGAGCTCTGAAATTTTCAACAGTCATTTTCCACTACATTTCTATAAATCCTGATATATAACACATGCCTGAAATAATCCGGCGGGCGAAACTACAAGCCAACAAGATTTGGTCCACTGGGTTATTATGCACCAAAATAAAAGAAAAAAAATCCTGTTTTTCAAAAATTCGTCAAAAATAGCGGGAGAGATGTAGAGCTCTGAAATTTTCAACAGTCATTTTCCACTACATTTCTATAAATCCCGATATATAACACATGCCTGAAATAATCCGGCGGACGAAACTACAAGCCAACAAGATTTGGTCCGCTGGGTTATTATGCACCAAAATAAAAGAAAAAAAATCATGTTTTTCAAAAATTCGTCAAAAATAGCGGGAGAGATGTAGAGCTCTGAAATTTTCAACAGTCATTTTCCACAACACATCTATAAATCCGGATATATAACACATGCCTGAAATAATCCGGCGGACGAAACTACAAGCCAACAAGATTTGGTCCACTGGGTTATTATGCACCAAAATAAAAGAAAAAAAATCATGTTTTTCAAAAATTCGTCAAAAATAGCGGGAGAGATGTAGAGCTCTGAAATTTTCAACAGTCATTTTCCACTTCATTTCTATAAATCCGGATATATAACACATGCCTGAAATAATCCGGCGGACGGAACTACAAGCCAACAAGATTTGGTCCACTGGGTTATTATGCACCAAAATTAAAGAAAAAAAATCATCTTTTTCAAAAATTCGTCAAAAATAGCGGGAGAGATGTAGAGCTCTGAAATTTTCAACAGTCATTTTCCACTACATTTCTATAAATCCTGATATATAACACATGCCTGAAATAATCCGGCGGACGAAACTACAAGCCAACAAGATTTGGTCCACTGGGTTATTATGCACCAAAATAAAAGAAAAAAAATCCTGTTTTTCAAAAATTCGTCAAAAATAGCGGGAGAGATGTAGAGCTCTGAAATTTTCAACAGTCATTTTCCACTACATTTCTATAAATCCTGATATATAACACATGCCTGAAATAATCCGGCGGACGAAACTACAAGCCAACAAGATTTGGTCCGCTGGGTTATTATGCACCAAAATAAAAGAAAAAAAATCATGTTTTTCAAAAATTCGTCAAAAATAACGGGAGAGATGTAGAGCTCTGAAATTTTCAACAGTCATTTTCCACTACATTTCTATAAATCCTGATATATAACACATGCCTGAAATAATCCGGCGGACGAAACTACAAGCCAACAAGATTTGGTCCACTGGGTTATTATGCACCAAAATAAAAGAAAAAAAATCCTGTTTTTCAAAAATTCGTCAAAAATAGCGGGAGAGATGTAGAGCTCTGAAATTTTCAACAGTCATTTTCCACTACATTTCTATAAATCCTGATATATAACATATGCCTGAAATAATCCGGCGGACGAAACTACAAGCCAACAAGATTTGGTCCGCTGGGTTATTATGCACCAAAATTAAAGAAAAAAAATCATGTTTTTCAAAAATTCGTCAAAAATAGCGGGAGAGATGTAGAGCTCTGAAATTTTCAACAGTCATTTTCCACTACATTTCTATAAATCCTGATATATAACACATGCCTGAAATAATCCGGCGGACGAAACTACAAGCCAACAAGATTTGGTCCGCTGGGTTATTATGCACCAAAATTAGAGAAAAAAAATCATGTTTTTCAAAAATTCGTCAAAAATAGCGGGAGAGATGTAGAGCTTTGAAATTTTCAACAGTCATTTTCCACTACATATCTATAAATCCTGATATATAACACATGCCTGAAATAATCCGGCGGACGAAACTACAAGCCAACAAGATTTGGTCCACTGGGTTATTATGCACCAAAATAAAAGAAAAAAAATCATGTTTTTCAAAAATTCGTCAAAAATAGCGGGAGAGATGTAGAGCTCTGAAATTTCCAACAGTCATTTTCCACTACATTTCTATAAATCCGGATATATAACACATGCCTGAAATAATCCGGCGGACGAAACTACAAGCCAACAAGATTTGGTCCACTGGGTTATTATGCACCAAAATAAAAGAAAAAAAATCATGTTTTTCAAAAATTCGTCAAAAATAGCGGGAGAGATGTAGAGCTCTGAAATTTTCAACAGTCATTTTCCACAACACATCTATAAATCCGGATATATAACACATGCCTGAAATAATCCGGCGGACGAAACTACAAGCCAACAAGATTTGGTCCACTGGGTTATTATGCACCAAAATAAAAGAAAAAAAATCATGTTTTTCAAAAATTCGTCAAAAATTGCGGGAGAGATGTAGAGCTCTGAAATTTTCAACAGTCATTTTCCACTACATTTCTATAAATCCTGATATATAACACATGCCTGAAATAATCCGGCGGACGAAACTACAAGCCAACAAGATTTGGTCCACTGGGTTATTATGCACCAAAATAAAAGAAAAAAAATCATGTTTTTCAAAAATTCGTCAAAAATAGCGGGAGAGATGTAGAGCTCTGAAATTTTCAACAGTCATTTTCCACTTCATTTCTATAAATCCGGATATATAACACATGCCTGAAATAATCCGGCGAACGAAACTACAAGCCAACAAGATTTGGTCCGCTGGGTTATTATGCACCAAAATAAAACAAAAAAAATCATGTTTTTCAAAAATTCGTCAAAAATAGCGGGAGAGATGTAGAGCTCTGAAATTGTCAACAGTCATTTTCCACAACACATCTATAAATCCGGATATATAACACATGCCTGAAATAATCCGGCGGACGAAACTACAAGCCAACAAGATTTGGTCCACTGGGTTATTATGCACCAAAATAAAAGAAAAAAAATCCTGTTTTTCAAAAATTCGTCAAAAATAGCGGGAGAGATGTAGAGCTCTGAAATTTTCAACAGTCATTTTCCACTACATTTCTATAAATCCTGATATATAACACATGCCTGAAATAATCCGGCGGACGAAACTACAAGCCAACAAGATTTGGTCCACTGGGTTATTATGCACCAAAATAAAAGAAAAAAAATCATGTTTTTCAAAAATTCGTCAAAAATAGCGGGAGAGATGTAGAGCTCTGAAATTTTCAACAGTCATTTTCCACTTCATTTCTATAAATCCGGATATATAACACATGCCTGAAATAATCCGGCGAACGAAACTACAAGCCAACAAGATTTGGTCCGCTGGGTTATTATGCACCAAAATAAAACAAAAAAAATCAGGTTTTTCAAAAATTCGTCAAAAATAGCGGGAGAGATGTAGAGCTCTGAAATTTTCAACAGTCATTTTCCACTTCATTTCTATAAATCCGGATATATAACACATGCCTGAAATAATCCGGCGAACGAAACTACAAGCCAACAAGATTTGGTCCGCTGGGTTATTATGCACCAAAATAAAACAAAAAAAATCATGTTTTTCAAAAATTCGTCAAAAATAGCGGGAGAGATGTAGAGCTCTGAAATTTTCAACAGTCATTTTCCACAACACATCTATAAATCCGGATATATAACACATGCCTGAAATAATCCGGCGGACGAAACTACAAGCCAACAAGATTTGGTCCACTGGGTTATTATGCACCAAAATAAAAGAAAAAAAATCCTGTTTTTCAAAAATTCGTCAAAAATAGCGGGAGAGATGTAGAGCTCTGAAATTTTCAACAGTCATTTTCCACTACATTTCTATAAATCCTGATATATAACACATGCCTGAAATAATCCGGCGGACGAAACTACAAGCCAACAAGATTTGGTCCACTGGGTTATTATGCACCAAAATAAAAGAAAAAAAATCATGTTTTTCAAAAATTCGTCAAAAATAGCGGGAGAGATGTAGAGCTCTGAAATTTTCAACAGTCATTTTCCACTTCATTTCTATAAATCCGGATATATAACACATGCCTGAAATAATCCGGCGAACGAAACTACAAGCCAACAAGATTTGGTCCGCTGGGTTATTATGCACCAAAATAAAACAAAAAAAATCATGTTTTTCAAAAATTCGTCAAAAATAGCGGGAGAGATGTAGAGCTCTGAAATTTTCAACAGTCATTTTCCACTTCATTTCTATAAATCCGGATATATAACACATGCCTGAAATAATCCGGCGAACGAAACTACAAGCCAACAAGATTTGGTCCGCTGGGTTATTATGCACCAAAATAAAACAAAAAAAATCATGTTTTTCAAAAATTCGTCAAAAATAGCGGGAGAGATGTAGAGCTCTGAAATTTTCAACAGTCATTTTCCACTACATTTCTATAAATCCTGATATATAACACATGCCTGAAATAATCCGGCGGACGAAACTACAAGCCAACAAGATTTGGTCCACTGGGTTATTATGCACCAAAATAAAAGAAAAAAAATCATGTTTTTCAAAAATTCGTCAAAAATAGCGGGAGAGATGTAGAGCTCTGAAATTTTCAACAGTCATTTTCCACTTCATTTCTATAAATCCGGATATATAACACATGCCTGAAATAATCCGGCGAACGAAACTACAAGCCAACAAGATTTGGTCCGCTGGGTTATTATGCACCAAAATAAAACAAAAAAAATCATGTTTTTCAAAAATTCGTCAAAAATAGCGGGAGAGATGTAGAGCTCTGAAATTTTCAACAGTCATTTTCCACTACATTTCTATAAATCCTGATATATAACACATGCCTGAAATAATCCGGCGGACGAAACTACAAGCCAACAAGATTTGGTCCGCTGGGTTATTATGCACCAAAATTAAAGAAAAAAAATCATGTTTTTCAAAAATTCGTCAAAAATAGCGGGAGAGATGTAGATCTCTGAAATTTTCAACAGTCATTTTCCACTAGATTTCTATAAATCCTGATATATAACACATGCCTGAAATAATCCGGCGGACGAAACTACAAGCCAACAAGATTTGGTCCGCTGGGTTATTATGCACCAAAATAAAAGAAAAAAATCATGTTTTTCAAAAATTCGTCAAAAATAGCGGGAGAGATGTAGAGCTCTGAAATTTTCAACAGTCATTTTCCACTAGATTTCTATAAATCCTTATATATAACACATGCCTGAAATAATCCGGCGGACGAAACTACAAGCCAACAAGAAATCTAGTGGAAAATGACTGTTGAAAATTTCAGAGCTCTACATCTCTCCCGCTATTTTTGACGAATTTTTGAAAAAGATGATTTTTTTTCTTTAATTTTGGTGCATAATAACCCAGCGGACCAAATCTTGTTGGCTTGTAGTTTCGTCCGCCGGATTATTTCAGGCATGTGTTATATATCAGGATTTATAGAAATGTAGTGGAAAATGACTGTTGAAAATTTCAGAGCTCTACATCTCTCCCGTTATTTTTGACGAATTTTTGAAAAACATGATTTTTTTTCTTTTATTTTGGTGCATAATAACCCAGCAGACCAAATCTTGTTGGCTTGTAGTTTCGTCCGCCGGATTATTTCAGGCATGTGTTATATATCAGGATTTATAGAAATCTAGTGGAAAATGACTGTTGAAAATTTCAGAGCTCTACATCTCTCCCGCTATTTTTGACGAATTTTTGAAAAACATGATTTTTTTTCTTTAATTTTGGTGCATAATAACCCAGCGGACCAAATCTTGTTGGCTTGTAGTTTCGTCCGCCGGATTATTTCAGGCATATGTTATATATCAGGATTTATAGAAATGTAGTGGAAAATGACTGTTGAAAATTTCAGAGCTCTACATCTCTCCCGCTATTTTTGACGAATTTTTGAAAAACAGGATTTTTTTCTTTTATTTTGGTGCATAATAACCCAGTGGACCAAATCTTGTTGGCTTGTAGTTTCGTCCGCCGGATTATTTCAGGCATGTGTTATATATCAGGATTTATAGAAATGTAGTGGAAAATGACTGTTGAAAATTTCAGAGCTCTACATCTCTCCCGTTATTTTTGACGAATTTTTGAAAAACATGATTTTTTTTCTTTTATTTTGGTGCATAATAACCCAGCGGACCAAATCTTGTTGGCTTGTAGTTTCGTCCGCCGGATTATTTCAGGCATGTGTTATATATCAGGATTTATAGAAATGTAGTGGAAAATGACTGTTGAAAATTTCAGAGCTCTACATCTCTCCCGCTATTTTTGACGAATTTTTGAAAAAGATGATTTTTTTTCTTTAATTTTGGTGCATAATAACCCAGCGGACCAAATCTTGTTGGCTTGTAGTTTCGTCCGCCGGATTATTTCAGGCATGTGTTATATATCAGGATTTATAGAAATGTAGTGGAAAATGACTGTTGAAAATTTCAGAGCTCTACATCTCTCCCGTTATTTTTGACGAATTTTTGAAAAACATGATTTTTTTTCTTTTATTTTGGTGCATAATAACCCAGCGGACCAAATCTTGTTGGCTTGTAGTTTCGTCCGCCGGATTATTTCAGGCATGTGTTATATATCAGGATTTATAGAAATCTAGTGGAAAATGACTGTTGAAAATTTCAGAGCTCTACATCTCTCCCGCTATTTTTGACGAATTTTTGAAAAACATGATTTTTTTTCTTTAATTTTGGTGCATAATAACCCAGCGGACCAAATCTTGTTGGCTTGTAGTTTCGTCCGCCGGATTATTTCAGGCATATGTTATATATCAGGATTTATAGAAATGTAGTGGAAAATGACTGTTGAAAATTTCAGAGCTCTACATCTCTCCCGCTATTTTTGACGAATTTTTGAAAAACAGGATTTTTTTTCTTTTATTTTGGTGCATAATAACCCAGTGGACCAAATCTTGTTGGCTTGTAGTTTCGTCCGCCGGATTATTTCAGGCATGTGTTATATATCAGGATTTATAGAAATGTAGTGGAAAATGACTGTTGAAAATTTCAGAGCTCTACATCTCTCCCGTTATTTTTGACGAATTTTTGAAAAACATGATTTTTTTTCTTTTATTTTGGTGCATAATAACCCAGCGGACCAAATCTTGTTGGCTTGTAGTTTCGTCCGCCGGATTATTTCAGGCATGTGTTATATATCAGGATTTATAGAAATGTAGTGGAAAATGACTGTTGAAAATTTCAGAGCTCTACATCTCTCCCGCTATTTTTGACGAATTTTTGAAAAACAGGATTTTTTTTCTTTTATTTTGGTGCATAATAACCCAGTGGACCAAATCTTGTTGGCTTGTAGTTTCGTCCGCCGGATTATTTCAGGCATGTGTTATATATCAGGATTTATAGAAATGTAGTGGAAAATGACTGTTGAAAATTTCAGAGCTCTACATCTCTCCCGCTATTTTTGACGAATTTTTGAAAAAGATGATTTTTTTTCTTTAATTTTGGTGCATAATAACCCAGTGGACCAAATCTTGTTGGCTTGTAGTTCCGTCCGCCGGATTATTTCAGGCATGTGTTATATATCCGGATTTATAGAAATGAAGTGGAAAATGACTGTTGAAAATTTCAGAGCTCTACATCTCTCCCGCTATTTTTGACGAATTTTTGAAAAACATGATTTTTTTTCTTTTATTTTGGTGCATAATAACCCAGTGGACCAAATCTTGTTGGCTTGTAGTTTCGTCCGCCGGATTATTTCAGGCATGTGTTATATATCAGGATTTATAGAAATGTAGTGGAAAATGACTGTTGAAAATTTCAGAGCTCTACATCTCTCCCGCTATTTTTGACGAATTTTTGAAAAAGATGATTTTTTTTCTTTAATTTTGGTGCATAATAACCCAGCGGACCAAATCTTGTTGGCTTGTAGTTTCGTCCGCCGGATTATTTCAGGCATGTGTTATATATCAGGATTTATAGAAATGTAGTGGAAAATGACTGTTGAAAATTTCAGAGCTCTACATCTCTCCCGCTATTTTTGACGAATTTTTGAAAAAGATGATTTTTTTTCTTTAATTTTGGTGCATAATAACCCAGCGGACCAAATCTTGTTGGCTTGTAGTTTCGTCCGCCGGATTATTTCAGGCATGTGTTATATATCAGGATTTATAGAAATCTAGTGGAAAATGACTGTTGAAAATTTCAGAGCTCTACATCTCTCCCGCTATTTTTGACGAATTTTTGAAAAACATGATTTTTTTTCTTTAATTTTGGTGCATAATAACCCAGTGGACCAAATCTTGTTGGCTTGTAGTTTCGTCCGCCGGATTATTTCAGGCATGTGTTATATATCAGGATTTATAGAAATCTAGTGGAAAATGACTGTTGAAAATTTCAGAGCTCTACATCTCTCCCGCTATTTTTGACGAATTTTTGAAAAACATGATTTTTTTTCTTTAATTTTGGTGCATAATAACCCAGTGGACCAAATCTTGTTGGCTTGTAGTTCCGTCCGCCGGATTATTTCAGGCATGTGTTATATATCCGGATTTATAGAAATGAAGTGGAAAATGACTGTTGAAAATTTCAGAGCTCTACATCTCTCCCGCTATTTTTGACGAATTTTTGAAAAACATGATTTTTTTTCTTTTATTTTGGTGCATAATAACCCAGTGGACCAAATCTTGTTGGCTTGTAGTTCCGTCCGCCGGATTATTTCAGGCATGTGTTATATATCCGGATTTATAGAAATGAAGTGGAAAATGACTGTTGAAAATTTCAGAGCTCTACATCTCTCCCGCTATTTTTGACGAATTTTTGAAAAACAGGATTTTTTTTCTTTTATTTTGGTGCATAATAACCCAGTGGACCAAATCTTGTTGGCTTGTAGTTTCGTCCGCCGGATTATTTCAGGCATGTGTTATATATCAGGATTTATAGAAATGTAGTGGAAAATGACTGTTGAAAATTTCAGAGCTCTACATCTCTCCCGCTATTTTTGACGAATTTTTGAAAAAGATGATTTTTTTTCTTTAATTTTGGTGCATAATAACCCAGCGGACCAAATCTTGTTGGCTTGTAGTTTCGTCCGCCGGATTATTTCAGGCATCTGTTATATATCAGGATTTATAGAAATGTAGTGGAAAATGACTGTTGAAAATTTCAGAGCTCTACATCTCTCCCGTTATTTTTGACGAATTTTTGAAAAACATGATTTTTTTTCTTTTATTTTGGTGCATAATAACCCAGCGGACCAAATCTTGTTGGCTTGTAGTTTCGTCCGCCGGATTATTTCAGGCATGTGTTATATATCAGGATTTATAGAAATCTAGTGGAAAATGACTGTTGAAAATTTCAGAGCTCTACATCTCTCCCGCTATTTTTGACGAATTTTTGAAAAACATGATTTTTTTTCTTTAATTTTGGTGCATAATAACCCAGCGGACCAAATCTTGTTGGCTTGTAGTTTCGTCCGCCGGATTATTTCAGGCATATGTTATATATCAGGATTTATAGAAATGTAGTGGAAAATGACTGTTGAAAATTTCAGAGCTCTACATCTCTCCCGCTATTTTTGACGAATTTTTGAAAAACAGGATTTTTTTTCTTTTATTTTGGTGCATAATAACCCAGTGGACCAAATCTTGTTGGCTTGTAGTTTCGTCCGCCGGATTATTTCAGGCATGTGTTATATATCAGGATTTATAGAAATGTAGTGGAAAATGACTGTTGAAAATTTCAGAGCTCTACATCTCTCCCGTTATTTTTGACGAATTTTTGAAAAACATGATTTTTTTTCTTTTATTTTGGTGCATAATAACCCAGCGGACCAAATCTTGTTGGCTTGTAGTTTCGTCCGCCGGATTATTTCAGGCATGTGTTATATATCAGGATTTATAGAAATGTAGTGGAAAATGACTGTTGAAAATTTCAGAGCTCTACATCTCTCCCGCTATTTTTGACGAATTTTTGAAAAACAGGATTTTTTTTCTTTTATTTTGGTGCATAATAACCCAGTGGACCAAATCTTGTTGGCTTGTAGTTTCGTCCGCCGGATTATTTCAGGCATGTGTTATATATCAGGATTTATAGAAATGTAGTGGAAAATGACTGTTGAAAATTTCAGAGCTCTACATCTCTCCCGCTATTTTTGACGAATTTTTGAAAAAGATGATTTTTTTTCTTTAATTTTGGTGCATAATAACCCAGTGGACCAAATCTTGTTGGCTTGTAGTTCCGTCCGCCGGATTATTTCAGGCATGTGTTATATATCCGGATTTATAGAAATGAAGTGGAAAATGACTGTTGAAAATTTCAGAGCTCTACATCTCTCCCGCTATTTTTGACGAATTTTTGAAAAACATGATTTTTTTTCTTTTATTTTGGTGCATAATAACCCAGTGGACCAAATCTTGTTGGCTTGTAGTTTCGTCCGCCGGATTATTTCAGGCATGTGTTATATATCCGGATTTATAGATGTGTTGTGGAAAATGACTGTTGAAAATTTCAGAGCTCTACATCTCTCCCGCTATTTTTGACGAATTTTTGAAAAACATGATTTTTTTTCTTTTATTTTGGTGCATAATAACCCAGCGGACCAAATCTTGTTGGCTTGTAGTTTCGTCCGCCGGATTATTTCAGGCATGTGTTATATATCAGGATTTATAGAAATGTAGTGGAAAATGACTGTTGAAAATTTCAGAGCTCTACATCTCTCCCGCTATTTTTGACGAATTTTTGAAAAACAGGATTTTTTTTCTTTTATTTTGGTGCATAATAACCCAGTGGACCAAATCTTGTTGGCTTGTAGTTTCGCCCGCCGGATTATTTCAGGCATGTGTTATATATCAGGATTTATAGAAATGTAGTGGAAAATGACTGTTGAAAATTTCAGAGCTCTACATCTCTCCCCCTATTTTTGACGAATTTTTGAAAAAGATGATTTTTTTTCTTTTATTTTGGTGCATAATAACCCAGTGGACCAAATCTTGTTGGCTTGTAGTTTCGTCCGCCGGATTATTTCAGGCATGTGTTATATATCAGGATTTATAGAAATGTAGTGGAAAATGACTGTTGAAAATTTCAGAGCTCTACATCTCTCCCGCTATTTTTGACGAATTTTTGAAAAAGATGATTTTTTTTCTTTAATTTTGGTGCATAATAACCCAGTGGACCAAATCTTGTTGGCTTGTAGTTCCGTCCGCCGGATTATTTCAGGCATGTGTTATATATTAGGATTTATAGAAATGTAGTGGAAAATGACTGTTGAAAATTTCAGAGCTCTACATCTCTCCCCCTATTTTTGACGAATTTTTGAAAAATATGGATGAATTAGAATTTTATATTACCCTGCAGAACATTGTATGGAATAATATATTTTTATATATTTTTTACAAAATGAAACATATTTTTGCGATTTTATTAACATTTTATGTGTATATATACATATTTTTAAGTTATTTGGTAAAATTTTCAAATACCACGTGCTTTTGTTTACGTTTATAGCTCCACGTGCTTTTGTTTACATTTATACCACCACGTGCGTTTTGTTTACATCTATAACCACCACGTGCTTGTTTGCTGTTTGTTATTTACAAAGAAATCAGCTGTTATATATGAGTATTAACGATTACTTGTTAGATCTTGTTAGCTCGAGTACTTGGATCTTGTTATCTCAAGTACTTGGATCTTGTTAAATTCACTGTCGTAAGTAAAACCTACATTTTATGAGACCCACCGTTAAAGTTTTTCGGGAGAAAAATTGACAATTGGGTATAAGGCCTGAAAGAAAACTGGCAACACTGGATTTGGAAAAAAACTACAAAAACAAAAAACAGCTGGCTAGTTGGTGAACTACAAGAATAAAGAAAATGAACAATAATTTGATAAATTCTATTCTTTAAATAATAAAGAATAAAATAGTGTACAGTAATTTGTTATAGTGGTTATAATTAAAACCTAAAAAATACAGTTTTTAATATTTACAAAACATGTGTTAATAATACTTTTTTTTACATAAAAATTGGAAATAAAATGCAACGCAAAAGAAGAAAATTGTCGAGATATTAAATGAAGGTGATTTAGTTGGGACAAAATATAATGACTAAATTAGGGAATCACAAAAAATATATTGATGGAACAAAAAACAAAAGAAATGATATAAATGAAATTAAATTATAGATAAGAAATAATAAACAAAATATTTGTGATTTACAAAGACTACATCAACAATTAACCAGTCATAACAATAAGTAACAGTTCAAGAAACTTGCGTCCAATAGAGACTTCTCTTCAATTAAATATTAACGAGACATTACAGCAACTCAACTTGATAAGAATGAGAGGTATTGAGGGTAAAGTTGTGATACTAGGCTCAAGAGGTAAGTCGTCCAATTATTATCATATTAAAATATAAATCAGCTTTCATTCATAAATTAATATTATTTATGTACGTACATGTATGTTTCATTGCATTTTTTAATGGAACAATGCCTTGTCACAGAAATCGATAAGGCCGTACACTTTTTTATAGTGAGTATTTTTGTGTTTCTGTTTTGGTACGTTTATAACCTTGAGGAAATTACTTATTTTTTAATAATCGGATTTTTCATGCATTTTTGTCAGAATTTTAAAAGAATTAATCACAATAAATTTAACACTAAATTGGGCAAAGCTACTTTACCCGAGGATAAAATGTTTACCAAGTTTTTTGGATGAAAAAATGTTAGAACTTATATTATTTATACAAAAAAGCTGTTTTCCCCAAATTATTGGCAGATGTTTTTTTAAGTGATTATTTATTTTAGGTGTGTTCCTGTAAATTACTGCAGTTTTTTGTGAAAATCTAAACAAAATTTTTGCAAAATTTAGATTATGCGAACGCTTTTGGGCTATTTTGGATTATTGCAATAAAGGACGGTAATATAATTTTTGTACAATAATACCATTAAACACACCTAATCACGGGAATTTTCGAAAATATGACAGACTATTTAGATTTCTACCTTTTTTTAAATACAAAAGCTATCTTTATCAACAATTTATCGTTATTTAAAAATTCTGCTGAATTTAACTTTATGGCAACTTCCTAGATCGAGATTAGAACTGGGCTGTGAGTCGAAAAATCTAAATATCCGACTAAACACTTTTATATAAATCATATCTTAGGGTGCGTACAGAGTGGCCGCTTGTTGCCGAGCCGAGCCGACTGACGCTTATTGCGAGAACTTGTTCATGCGAGCAACAAGTTTGGGTGTGCATAGTGGATGCGAGAATCAGCGCTGATATTTTATCTATTATTTGTGTTTTATGTATGTTTGTATGCATTTGGGTTTGTTGTTCATTCGTGTTTGTGAAAAAATTTTTACTTATTAACGCATTTCTTCAATTATTCTTGAAATTTTTATTAAATTTTTTTTTTTAATTTTTTTATAATTGTTATAATTTTATTTAATTTTTATTATTTATTTGAATTTTTATTTTTTTGTTTAATTTTTATTTTATTAACATAACATAAACAATGTTTTCGGCGCTTAAAAACGCTTTGGAACTGTTTTCTCGCATTCAATAAGCTTTGCGCTCTGACCAGCTCGGCGCCCACTATGACCTGTTCGCGCTTATTTGTACTAATTTGTATAGTACCAGTTTTCTCGCATTGGTTCTCGCAATAAGCGTCAGTCGGCTCGGCTCGGCAACAAGCGGCCACTCTGTACGCACCCTTATATAATATAATTTTAAAACATCTATGGCCCCACACATATTAATATGTAATTGAAGTATATAAAAAATACGTCAATCTGACATTTCTTAAGTTCAGACAAAGCTTTTCCTCGTCCCATTTTTCTCAAATTGAATATAGCGTAAAAAAAATTTACAAAAATAATGAGTTAACAAAGAGTTTTCTTCGTTGAAGCTCTGAAGCTATTTTTCACAAAACTATTTAAAATATTAAAAATCTATTTATTGACATAAGATGAAGAGATAATAGCCTACTTAAGTCACAAATCTTATCTTAATGAGTCTAGTAGTTTTTAAGACAGCTAAGATTAAAATTTGTTCGATTTTGGTTATCTCAACCTTTACATCCTAATTCTAAACTTTATAACAATGACAAAATTGTGACAACACTGAGGTCAATGGTCTGTGTGTCACAATTTTGTTATTGTTATAAAGTTTAGAATAAGAGTGTTAATTGAATTTTGTTTTAATTAATCGTATACAATTTTTAGGAATTAATACTATCAGTTGATTGTAGGTGTAAAATCAATTAAAATTTTTATTTAATATAATCAGTTTTGTAATTGAAAATCGTTTTTAGTTTTTTCTCTGTGGTAATGAATTTTATTTTGCGAATAGTCAAGGCAATGTTCCTGAAGAGTATCGAACGAAAAAAACAATCGAAATTTCCTAAAAAGTTTCTAGTATGGCAAGCTATTTGCGGCTGAGGAAAAAGGAATGAATCCTTTGCTACATTGAGCTCAATAAACTCAGATATTTATATTAAAAAATGTCTTCAAAACAGATTACTACCATTTATAAGACAAAACAACGTATATAAATTTTTTTGGCCAGATTTAGCATCTTGCCATTACAGTAAAAGCAAAATAGAATGATACAATCAAAATAATGCAATTTTTGTACCAAAAGAGGCCAACCCACCAGACTGCACAGAACTGCGGAAAATTGAAAGATACTGGGCTCTGGTCAAAAGGGAACTAAAGAAAACCACATAAATGACTAAAACCATTACTAATTTTAGATACAAATGGACAGTAGGTACCAAAAAAGTCAACGAACACATTGAGTGCGTTTACCAGACGCTCAACTGTTGCTAAACCACTACTCAACAATCTGGTGAACGATTTGATTAGCTACCGCTAAGTCAACATGTTGTGGTAGCGCTATCTTGTTTTGGTAGCGTAAAAATTTTACGCTACTTGTATCATTAACTGCTGCATCAGCTGTCGTTTGTTTTTTGTATATTTTTTTTAAAGAATAATAAACATATACAAATATAATTATAAAGGAATGAAAAATTTCGAAATAATCAATGAAACATCAACAAATAATTTTATTTTAAAACAAACACAAAAGTATCATCGTTCACCATATTAAGGTAATCATAAAGCGCTACATATCAATTGTAGCGGTAGCGGGTTTCTCTGGTAAACCTGCCCATTGTAAAATTGCTTATTATAAAATTGCTTGTACACCAGACCGTACCTCAAAAAAAAAAGTTCGCCGTACACCGTCCAGTCTAAATTATTTTATCAAGAAGGTTTAAAAAGATTTTTTTTTTAAATTTATTTTTATCGGGATATATGTACAAATATTTTCATTATATGAATTAAATGTGCTAAGATACCAAAAGTATTTGACAAATTGTGAAAAATTATCCGTTGTAGGCATGTCCCTATCAGGATTTCATTCTTGCCTAAGGAAATCGTCAGGGGACGACGTTTTTAGAATCTATGGAAATATTTGTTAAGTTTGTAATTAAACTCAATTGCCGAACAAAGGGATCGCCATTTTACATTTTTCGTTATATCTTTGGCATTTACAGTCGGATCTTAAAGTATGATACATGATGCTCTAAGGGCCATTGACGACAAGTATCCCGTTGCAGTAGTTACCCACCAGATCTCAGTTGCTACAACCCTAATGTCAGAAAATTAAAGCTCGCAAAAAATCATTAATCTTTTGCTAAGGAAGTTTTGCGATAAACCCAGCAGAAATTTGTTTGTTGCCGAACGTAAAGGTCGCCTTAAAATTTTTTTATATTGGATTTTTCCTTTATAGCAAAATACTGGTCTCCTGGAGCCAAAAAAATCGATATTTCACACTTTAAAATCCGACTTTAAATGCCGAAGCTATAACAAAAAATTAAAAAGGCGACCCCTACGTTCGGCAAATTTTTTTTTTTGGAATTGCCCTGTAAAAATACTTTTATTTGAAGGTGTACCACGTACTTTTTTTTTGCCAGAAAGGTGGTAAGGTCTATTGTACATATTAAGTAAAATGAAAAAATTTATATCATAATTTATATTACATTATTATGTAAAATGTCACAGAATATAATTCTACACACAAAAAATTACATAGTTGCTGTTCACTACATTTTCAACTATGTGATAGGTGAAATAACCCTCACTATGGCATAGTTAATGTGAAATAGTGGAAGACAACTAGGTCTATTTTAAATCAACAAATCAACTATGGAGGAAGTTGCTTACAACAATTTCATAGCGTAAATGGAATAAAACTTCTACATAATAGATATCAACTACGTTAAATTTCGGAATGATTATTTGAACCCTTCTTGTTTTCTTTATTTTAAAACATTTATAAATTATTTAATTTTTACACATTTTATTTACACAGAATTTACATATCTAAATATTTTTATCACTTAATAATAACGCACACATTTACGTTGATTTCCGTGATGGCTTTTTTTAAATCTTTGATTTCGCTTTTAACTTATACCTATTGAGAATTGACCAATTTTCCTCCTTCACGTATTGTTAGGTTATCATCTTTGCCCAAAAAAATGAAAATAAATACAATAAATACAAACAAATGAATAAGATTCAAACAAACGCGAAGATCTTACCGAAATTTTTGAAAATTTTATTTCTTATTTTCTGCTTTTATGTATTCTTAAATAGAAATGTTTTGTGATTTTGAAATTTAATTCAAATACGCAATCACAGGGTAATTAAAAATCGTTCATATTTATGATAAACATAGTTGTTGATAACTAAAATAGGTATTTTAAATTTATTTGAATTTCACTACGTATTTCCGTTACTATGTAACTATGGATTTTTTTGGGTGTAGTATAAAAAAAATCACACAACAAGTAGTTTTCCTATTTATTTTAATTTTAAACTTTTTAATGGCAAACTCCTTAGTATTCTGGGAAGTTTTTAAAATTGCAAGATTTGTCACTTAATACAGCCGTAATACATTTAAGGAAAGGAAAGCCAAAAAAAAAAATGATTTCGGACATATGGCCACCGCGGCTGTTCTGGACGTCCAATTTTGGGGCACTTGTTCGAGCATTGCTGGCAGTATGTCGCGCCTCCTAGACGAGAAATTTTGGCTATAAATTCTATGGCTCTATACAAAATCCCAAAAAAAAGAAAGAATTTTTCGAAAACATTTATAGGGCGAATTTTGAGAACTTTTCGAAAAAATCGCAATTTTAGACCCATTTTTAAAATTTTTTGTATGGCAACACTGGTGTAAATATTTTTATTAAAGGTTCGTGTTTTTCGAATTTTATATCTATATCTATAACTACTTGTAAAAAAATAACTATCCGTACTTACCTGAATTTTATTTTATTTTTGTAAACAAATAAAACTTAAACATTTGGTGCCGCCTTTGTGCAAAAGCTGTTTTCGTACAAAGACTTCGCCGGAACGCGAAATGAAGCAATTATATTTGTGTACCCTGCTCTACATTTACTAACAACCGCATAATTCATTTTCTAGCTTTTGTTGTTTTTTATATTCGGTAAAATGAGAGTTAACAAGAAATACTCTCCCGAAATAACAAAAATGCATAAAAGTCAACGAACGCGAAAAACCACATTTGAAGCCCGAAAAACAAATGTTAATAGATTTGTGCATTATAGTTCGTTTTGGTGAGCGCTCTTTCTAGTTCTTGTTCAATTTGTTGTAAAAATCTAGATAGCTTTTCTAGTTAAACCCCTTTTTAAATCAAAAATTTAATAAAAATTTCCTTTTTAGGCATTTCTATTTACAAAAAGGAATACATAGTTTATTAAATTTGGAAAAGATTTGAATATTAAACAAAAGCTTTGATTTATTTACATATTTAACTCTTTAACACATTTAAACAAGCGTCTTCACAAAATTGTCGGTAATTTTATGGAGTTGTAAAATCACCGATAGGCTTTTGCAACTATTATACTAATTTTTGTAAATGATAAACATATTTTCTGAATGAATGAAATGATCGATTGAACTATAAGAGCTATTAGTTGTGAACTAGGTCTTTGGTTCAAATCAGTGAAGAGTTCAATTGAACTAGTTGCACCCAACTGATGATATAACAGCTGATTAAAACAATTTACCCAAATTTACACGAAAAAAAAGTCTGGGCTTTCTCGTGCAAGAAGAACAAGAATATTACTCTCTCATGACAGCTCTCATTTACCCAATTGTGTAGTAAGAAAACGCTTTTTGGTAAAATTGGGATCCCGCGGGATCCCAATGTTGAGTACCCGAACACAGCTAATATAAAAAATACTGAAATTTCAAATAATTTTGTTTACATTTGAACGTGAAAAGCCAAGCATTTTTAATACTTGGTAGCATTTTTATAACTACCCTACGGGAAATTTTAACAAACTGTCACCGAAATGTCCCCTTTATATGAAATAGACTGGTCACTTTTACATGTCGTTGTCATAGGAGGGGGAAATTGACCGCTTGTGACATGTCACAAGACAAATCCCAGGACAGGTCCCTGAACTTTGTTTTTTATGAGAGTTCAGTAACCTGTCCTAGGATTTGTCTTGTGACATGTCACAAGGGGTCAATTTCCCCCTCCTATGACAACGCCATGTAAAAGTGACCAGTCTATTTCATGTAAAGGGGCCAGTTCGGTGACAGTTTGTTAAAATTTCCCGTAGGGTACTTACGGTGTTATGTATAATGTTTCTAAACAGTTAAATTAAACATTTTTAAACTAATTTGGCAAAAACAGTATGCATAATACCTTTAATAAATACAAATTTAACAATCTGTTAAACTAGGTTACAGCCTGAAATAAGCATTTCATAAAATATGGAAAATAAAAGTCTCATTTGAAACCATAAGTATTGAGTTTATATCTATTTAAAGACTTTTTGCAGGGTCATCCACCCAAGAATATGTAAAATCCAACATTTTATATCTAACAAATTAAAAAAATCTGGAGCAATTGCACCATTTAAGCGTTTTTTCATTAAATTTTCACAAATTGGTGTACAAATAAACTAAACAAAATAGTGATGTTGATTTAATCAAAACATAATCGTAATTCGAATACATTCAGTATTTGTAATATTAAACTGTCTTTAAAATATTATTTTAAACTATTACATAACCAAGATATGTCATGTTTTAATTTATTATAAATTATTTTTTATTGATAAAATCTTGAAAACAACATTATTCACCTATGATTAACGAGTCAATCGTTTACTAACTTTATGAATCACTAATAAGGGTGTTGCCAGAATAAAACGAGAAATTAACAAACTGTTATTTAACGATTATGCATGACATTTTTTAATAAACGTTTAATAAGGAAAATTAACGCTGTTATTCAAAAAAAAACTTCTTAATTTAGCTTTAAAACATAAATTTGCTAAAGCATTCATTATCTCTATTAAACCTTTATTAAAAAATTGTGTTCAAAAACATACAATAAAAGTTTATTAATTTTTGTTTTTAATTCTGGCAACACTTTGTATATTCTCTCTTTTTATTGTTAGTGATGCATGAATTTTGTGAACGATTGACTCGGTAATTGTAGGTAAATATATTGTTTTGTAAATTTTGGAAATTCAAATGTTTTATTACAATCCAAAACATATTAAAAAACGATTTTTAAACATTACTGAGAAGTAATAATGTGTACAAATTGTGTTAAAGAATTTTTTATATTACGAATACTGAAAGTATTCGAATATCGAGTATGGTTTTATTATAAATGCATCACTATTTTATTGAATTTGTTTTTATTTTATTTTCATGCAAATTTGGGAAAATTTTCGAAAAAAGAGTTTAGTCTAGAAATTTTTGCAGTTTTTTTTTTTTGGTTGGATACAAAATTTTGTATTCCATCTATTCTTGGGTGGATGACTCTGAAACAATTCATTTAATCATTGTAAATTAATTTTTTTTTGTTTTTACAGTGGTTTTCTTTTTCCAAACTTTATCATACAGATATTTTAGGCTATACCCTGCTTTAAGAGTTTAATAACTTTGTCTTTATTAATCATTTGTGAATATTCTTTTTGCCAAATTAGCCTAAAAATCTGCAATTAAGCTATTTTAAAAGTTTTTGAATAACACAGTAATACTTTAGCAATTGTAATCCTTAACGGAAAATTAAGAAATACAATTGCTAAAGTATTCATCCACTCACTTACCTTCTGCATTATTTTAAAACATATAATAATGAGTTACTGATAATGTCTTATTTTTATCATTATTTCAAATAGAAAATAATTTTCTAGATTTTTTTTAAATTTTTTGAAATCTATTTTTAGACTCAATATTTTTTAAACACTGGTAAGGATATATGTATGTAACCAAATATTTTTTTATTTTTTGTATGTTGAGTGCAGCAGGTCAATTATGTTTTTATCTATTAAATATTACATGCCGATATAGCTCAGATGGTAGAGCAATTGACTGGAAATCTGTAGACCCAGGTTCGATTCCCGCACCAGCAAATTTTATTAAAAAAAAAAATAAAATGGTTTTTCAACTATTACCAAAAAAATAAAAGCGTAATTTCGATTTAAAAATTTTTCTGTGCTTCTAAAGCCTTCAATTTGTTGTTTATTGCTCAAAATTTCAAAATTGGATATTTGTTTAATTTTATTGTATTAAGATTCAACTTAAAAAAAGAGAATAAAAAAATTAAAAAATTCATATGTATCTTTAAAAAAAAAAAACGCCCTCTTGAAAATTTCAAGATCTTTTGAGATCAGTTAGAGGTTTCATTAAAAAAAAATTGAGCAAAAAAAAAAAAAAATAGGTTTTTGAGTTTTTGGATTTTTAAAATTTTAAAATTGAAAATTTTTTTTATTTTCTAATATTTTTTTTAAATATACGGCTAGACATACTCTTTAAAACGAGCTAAGAGCTTTGTAGCTATTATAGTAAATTTGTAATTTTTTCCTTTGGCAAAACTTCGTTATATGATGAAAGGAAAGTTCTGACCAAAATTCATCCAAATCGAAAGGGGTCGAGTCCAACCATTGGTCGATTTGAGATGGAATGACCCATCCCAGAGCAGAAATTCGGAAGCGGTAAAAATGATTAGTGCTTCTTTTCTGCTTCGTTTACTGCTTTTTAGGATTTATAGCTTGACGAACCTGCTTCCAAGCAAGGAGTATTTTTTGCTGGGATATTCTTGGGTGGATGACCCTTGAAAAAGCCTTTAAATAAATGAAAACTGAATATTTTTGGTTCCTAAACATTACCCTACTTTAACAGACTGTTAAATTGTTCGTTATTAAAAGAATTATGCATACTGTTTTTGCAAAATTAGCTTAAAAACGTTTAATTAAACTGTTTAGAAACATTATACATAACACCGTTAATTTATATATATATATTTTTTCCTTTTACTCCTGCAAGGAGCATAGGGCCGCTTAATTTTTAAGAAGCTAAATTTATACCTACTTAAAAGTTTTATAAATGCTTAAATTTGTATGGAATATTTATACAAAATTCGAAAAAAAAAGAAACCTTAGCTTAAATAATTTTTAGGACAAAAATATCAAGTTTTGCATCAAAATTAAAAAAACAGACACATATCTGTAAATTTATCATTTTATACAGATGCAATAATCATGTATCGATACGACGAAAATTTTGAAAAAAAAAAATATTATTAGCAAACAATTTTTGAATGTTCTCTAAACTATGAAGCTCTCCTAATAAAACCAGCCTAAGAAATTTATCAAGCGGGCATTTCATATATTTTTTAATAATTAAAGAACAAAAATTACAATAAAATTTAAAATATGTTTTTTTCAGAAGGAATAATGGCAACAATATGCTGATAATTATTTGGAGTTTTTTAATTGTAAATGATCTGGAAGACCTTATAAAACTATTATCAGTTAAAATCCAAATCACTTCTCTGATTTGGAGTATGCCCGATCCACCCAAAGTTAGTGTATCCCTTTGGATACAATATAGCGAGAGGGTTAACTAAAATTTAATTCAAACATAACTAAAATTCTGTAACAGTTTTATTTTTGCAAGGTTATTTTTAACTAATTTTTGGTAGTTTTAACTAACATTTTTTAGACTTTTTTCTATTAGTGTAGTCTTAGTTTTCTGTATAAAAGTTTTAATGTTCTTAATCTTACTTAAATATCGATAAAGATTTTTCTATAAATCTACGCTAAAAAAATTTATCTCTATATTTCGAAAATTTTTGGTTTTTGAATAACAAACGCAATTAAATTTGAGCTACTTCACATAGTTAAAGAGTTTAGAAAATAAAGAGAATGCAATCTTATTAGTTAGTGAGAAAAATTGTATAAAATATGGCTGCAAATAGGAAATTGAAATTTTTTTCGCGCCCTTTTAATGATAAAATGATATTTCGTATTTTGCCTTCTAATAGATTTCGTCATAATTTTTATAATTTAAGCATACAATTTATCAATTCATCTTGGTTTTCCTCCAAACTAGCCCGTTTTCTTTTTGCAGGCACAATCTGTTAATATACGGTGGTGAGAGAATTACATTGTCCTTGATCTAGCTTCACAAATTATTTGTCCGTCATCTTGTCAAAATACAAAGTTTATTTTAATATTTAAAGATTTCATTCTTTAAGTTTCATCTTCTTGTATAAGTGTCATACTATAAAGAAAGAAAATATTTACTCATTCATTGGCAATGTTGATTGTAAGCATGCACTCCATAGAGGTATTTTTCTTGTTCTATTGCTTCTACTTTTTCTCTATGTACATGAAGTGTATGCATGTTGTTGCAATTGTTTTTTTTTTTTTTTTTTTTTGGAAATTGGAACTTACCATGGATTAAATTTAATTGTTTATTTCAAATACGTTTTATACATGCCAATGTCATTACATTATTTAATACTACACCATTTCCACTTGGTATTGAATAAAAAATAACACTTGTAATTTAAAAATTGTAATTGATATTAAAAAAAATCGCAATTGCGATTTTAAATTTACAAATAAAGTTCAAACTTTCCTTTTTGTAGCGTCAAAGCAAAGTTTGCCAGTAATTACTTTTATTAATAACGACAGCTGGCTACCACGGCTATTTCAAAACCGATATGAAAATTTTATTATCCAACGTTTTCCAAATATTGATCACGAACTCTGAGCGGCAGTAATTCCATCCTAGTAGGTCTGCGAAACATTCCGATAAAATTCATCAAAAACAAGAAGTTTTTAAATATTAGGGTTAAGGAATACATTTTCCATTTCCTTATAAAACGTTTATTAAAAAATATCATACATAATCGTTAAATAACAGTTTGTTAATTTATCGTTTTATTCTGGCAACACCCTTATAAAATGTGTCTCCACTTTCAAATAATTGTTAAGCGGGCCATACATTTGCAATATTATGGTACAACTTTCCAAGTGGTGCAAGCATATTGACCGTGTATGAATTAAATTGAAGGCTGAGCAATTTTATGCAGTGAATCAAAATACTTTTGATTTTTATTGGACAACATGAAATATTACATAATCTATTGGCAACAATGTGCAATTTTTTTTTGGTATTTTGAGGTTATGTTGAATTCATATATTAGGTGTGTTTCTTTACTTTTTGGGTAAAGTTCGGTAAAATGAGAGTTAACAAGAAATACTCTCACGAAGTGACAAAAATGCCCAAAAGTAAACGAACGCGAAAAACCATATTTGAAGCCCGAAAAACAAACGTCAATAGATTTGTGCATTATAGTTCGATTTGGTGAGCGCTCTTTCTAGTTCTTGTTCAATTTGTTGTAAAAATCTAGATAGCTTTTCTAGTTAAACCGCTAAAAAAAAAAAAAAATTTTAAAAAAATTTCCTTCTCAGGCATTTTTATATACAAAAAGGAATACATAGTTTATTAAATCTGGAATAAATTTTAATATTAAACAAAAAGTTCGATTTATTTACATCCCAGGCAGCAAATTCGGAGCGCTCATAAATAAGATTCTTAAATGCTTCATAGAAATGATTATTGTTGTTTTGAAAACACTCTTTTTTTGCCAGAAAATATGAATCCTCAAAAAACAATCTAAAAAGTTATCTCTACAATCTAAAAATCTGTCTCAAAATGAGGGTTCATTTTTCGGAGTCAAAGAAGATTCCAAAATTATTTAAATTTATGAGGAAAATTTGGATTTTATACGTTCTTTTTTCTGAGTCATTTCTGCTTACACAGGGGACTCTTTTGGTCGGACCACTTTCATAGGAAAAAGTGAAAAAATGTTTATGTTTTTGGAGCTCATTTCTGAGTCATTAATGATCATCTTTGTTTGCTGGGATATTTATCTCTTTAACACATTTAAACAAGCGTCTTCAAAAAATTGTCGGTAATTTTTTGGAGTTGTAACATTACATAACAGATATAACAGCTGATAAAAACAATTTACCCAAACTTACACGAAAAAAAAGTTTGGGCTTCTTCGGGCAAGAAGAACAAGGATATTACTCTCTCATGACAGCTCTCATTTACCCAATTGTGCAGTAAGAAAACGCTTTTTGGTAAAATTGGGATCCCGCGGGATCCCAATGTTGAGTACCCGAACAAATTTATTGCATAAAATATGGTGGCGATCTTTTGTTACATACATATATGTTGCAATTTACTGTATGGTGTGTGGCAAAACGAGAAAAATACTGTGCTATTATATTGGACATAATATTTCAAATGTATGGGGGGCTTTAGTGATCCATTATTTATAACTGGAATATAAAAAATCAGCTTCTTCGGCTAGCCAACTTTTAGTCGACACATACAAAAACACGGCTTAACGGTAAAAAAAATTACAACAAATTATTATTAGATTTTTTAGTTTTTTTTTTCGTGTAGAAAAAAATTTCGGCACTCAGCCGGTTTAAGCCGTTTGGCCAGATCTCTGAATTTTAGAAGTTACTTAACATAGTACAAAAATTCTGTTTTCTATAGGTTCATTCGAAACGTAACATTGCGTTACAGACAAACTAACAATTCAAACACTTTTTCATAAAACAAATCAGCTGACTCGTTACGGAACGTTACGTACAAACTAATTCTACCTTAAGGATTAGTGGTTTTAAAGCAGGGATCGGCAAAGTGTAAAAAATCTGGCAAACAAGCGATGTGACAACCTACTTCATTGAAATCTTGTATGCGACTGATTATTTTTTTGTTCTATGTGTGAGCTTATGTAGCTGTGAGAGAGCGCCCATGGGCATATGTGATGCCGACCTCTGTTTTAAAGCAACCTGTTTGGAGGAAAAGAAACTATTGCTAATAGGTCAAACTCCACTCGGTTGTGGTGGTCTCCAACCAGTTGTTATGATCTGCCTTTGTGTTGGTCATATCTCTTCATCAACAATTTTTTATTTACACTAAAAATTGTTTTTACACTCAAAAAAAGGGGTTGTCTTAAAATTAATTTTTTTTATTTAACTTTATGTTTATTAATTTTTTTTTTTTTTATTTGCAATAAAGAAAATGTAGAGATTATAAAAGTGAATTTAATGCAGTTACTTGTTTTTGTTTTTATTCGATTGAGATCTTCTGTTAGAACGTTTGACTCAAAGTTACGGACTTACGCGAAAAAATGTCCAATACTACAAAAAATACTCAGAAGGCCAAAAGCTGATTTTGGTATAATTTGCAAAACTATTTTAAAAGTTTTATTTAAGAAAACATACAAAAATTCGTAGTATCTCATCTCAATTTTATTACTTACACTTTAGAGAATAAATGCCCAAATATATTTTTTATTATTTAAAAATACCTTTTTGGAAAAACCGAACAAATTCTCTATTTATGATAACAATCGACTCAGAATCACTTTTGGGGGCAAATTACCGCAGTCGCAGAGTGTTATTCGATAGCAATTATTGTTACTTAAAACATTACAAATATTAAAACTAGGTTAGAGGTGAAGCATTTAGTTCCTTTATTACAAATATAGTTAAAGTTGTAACAATAGTTGTTAGTGTTCTTTTATTTTCACTTTAAAAATGTGATTTTTTTAACAATTTCGAACGCTTACGACTGCGGGAATCTGGCCCTTGGTTTCGATTTAACGATGTCCGCCTGTCCATGTATTCTTGCGCGCTCTCTACAGGTCATAAATCAGAGTAGGAATATAAATGTAACAAACCTTACTTTAGCGTTTCGTACCGCACATCGTAGAACACAGTTTATACACACAACCCGAATTCGGTACGCTACTAATGTGAGATGACGGACTCAAACTCAACGATTATATAAGTTAGCAAAAAACAAAAACCATATATACAAGTCTACAATAAACGAAGCATATTCGGGTTGTGCACGGAAGAAAATCCACAACTACTACGAGAAAGGGTATGTGTTGAAAGTACATTACATGCTGGTAGCGTTTGCGTTCGTCATCAGACAATCGTAGTGTACCACATTCAATTTGTGTATAAATACACAACCGCTAAAACGATATATAGGGTATATGTTCCTTGGATGTACCGTACATGTTGGGTACATTTAATTTTTCTACTCTGTCTCAAATATTAAAACATTTTTATGAAATGTGGTACACCGACTTGTATCGGCCCATACACGATGCCTATTGATTTAAATTTAAGTCGTTCCATGTTCAGACCTGGTGCCCATGTAAAGATATATTAATGAAATTTGGTACAGTGATTCACATGAGCTCATGGACAAGGCCTATTCATTAAATGTAGAATCGGCCGAAGATTAGACCCAGTGCCCGGATATAGGCCCCCCAAAAATGAGCATGTTAATTAGAGTGGGCCGAACTTTGCCGAATCGCGAATTTCAAAAACGGGGGGTGCGGAAAAGTTGCGTATGCGTCCAGTAACCAGTAAAAAATAAAAATTTTGAAAATCGGTTCACGTTCAAGGTCCCCGCAAAGCGGTTGAAATTTCGAAATTTCGGAAAGTTTAAAAAAAATCCTTAAATTTTGTTAAAAAATATTTGTTGTTGTGATATATTATTTCTAATAAATTATAGTCCGCTGAATCCATAAAAAAATAAAAATTTTTTAATCGGCCGAAGGGTTTTTGAAATATTGCTACTTGAATTTTGCTGAAAAACACTATTTTTCATTTTTCAGTCGGGCCTTCAAAAAGTTAGTCTAAAAATGTTTTTAATTTTTTTCATTCTTAAATCTACTATGTATCTATATAAAATTGTCTTTCATTTGAGTGTAAACAAGTTTAAAAATGTTGAAGGGTATTCCAAGGACGCTGCGACAAATGTTGTAAAAATTTTCACAGTCAAAAGTGATTGTATTTTGTGATCACTGTTTTTTTATTAATGGCGTTTTCTTTTCTGGAAAAAAATGTTGCCCTCACCCAATATTGTTTACGCAAACTATTACTAATTGTAGCCTAGTGGTTGTGATGCCTGCCTTTGACATGGGCTATACGGGTTCAAATTCCAACCAAAGTAAAAAATAAATTTTTTTTATGTATATTCTTTTTTCAATTAAAATTTTTTTTTTCATATTTAAAACAAATTGTATAATTTTTTATTTATTTTTGGCCTAAAAATTTGTTAAATACTAAATAACAGCAAAATAATAAAAATTTAATTAAAATTTTATAAAAAAAAAAAAAACGAAAAAAATATTGTGCTCCAACCGGGGTTTGAACCTGCGACCTACTGCATCAGAAGCCATGATAGTACCCCCTAGGCCACCAAGTTGCGAGTTAGCTAGCGAAAAACATTACAGTATATACACATGGCGTTGACATAAAGAAAAAAACAGGGCAACACTCTACCCCGTAAATTTTTTGAGGGCGAAAAATGTTGCACTTTTGCCCTTTATTTAGGCAACATTTTTAGAAAAGAACACCTAGCCCTCTTAGAATGTTACCCTTACTTTAGAAAAGAACACAAAAAAGGCAATTCAAAGGCAAAGTGCAAAAAAAAGGCAACATTTTTTTCAGAAAAGAAAACGCCATTAGTGATCAGATATTTTACCCATTTATTGTTTTGGATCAACATAAAATAAAATTTTTATGACTGGTCCATCTTTTTTAATAATTTTGAGTATTTTGATAATAAATATAAAATAGTGTGATCGGATCTCGAGATTTCGGACACAATGCTCGAAAAGTATCCTCTTTTTTGTCCACACAATGTTCGAAAAGTATCCCACTTTATATTTTTTGTTGTATTAAAAGAATATTTTAGAATAAAATTAAATACCTAATAGTTTTTTTGTAAAACTTTTGAAAAATATTTTATACACTGTGCCACAAAAGTATATATAAAAAAATGTAATTGAATATAACTTAATACATTAATGTTCAGTAAATATTATACAACATTAAATTGCGTGCTTGGATTTAGAATTTTGTAACACAATCTTCGAAAAGTATACTCTTTTTTGTCCACACAATATTCGAAAAGTATTCTACTTTATAATTTTTGTTGTAGTAAGAGAATATTTTAGAATAAAATTAAACACTTAATAGTTTCTTTGTAAAAGTTTCGAAAAATATTTTATACACTGTGCCACAAAAGTATATATACAAAAATGAAATTGTTTATAACTTAATACATTAGTTTTTAGTAAATATCATAAAAATTAAATTGCGTGCTTGGATTCAAAATTTTGTAAAACAATGTTCGTAAAGTATCCTATTTTTTATCCACACAATGTTCAAAATGTGTTTTACTTATACTTTTGTGGCACAGTGTATAAAACATTTTTCAAGACTTTTTCAAAGAAACTATTAAGTGTTTAATTTTATTCTAAAATATTCTCTTACTACAACAAAAAATATAAAGTAGAATATTTTTCATATATTGTATGGACAAAAAATGCATACTTTTCGAACATTGTGTTACAAAATTTTAACTCCGAGCACTCAATTTAATTTTTTTAATATTTGCTAAACGCTAATATATTAAGTTCTATTCAATTATATTTTTTTATATATACTTTTGTGGCACAGTGTATAAAATATTTTTCAAAACTTTTACAAAAAAACTATTTAAATTTATGCTAAAAAAACTATTTAAAACTATTTAATTTTATGCTAAAATATTCTTTTAATACAACAAAAAATATAAAGTAGGATACTTTTCGAACATTGTGTCGACAAAAAAGAGGATACTTTTCGAGCATTGTGTCCGAAATCTCGAGATCCGATCACACTATTTTATATTTATTATCAAAATACCCAAAATTATTAAAAAAGATGGACCAGTCATAAGAATGTTATTTTATGTTGATCCAAAACAATAAATGGGTAAAATCTCTGATCACTTAATAAAAAAACAGTGATCACAAAAAACAATCACTTTTAACTGTGAAAATTTTTACAACTTTTGTCGCAGCGTCCTTGGAATACCCTTCAACATTTTTAAACTTTTTTACACTCAAATGAAAGACAATTTTATATAGATAGTAGATTTAAAAATGAAAAAAATTAAAAACATTTTTAGACTAACTTTTTGAAGGCCCGACTGAAGAATGAAAAATCGTGTTTTTCAGCAAAATTCAAGTAGCAATATTTCAGAACCCCTTCGGCCGATTAAAAAAATTTTATTTTTTTTTGGATTCAGCGAGCTATAATTTATTAGAAATAATATATCACAACGAGAAATATTTTTTAACACAATTTAAGGATTTTTTTTAAACTTTCCGATATTTCGAAATTTCAACCGCTTTGCGGGGACCTTGAACGTGAACCGATTTTCAAAATTTTTATTTTTTACTGGTTACTGGACGCATACGCAACTTTTCCGCATCCCCCGTTTTTGAAATTCGCAATTCGACAAAGTTCGGCCCACTCTAATGTTCATATACTACATGTCGAAAATATTAAGAAATTTTTTAATTATATCAATTTAAACTTTAATTGATATAAATTAAGTTATGACGGTTTTATTAAAATTCAGAGATGGGAGTAATTAATTACTTTGTAATGACCATTGCGGGTTTTCATTACCATTAAATCTATAAAATGAAAATTAAAAAAAAAATTCATTACCATTACAAAATGGAATTGCAATTAAAAAAATATTAATTTCATTTGTTTTCTTTACATGTAATGAAACGTTTTTATAATTTTCATTACAATACGCAATGGTAGTAAAAACAAAAAATCATTTTCATTTTTTCTACACTAGGTAAACAAATGAAATTTCATTACCATTACTTAACATAATGATGTAAAGAACGTTTTGTTCTTTGTTCTACACTAAAAAATTTACCTTTATGGAAATTTTTTTTCGCAATTTTTTTTTGGCAGCTAGCCACCAAACTTTAATGTATGTCTCTAGATTATAAATTAAAAAAAAAAAACCGCACTTAAAAAATAGCAAAATTATGGCGGAACGCGAAAAAAGACTTTATGGCAGAAAAATTCAATTAAAAAACATAATCAGCGATTAACATTCGTCAAACAAATATACTGATGCAAAAAGTTTCGTTTTGGCAAATTTTTTTCGCGATTTTTTTTTTTTTTTGCAACAAATCACCAGAGTTTGTTATATGAAATAGGCATTATAGTCCCTAGATTATAAATTTGAAAAAAACCGCACTTAAGAAATTGCAAAATAATGGTGGAACGCGAAAAAAGACTTTATGGTACAGAAACTGAATTAAAAAACCTAATCAGTGATTAACATTCTGCAAACAAATATATTAATGAAAGAAATTTCCTTTTTGCAAATTTTTTTTCGCGATAATTTTTCGCGATTTTTTTTTTAACTAGCCACCAAACTTTGTTGTATGAAATGGGCATTATAGTCCCTAGATTACAAATTTTAAGCAACCGCACTTAAAAAATTCAAAAATAATGGTGGGACGCGAAAAAAGACTTTATGGTAAAAAAATTTAATTAAAACACTTATTCAGCGATTTACATTCTGCAAACAAAACTATTGATGTAAGAATTTTCCTTTTTGTAAATTTTTTTTCGCTATTTTTTTCTCGCTATTTTTTTTCGCGTTTTTTTTTTAACTAGCTCCCAAACTTTCTTGTAAGAAACGGGTATTATAGTCACTAGAATATAAATTTTAAGAAACCGCACTTAAAAAACTCCAAAATAACGGCGGGACGCGAAAAGACTTTATGGTAAAAAAATTTAATTAAAACACTTAATCAGCGAATTACATTCTGCAAACAAATCTATTGATATAAGAATTTTCCTTTTTGGAATTTTTTTTCGCGATATTTTCGCGGTTTTTTTTTAACTAGCTCCCAAACTTTGTTGTATGAAACGGGCATTATAGTCCCTAGATTACAAATTTTAATAAACCGCACTTAAAAAACTCCAAAATAATGGCGGGCCGCGAAAAAAGGCTTTATGTTAACAATATTTAATTAAAACACTTATTCAGCGATTTATATTCTGCAAACAAATTTATTGATGTAAGAATTTTCCTTTTTGGAAATTTTTTTTTCGCGATTTTTTTCGCGGTTTTTTTTTAACTAGCCCCAAAACTTTGTTGTATGAAACGGGTATTATAGTCACTAGAATATAAATTTTAAGAAACCGCACTTAAAAAACTCCAAAATAATGGCGGGACGCGAAAAAAGACTTTATGGTAAAAGAATTGAATTAATACACTTAATCAGCGATTTACATTCTGCAAGCAAATATATTAATGCAAAAATTTTCCTTTTTGGATTTTTTTTGTTTGCGATTTTTTTCGCAATTTTTGTTTTTTTTTCAACTTTGTTGTACGAAATATGTATTATAGTCCTTAGATTATAAATTAAAAAAAAAACGCATTTACAAAATTGCAAAATAATGGCGGATCGCGAAAAAAGACTATGGTACTAGAATTGAATTAAAAAACTTAATCAGCTATTTATGTTCTGCAAACAAATTATATTGATGCCAGAATTTACCTTTAAGCAATTTTTTTTCGCGATTTTTTTTGCAACTAGACACCAAAACTTGGTATCAAATATGCATACCATAGGCCTCAGATTATGAACTAAAAAATGCTTTTAGAAATTTGTAAACCTCATATTTTTAAAATAAAAAACTTCGACAAAAACGGATTGTAATGAAAAACAAATGGGTGTTTCATTACTATGTAAACATTAGGTAAAAGTAATGAAAATTAAAAAAGGTTCATTTTAATTTTCAAAACAAATGAAAATTAAAAAAAAATATTCATTACCATTGCGTTAAAAAACAAAACATTACAATTTCTTCAAAAACTGATAATGATAAAAAAAGCTCCATTACCATTACATCAAGTAATGGTAATGAAAATGTAATGGTAATGATTTTAGCCCATCTCTGATTAAAATTCGTAATATTAAAAATATTATTAACATATATTTATTAATTATACCCTACACCACTATGTGGTCAGGGTATTATAAGTTTGTGCTGATGTTTGTAACACCAAAAAATATTGGTCGTAGACCCACCTTATAGTATACCGATCGGTTCAGAATTTTTTTTATTTCGATTTAACGATGTCCGTCTGTCCGTCCGTCCGTCTGTCTGTCTGTGCATGCAATCTTGTGCGCACTCTACAGGTCGCAACTATTAAGATATTTTGATGAAATTTGGTACGCAGACCTATGTTGGCCCAAGGACGAACAAGTTTGATTTTGCTGAACATCGGTCCATGTTTAGACCTAGTGCCCATATAAGGGTCTTACCAAAATTATATTGTTTATACGCTGCAGGTCGTAAATATTAAGATATTTTGATGAAATTTGGTACACAGACCTATATTGGCCCAATAATGCAGCTTATTGATTTTGGTGAACATCGGTCCATGTTTAGACCTAGTGCCCATATAAGGGTCCTACCAAAATTATACTGTTTATACGCTGCAGGTCGTAAATATTAAGATATTTTGATGCAATTTGGTACACAGACCTATATTGGCCCAATAATGCAGCTTATTGATTTTGGTGAACATCGGTCCATGTTTAGACCTAGTGCCCATATAAGGGTCTTACCAAAATTATATTGTTTATACGCTGCAGGTCGTAAATATTAAGATATTTTGATGAAATTTGGTACACAGACCTAGATTGGCCCAATAACGCAGCCTATTGATTTTGGTGAACATCGGTCCATGTTTAGACCTAGTGCCCATATAAGGGTCCTACCAAAATTATAATGTTTATACGCTGCAGGTCGCAAATATTAAGATATTTTGATGAAATTTGGTACACAGACCTATATTGGCCCAATAACGCAGCCTATTGATTTTGGTGAACATCGGTCTATGTTTAGACCTAGTGCCCATATAAGGGTCCTACCAAAATTATACTGTTTATACGCTGCAGTTCGTAAATATTAAGATATTTTGATGAAATATGGTACGTAGACCTATGTTGGCCCAAGGGCGAAGCCTATTGATTTTGGTGAACATCGGTCCATGTTTAGAACTAGTGCCTATATAAGGGTCCCCCCAAAATTGGCTTGGTTACAAACTGCAGATCGCAAATATTAAGATATTTTAATGAAATTTGGTGCGCTGACTCACATTATAGAAAATTTTGACATAAGCCCCATTTTAACCCTTTCGAATTTCGGATCCAAACAATACACCAGACTGGTGTAGGGTATTGTATAGTCGGCATGCCCGACTTTAACCTTTTTACTCGTTTTCTTATGTTTTTGAGTGAATTTTGACACACTTTTGTAATTTTTATGTTAAAATATGAATGGTAAACTAAATACCTTTTCGACAGTACTTATATTCATTTTCAATTAAAAATTTAATTGGCAATATTGTTTTTGTGTAATATTAAGTTTTAGCACCCCCACTACCGGTGAGTAGTGTAAGTTCTGATGTCCTATCTCTTGCTTGAATTACTTAAGAATAATAATTGACATATACACTAGAAAACTTGTCAAACACTTTAGACATAGTGGACTTTAAAAAAATTCAATTATTTCCTCTTACTTCTTTATATTTTATAAGCAATCGTAAAAGAATAAATCTAATTCCATTTTTGACACCTTTATCTGTAGTAACATAAGAAATGGCAATATCGAATGGTATTTGTCGAATTGATGACCTGTTAAAACTGAATCATGAATTTTTCATATTTTATCAAATATTCCTTAACCACATTTCTTTCTTTTTATAGGTGTTGGCAAGACATGCCTCGTAACCAAATATATTAAAAATACTTTACACAAAGATGTTGGTCCAACAATAGCAGCTTCTTTTTTTACTTGTAAGGTCCTTTTGGAAGATGCTAAAGTTAAATTACAAGTAAGTAATTGAAATGAACCACAATAACAAAATAACAAAAAGAGAAGGAATATGTATATCTAGCAAACAAACCACACAACTACAAAAAAGAAAATTAAAAAATTCATTTAGGTTATCAAAACATATTAACAATTATAAACACATTACATTTTGAAAAAAGAAAATAAAAATTAAAAGAAATGTCTGTGGTCAAAGATGTTTAAATATGCTTAAAGTTAATGATAATTTTAAATGTTATGATGTTTGAATAAATATTGCCATTTTAGCATTTTCAATACTAGATTTAGAATTTCTCTAAGAATCTTGGTATTTTTCTACAAAATGTCTTACGATCTTAGAATTTTTTTTATAAAGAACATTACCTATGATCACGTCGATTTGAATGAAACTTATATATGTGACAGCGCATAGTGAAAGGGACCTAAGGGTAAAAAAATCAATTTTTTTTTTGTGGACAACATCTGAGCATCGAATGAGACCGATCCCATGCTCTCCTGACCTTAGGTCCCTTTCTATCCTTAGGTCCTTTTCTATAATAGAAGACAAAAATTTAAGGTTGACCCGATTTTTCTGGTGCCATCTCAATAGTTTAAAAATGACTCCACTTTTTATTTTTTATTATATGTAATGAAATATTTTTTTCATTTCCATTACATTTAGTTAAAAATCACCTTGCCGAAAAACTGCAGATTATATTTGAATTAAATTTTAATTAACAGAAAATAACAACTTAGCCTGCTAACATCAGCAACAAATTTTGCTAGATAATTAGTAGACTAAAAAATCGCAAAAAAATTTTAAATTTTCAAAGTTTTTTTTCGATTATTTTTTAATGCAAATAAAAATCTACACTCAAAAAAATTTTTACCAAATATTAGATCATTTCAATTGATTTTAAATAAATTTGGGAATGATTTGGATCCAAAGAAATTTTAACTTAAATCGAGTACATACTTTTCTTAAAAACAAATTAAAACAATTAACTTAAGTACATTTTTACTTAAAATTAGTAAGTTTTGTCTTTGTTTTTGGAATTATACTAAAATTTAGTAAGTATTTTACTTAAATTTAGTATAAATTTGTTCTTCAATTTAGTAAAAATATCTTAAAAAGAAATAAATTTTCTTCAAATTTTAAGACGCTTTGAACTTGCGCTAATGCAGAATAAACATATTTTTAATTCAAATAGGTTTACTCGTATTATGTAAACAGGCTGGCCAGATTGTTGCCAAAATATCAAATGTACTATTGTACGACCAGATTTCGGCTTCATGTTTCTCAAAACATGATTTGATATTTTTAACGTATAATTTTGAAATTCAACCGGCAGATCAGATTTGTTACTACCGGGACTTCAAGTGTATAAATTATAATTTGTTATATGAAGAATTTTTAAGAATTGACTGGGAAAGTATGTATTTTATGTCTTCCGTGGATGAGCAATTATCGTTTTTTGAAAATAATATTCAGCGACTATATAATGATGCTGTTCCACTAAAATCTAGGAACATTTTGGGAAAATCAAAAGCATGGTTTACATTAGCTATTAAACAATTAATTCAAAAGAGAGATGTTGCTTATTCAAGATGGAAGAGATTTAAAACTCCTGAGTTGAAAGTTGAATATCGTACTGCTAGGAGGGAGGTTAATAATAAAATCAGAATTTCAAAAAGAGAATATTATTCTAAACGCTTTGGTTCTGCTCTCGAATCGAAGAAAACTTGGAAAACCATTCATGAACTCGGAATTGGCAGGGCAGATAAAACGAACTGCGATGTTGATGCTAATGACTTAAACAGTATTTTTACAAACCTACCAACAGTCCAAATTAACGAAAACTTTTACAACTTCCCATCAGGTAATAACAACTCTACTCTTGATGATATTAATACATTTGAGTTTTCTTGCATAACCCAGTTTGATATCATATCAACTTTTTCATTAATAAAATCAGAAGCAGTAGATTACGATAATATACATCCGAAATTTTTAAAGATAATGTTGCCATTACTCCTGCCCTATTTAACTCACCTTTTCAATACAATCATTACGACAAGCACTTTTCCGTTAAAATGGAAGCACGCCAAAATTGTACCACTCCCGAAGACAAATACTGAGTTTCGACCAATTGCCATTTTGTGTTTCCTTTCAAAAGTTCTGGAAAAGATTCTACACCGTCAAATGATTGAGTATATTAGGGATAAATGTCTGCTGTCTGATAAACAATCTGGGTTTCGTTCTAATCATAGCTGTGTTACAGCTCTGATTGATGTCTCGGAAAATATACGACGTGAACTCGATAATGGCAAGGTTAATTTCTTGATACTCCTTGACCACTCTAAGGCGTTCGACACGGTTGACCACTATACGTTATGTATGAAACTTAGACATTTCTTTAAATTTTCTTCATCATCAACACAGCTTTTATTTTGTTATCTAAATAATCGCACACAATCTGTCTACGTTAATAATAAATGGTCTAATTTGCTGACACTTAGTAGGGGAGTGCCCCAAGGGTCTGTTCTTGGGCCTCTGCTTTTTTCCATATATGCAAATGATTTGCCGAATCAGCTCTCATACTGCAGACTACATATGTATGCGGATGATGTCCAATTGTATTTAAGCAGTCCTGTACACTCAATTCAAGAAGCTATTACGAAAATTAATTTTGATTTAAATAGAATATATATATGGGCTACAGCAAACGGGCTTTGTCTCAATCCGCAGAAATCCAAATGTGTTGTAATTCACAAGCAACGAACTGTGCCAATTATCGAAAATGAAATACATATAAATGGAGGAAAAATTGAGATCGCAGAAGCGGCCAAAAACCTTGGTATCATTTTTAACAAACATTTAACATGGACAAATCATATTAACTCTCTTGTTGGTCAAACCTACGCTAAGTTAAGGCCTCTTTGGTCAACACAGTTTTTTACTCCTTTGAAAGTGAGAATACTGATCGCAAAGTCATACCTAATCCCCGGTTTAATATATGGTTGTGAACTTTTTGGGAATTGCGATAGTACTAGTAAGCGCAAGTTAACCGTTTTATACAACAATATCATCAGATATGTTTATGGCTTGAGAAGGATTGATCATGTGTCATTATTTGCCACAAAACTCTATGGTGTATATTTCGAGAGCCTTCTTAAGATACGAGTACTTTTAGCTTATCATAAAATTATTTATATAAAGAATCCTCCGTATCTTTATGCCCTTATACAGTTTGCCATTTCCCAAAGGGGAAGAAGGACAATAATACCTATGCACCGATATCATGTATCTGAATGGCATTTTTACATAAATGCTGCACGTCTTTGGAGAGATCTTCCAGCAAACCAGCAGCTCAACAGCAACGCAAACAGCTTTAGACATTTTCTTTTCAATTTTTTTGCTTAATTTTAATTAAATTTTTGTTTCTTACAATGTTGACTCTTTGACACACATATTAAATTAAATTATTGTTAATATTTATTTTTTCTTCTTTGTGATATTAGAAAATTTTTTACTTATGTATTAGAATACGTTTTAATTTTTATTATTATTTTTTTACAATTTGCAATATATGTTTTCCACAAACTGCTTTCCTGTACTTTATTTATAAGATTTACTCTTGTTGTACAGGATATATCAAAATAAATAAATAAAGACTTGTGAGTTTGTTCCCAAATTTGGGGATTTTTCGTTGGTCTTGGGGACAAAAATTTTCATTTGGGGACAGGGTTTTTTTGGAGATTTAAAAAATGTTTTGGGGATATTTAAAATCCTTCATAAATTTTTAAGATTATATTAACTTTGTATAGTTTTTATAAAACATCAGTCAAGTTTGTTCGCATAATTCCAAAAAATGTAACAAATTCACCCTTTTAATGATTTTCTATATTAATTTAAAGCTTATTAATACAAATAAATCCTTTTTGCCTGAGAATTTTATATGATTAATACAGAGACTATTAATTATAGAGATAGGAAATCAAAACTTACACTACTCACCGGTAGGGGGCGCTGATATTTAGTATCACCTGAGCAACTATTTAGTATCACTTTAGTCTCAGCTGAGCCTATATTTAAAAACTCAAAAATTGCTGAAAACTGCGCAAAATAAGACAAATTCAAGCGCAAAATATGTTCAAATAATTAAATTTGAGAATTCCTTTTTTTTGTTTTGCTTTTTTGTTTGTTATTATTTCAATTTAAATAAAAAAAGAAAATTGTCAATTTTTTGAACAAAGTGCCACCTAGTGATAACGATGTCGTTATAACTTTTGTTTTTGGTGATGCCATACCCCCGGATTAATATCCCAGAGTATTAAAAAAACTAAAATATTGAAAATTAAAAATTCTTGAAAATTTCAAAATGAAATATGTTTAGGGTTCGTTCGATTGGTTTGTTTAAATAATTTAATAAAAATTTAACGTTTTTTTTGTGAAAGTGCCTAAATTTTGAGAATTTTTCTAGACATTTGTACACAAGCAATGGAAGAATTTTTAAAAACAGTTATTGTTAAAAAAATTAGTAGTCGCTACTAAATTTTAGCAAAATTGTTGTAAACTGCAATTCAAAATCGATTTGCTAGAATCAGTGAAAAAACTTACTAAATAAATATTAATAATTTTAGTAGAATGAAATTAGTATAAATAATAAGTTGCAGCTACTAAATTTCAGTTAATAGTTGTAAACTGTAATTTAAAATCAATCTGCTGAAATTAGCAAAAAAGTGTACTAAAAAATAAAAAAAACAAACTGTAAAATCTAAAAAAAAATTTAAAAAAAATGTTTTTCTTTCGATTGTAACAAGCGTATAATTACTTCATCGTACTTGAAATTTGGAGTCAACATTGCAAACGGTTCTCCAGTTATTACGTTTTTATGCATTGGAGATACAATAAAATTTTCTGAGTGTTATTTCCAAACTAAGAATATATCAATAGAAATAAATCTGTAAAAATAGCAGAAAAGTTACTAAAAATTAGTTAAAAAGGATGCTGCAGAAAAAACTGCTAAAATTAGCAGATTTTTTTTTACTAAATACTAGTAAAATAAGAAGAGCAAAATTAAAACTGTTAAATTTACAGAATTTTAGTTATATTTAAGTTAACTTTTAGGTAATTGAAAATAACAAATTGCACTGTAAAGTCTGCAGAAAATTTTGCTAAATATTAGCAAAATTAAACTGTTATATCTAAAAAATTATTGCTATTTTTCAGCTAAATTTAGTTGAATGCAAATAGCAGTCTATACTGCTAAAATCAGCAGATATATTTGCTAAAAAATTGTAAACTGTTGTTTTCAAAAGGCTCGATTTTTATTTGCATTTAAAAAGATCGAAAAAAAACTTCGAAAATTAAAATTTTTTTTGAGTTTTTTGGCCACTAATTATTTAGCAAAATTTGTTGCTGATTTTAGCAGGTTAATTTGCTTTTTTCCATTTAAAAAAATTTAACTCAAATATAACTAAAATTCTGTACATTTAACAGTTTTATTTTTGCTGTTCCTATAGTACTAATATATAGCAAAAATAATCTGCTAATTTTAGCAGCTTTTCTGCAGCATCATTTTTAATTAATTTTTAGTAGTTTTAACTAAATTTTTTACGGCCTTTTTTCTATTAGTGTAACAAATATAAACTAAACAAGAATTATTAAAAATGAAAAAATTTTTTAAATTAGTATATTTTTCTGCTAAATTTAGCACTCGGTTTTCAAAAATTAGTAAAATATTTTGCTGAAATAAGCAGCGAAAATTAGTAAAAAAAATCCGTAATTTGTAATAAGAGAATAGCAAAAATGATTACTAACAAAAAATTGTACTAAAAATCAGTATAAAAATAGTAAAGTGCGATTGGAAATTGTTTACAAGTTTTTTTACCAACGTTTTTATCTGAGTGTATGCAAAAATCGTTCTCCTATTGCTCGAACATAAGTCGACAACATGTTAAGTGCTTTTGAAAAACTACCCTGTCAGAAAAATACAAATGGGAAGGCGATGGCAAGGCACTTTCAGAGATGGTACAAGTACTGTCAAAAGGTGCTTTCCAATTCCCAAAATTATAACATCATTAGACAAAACGACCTGCTGTTCAAAAAGCTCCGAAAAAGCACTGGGAATAAAATTTTCAACGTTGACAAAACGCTGGCGAAATCAATAAATAGGTGGTCTGGAAATATGTTTTCCAAAATAAAATTTAAAAAAAGTTCATATGTATTTTTTTGGTCTTGCCGTGATTTAACTCATTTCATCAGATTGGTGGACGACTACTCTACCCACTGAGCTAACCAGACATATAATACTTGGTGGGTAGAAACATAAATAACAGCAGGTCTTAAAGGAGTTTTTCCATAAACAAAAAAATAAATTTTATAAAACATAAAAATTTTTATTTTAGTAGGTTTGAGGTTAAGAAGAAGAATAAACCTTCCTCAAAAGTTATAAACACATTAAATTTACAAATCAGACTAGATCTAGTTTCTGCCTTTTTATAGACAGGCTTCATCAGTGATCTTCCATTAAATTGTATTATTGTTTATATTTTTATTGTCAGATTGTCTCTATATGAATAATTTCAGAAGTGATCAAACAGACATATACAAACATTCTACTTCAGATTTTCTGTTTATCTTCTTATTTCCTCCGTGTCACCTTTTCACAAATATTGCCACATTGACGTATGGTTTGTACGTACAAGTGCAGGCAATTTGTGTATATTGGAGACGGACAGCCAACAGGGCATTTTTATTTTTTATAGTAGTGTTATTTTTTCAAACGCGTCGTATAGACCAAATACAATTAATATCGTCATTAATATGTATTTTTATTAATTCTAATTTAGTAGGTTTGAGGTTAAGAAGAAGAATAAACCTTCCGCAAAAGTTATAAACACATTAAATTTGCAAATCAGACTAGATCTAGTTTCTGCCTTTTTATGGGCAGGCTTCATCAGTGATCTTCCATTAAATTGTATTATTGTTATTATTAACAATTATTTTAATTTTTGCATTAAAAAATACAAAAAATGTTTTTTCGGACTTTCTATATTCTCATATATTTAGTTAGAATATTCTTCTACCTCAAGTCCAAATTCTAATATGATATTGCCATATTAGATTTTTATTTGTTGTTTCAAAAAGGGTTGATCATTTTCATGATAGACAATACAATTGTTTCGTAGACATCACTCTACTCTTCAGTTGTCCGCTAAGAAAATGATAACTTTCCTACTCAAAACGAGACATTACATAAGGTACAAAAAACCAACGGGATGAGAATTTTGTACTTTCGTATATGAACTGTCTGATTTGGTAAAACCAGTTATAAATCAACTCCTTTTTGAAAGCAACAATTACATAAAAGTACCCTTTGGGTACTATTTATATGTATGTCTGTTGTCAATACATTTTGTAAAAACAACTAATTTTAAACTCAAAACAAAATAAATATTTGAATGAGATTTTAGCCGTGGTGTGCTTATTTTCAACAATTATTTTAATTTTTGCATTAAAAAATACAAAAATTGTTTTTTCGGACTTTCTATATTCTCATATATTTAGTTAGAATATTCTTCTACCTCAAGTCCAAATTCTAATATGATATTGCCATATTAGATTTTTATTTGTTGTTTCAAAAAGGGTTGATCATTTTCATGATAGACAATACAATTGTTTCGTAGACATCACTCTACTCTTCAGTTGTCCGCTAAGAAAATGATAACTTTCCTACTCAAAACGAGACATTACATAAGGTACAAAAAACCAACGGGATGAGAATTTTGTACTTTCGTATATGAACTGTCTGTCTAACAATATTTAGTTAGAAGAATATTCTAACTAAATATTGTTATTATTTTTAAATTAAAAAAAAATGGAAAAAAATTTTTCTTTGCAACCGGATTTGAACTCGGAACCTTCTGACTACAAACTTTTTTAACGAAGCGGCATCATTTTTGAAAATCATTGTCCTACCAGTGAAATCATTTTTGTTCCGCTGCAATTTCTGACTACGTACACTCATAGATATAAATCTGTAAAAATAGCAGAAAAAGCAACTAAAAATTAGTTAAAAATGATGTTGAAGAAAAAACTGTTAAATTAGCTGATTATTTTTGCTAAATACTAGTAAAATAAGAACAGTAAAAATAAAACTGTTAAATTTACAGAATTCAAGTTATATTTAAGTTAATTGAAAATGACAAATTGTACTGTAAAATCTGCAGAAAATTTTGTTAAATATTAGTCGACTAAAAATAGCAAAAAAAAACTGTTATATCTACAAAATTTTTGTTATTTTTAGTGTACTAATATTTAGCAAAATTTTCTGAAGATTTTACAGTACAATTTGTCATTTTCAATTAACTAAAAGTTACTTTTAATTCTGTAAATTTAACAGTTTTATTTTTACAGTTATTATTTTACTAGTACTTAGCAAAAATAATCAGCTAATTTTATAATAATCATTTTAATTCTACACTCATAAAAAAAAGCCCGTTCAAATAGTTCAAAATTCTGCTAAAATAACAGGAAATAGTACCTGAATTTGCGCCAGCAGAATTTTCAATGCAGTTAAAAATCATGGTCTGCTAAATTTAGGTAAGCTAAATTTTACATACTGTTAAATATACGGACAATTTTAGTTAAATTAGCTGGGAAATTTGAGCTGAATTCAGCAGAAATTTTACCTGATTTAACTACAAATTTCTGTTAAAATGTCGCTTAAAATTTAGACTTCCGGGATCTGACCCTAGACGGGCCCATATTTATTATTGGGAGTTTATGTGTCTGATAAGGGTTAATTTATAGGTACAGTGACGGGTTTTTGTCCATTTTGCTCTATCTCGCTTAGTTTCCGAGATACAAACTATTTTACGATTTTATAATAAAAAAAAATTAAAATATAGCGCCATCTCTATGTGATATTGATAGCAGAGACACAAAAATATAATAATTAGAAAATAATCGTGGTTTAAATTACCTGAAAAATTTGTAAAGTTAAGAAACACAAATTACTATAAATTAGCATGCAAAGTTAGTTCAACCACGGCTGAAGGTAGTTGTAATGCTAAATTAGATTTACAAAAAATATTAGTTAATTCCTAAATTTTAAGACAAAATAACAAGAAAATTAGTTCAATAGAATCAGCACGCGTTTAACAGACTTTTGTACTAACTTTTTTTTATGAGTGTACTTTTTTAAAATGGCCCATATCTCGAAAACTAAAATGGATGAAAATATCAACATATAACCACATAAGACGCCCGTGAAAAGGTTATCTCTATCCAAAAATGGACCTTGATAAAACCTTGGACCCTCGGGAATTTTTAATAAAAATTTTCCATTTCATAAAATGACCGACATCGCGAAAACTAAGCGAGATATAGCAAAAAGAACAAAATGTTTGTTCTTCCGGAGTGTCCTTACATGCCTTTAGATGATATGGACTAGGCCCGGGGAGGGTCCCGAGACCCTACATTTTGAAGTATTTTACGACTCAGTATAATTACAAATAAAATTGTAGTTTTACTAATTTTTTACTTAAATTTAGATTTGTTAAATTTAACAAAATTTTTTCAAAGAATAACAAATTTTATTTTAAGCCGAAAAACCGAAATAAATTTCGTTAAAATAACATTTTTTTCTGTCCAACCAACAGACATATTATTTTGAGTGTACAATAAAGTAATGGTAATTTAAATTTAATAATTTTGACCTACCTCTGTTTACTTTTTGATTATGGAAAAAAAGTTTGAATGATTTGTTGTGATTTCAAAAATAATTTACATACTTGCCTTTTTGTATTTATTTTGTAGATTTGGGATACTGCTGGCCAGGAACGTTTTAAAGCCGTAGCACCCATGTACTATCGCAATGCCAATGCTGCCATATTAGTGTTTGATCTTTCACAATATCGAACTTTTAAAGAAATCAAATCATGGATACAAGAATTACATCGTAATGTACAAGATCCATTAATACTTACCCTAGTGGGTAATAAATTAGATTTACACACAACGAGAGCCGTTTCCAGAGAGGAAGCCAGCCTTTTTGCCAATTCAATGGGAGCAACATATTTTGAAACATCGGCTGAAACTGATCAGGGCCTGGAACAAGTATTTGTTAGTACTGCTTTAGGTCTTGTGCGTTTAGCCAAAGAAGGCAAATGTCGTTCGTTGAGGCAGTTTGATTCCTGTGATTCAATATCGGCATATACTAACAATAATACCGCTTTTAATCATACTGCCAAGGCTATAAATAGTCGTAATGTCTATGAGAATGGTGCTATTATACATTTAAATTCGGTACCCATGGGTATACCGGTAGAGGGTGATGATATTAAAACAACGGCGGAGGGGCGTCAAGAGACCCCATCTTGGAGTATACAACACATAGCATTTGGTGAAGTAGAACCAGTTAATTGGTGTTGTTGAATTTTTTATACAAAACAGAAAAAAGATGGCAACCCGGAGTTGGAGTATAGAAAACAATTGTGATTTTAAAAAAAACAAAGCAATTTTACGGAATGAAATAAAATAAAGAATAATCGCGTAATCAAATGGATATTATTATTTTTTTTTAAATCTGAAAATTAAGTAATCAAAATAATTTTTAATTTTAAAATATTTGTTGTTGTATAATACACAGAATATGTAAAAGAAACTGCTTTTGACCAAATATGCCCCATCGAATTTTTTTGTTTAGTTTTTTTTACACAATTTCTTTAACTTATTTTTTACTAACCATTATACTGGTACTGATGTTTCATTATTATTTTTACATTTTTTATAATTAATTTTCATTACTTTGTGTTTTTTTTAATTAATATTAAATTAACACGTGTACAAATATTTAAAAATATTCATTTATAATGGACTTGTTTATAGAAGTTCATTATTCTCATATTTTTAATCATTTATTAAAACATAAAATTAATTTTTCGTTTAATTTTAAGTTTCCGTTAAAAAAACAAAGAATTCAATATTTATTATAACCCGAGTAAAAATAGTTATATAGCAAAATAATATAATTTAATATGGACTAATATGTTGATATATAGTCAAGTGTGATACTATATCTGTGCGGATATAATTATATATAGCTTTGAGTTTTTCAAATATTTCTTATATGATGTCATATATAGATCAGTATAAATATATATGTCCCCATATACATATATAAATATGTACCATATCTAGTTACATATGCTATGACAATTTTAATGCAGCGTCATATATAATTAGAAATGGCTTTATCGAAAAACATAAAGTTTTATATAGCTCAATGTTAAATTTTATTCTAAGTTGTTTTAGATATATTTAAGTATAGCGCAATGTAAAAAGATTCTGTTTTTTTGAGATATATTTATGTATGATTTCAAAATATAAACGGCGTACTCATTATAACTCGTAAATTCCTTGTAAACCTTGTATAAATACAAGCCATATTTTTTATGTATGGAATTTGACATTAAACTTATAAACATACCAGGTTTACAAAATTTACGGGTATAATACAAGTTTATATGAGAAGTCTTAAAATGCTTGGTTACACTTGTGTACAACTTCTTGTAAATACTTAGTTTTATTTAAATTTTGAATTCTTAACTTAAGGGTGTTATTTTGTAGTACTTTGTAATAGTTTTTGTTTTGAGCCTGAAATATAATGCGTTATATAATTATGTCTTTCTGCATCAAATTATATATTATTATATCGGGTCAAAATCCGGATAAGATTATATATGATTTAATATATTTAGATCTTATCCGATATAATTTTATCCACCATTTTTCGGATCATAGCATATCTCCAATTATATTAAATAAGATATCATTACATATGACATCATATTATTTTTTTTTACTCGGGAATATAAAATATTATATACCAACATTAAAACATTTTCTTTATATTAAATAAAAAATTTATTTTAAACATTACATTTAATAAATGATTGCGTTTTATTTATACTAACAAGAATGGTATCTATCGGCAGGATGGAATGATAAAAAAACGAGTAAAAAAGTTAAAGTCGGGCATGCCGACTATATAATACCCTCCACCAGTCTGATTTAAAGCCAACTAATGTTTGGATCCGAAATTTGAATGGGTTAAAACAGACTTGTGTCAAAAATTTCTATAAAATCATAAAAGAAGAGAAAATCGAATATAGCCCATATGGGCGATAGGTCCAAATATGGACCGATCCTATCTAGAATCAATAGGCTTTTTTCTTGGGAACATGTGAGTCAACGAACCAAATTTCATTGAAATATCTTCGTATTTGCGACATGCAGCGTGTAACCAAGCCAATTTTAGGGGACCCTTATATGGGCACTAGGTCTAAACATGGACCGGTGTTAACCAAAATTAATGGGCTTCGTCCTTGGGCCGACATAGGTCAGTGTACCAAATTTCATCAAAATATCTTAATATTTGCGGCCTGCAGCGTATAAACAATATAATATTGGGGGACCGTTATATGGGCACTAGGTCTAAACATGGACCGATTGCAACCAAAATTAATAGGCTCCGTTCTTGGGCCGACATAGGTGTGTGTACCAAATTTCATTGAAATATCTTTGTATTTGCGACCTGCAGGGCGTAAAAAGAAAATTTTGGGGGGTACCCTTATGTGGGCACTAGGTCTAAACATGGACAGATTTCAACCAAAATCAATATGCGTCGTCCGACATAAGTTGGTGTACAAAATTTCATCAAAATATCTTAATATTTGCGACCTGTAGAGTGCGCACAAGAATGCATGGACAGACAGACGGACGGACGGACAGACGGACATTGTTAAATCGAAATAAGTGATTCTGGACCGATCGGTATACTATAAGGTGGGTCTAGGACGAATATTTTTTGGTGTTACAAACATCGGCACAAACTTATAATACCCTCTCCACGTAGTGGTGTAGGGTATAAATATGTAAGTTCGAAAAATGTCTCTAAATAGTTCAAAAAACCCCCTAGATTGACCCTACCACCGAAACAATTCTATCAAAAATACTTTTTGTTTTAAAATCTCGAAACTTTTTTGATTTAAATTTATTTTTTTTTTTAATAAATAATTTTGAAATTTTAATTATTACCGCGAGTTTTTTTTGGGCTTTTGCCGTTTTTGCCTTTTTCTGAAAAATTTCGTAAAAATGTACATTTTGCAGATCCTTGCAAAAAATGCTTTTACGCGAATTTATTTGACGAATTTTTTAAAAAAATGCTTAAAACACTTCTTTTGTAGACAATTTTTAGAATTTTTAAAAAAATTTAAAAATATTGTCCCTTTCCGAGTAAAAAAGTTTATATATAAATATATATAATTATTTATTAATATAATATTAATATAAAAGTGTATTTTAAAGTCGACTTAAATTTCAAATATACGGGTTTGTTCATTTCGTATATGAAAACCCTGCAAAAATATTTATATTTTCAAACATTTTGATTGGTTGAAAATAAATTAACCAATGAGAATGCTCCAAAAATAAACCAAAGCATACTAACACCCAAATCCTAAATTTAAAATAGAAAATTTTAAGCTTTGAATATCATATTGATAATTTAAAATGACAACATTATGCTTTTTGACATTGGGCATGTTAACTCTTAACTCTTTAAATTTTTTCAATGTCGATAATGTACGGGCAACTGTCAGATTATATACAAAAATATGTTGCCGTTTTCTTCGTATTCACTAGTGTTTCCAATTCGGTTAATCGATTAACTGATTCTTTGATTAATCGCCTCTCTTTCGGTTAATGTCGAAACAAATAATTTAAAACTCAAATAATTATTCGACCGGAATAATCGGTTAAAATAGCTCGATTAACCGGTTACATTTTTATTATGGAATTTTTCCTTTATTTTTTTCCCAAAAATTTTACAATTTTCTTGATATTGGCTAACAAATCGCAAGAAAATCGTGAACAAACAAATACTAAATAAAATGCCATCAAATTCATTAAAAATCGACTGAATGAGTAACCCCAATCAGGTCGACATTGTTTTAAGAGACTTTTAATTTGTAATAATTTTGCTTGCAAATATTTTAATAATATATCCAAGTTTCTATTTGTAAAAAAAGGCTTAAAAAAATCTCGAAAGGCCAAAATAAATATGTTTTTTAAAACTTCTCAAAACAAAAAACCTGTATGGCTGGAGCAGGCTTTAGGAAATACAATTGACACTTTCATTTCTATTTTAATTCTTTTCAAATTCAAATTCAGCCCTTGTTTATGTACTACGAAAATACTCTAAACGAAAGCAAAGTAAAGAAAATTTATTTTTGTTTCCCATGTATTTTTGAATACCATAAAACCCGAACCCATTTCACTGAATTTAAATTTTTATTCGAATAAAAGAAAATAGCCCAAAGTTACGACGAAATGAAATTAAAAAAACTAAATTTTATATGGAATTTGGCATCTGTGACTGCGCACTGAGAGAATTGTCCACATGCTATTTATGAATTTTTACATTGATTCAATAAAATTTCGCTGGAGTTCAAAACTTTATTGATTAATACTATAGAATTTTATGAAAAATTAATAAGCGTTTTTTTTTAATCACCTAGATTTAGAATTTTTCATATAAAAAGTGGATTTATTAAATCGAAAAAAAGTTAGATTTATTTATCTGGGTTTACACATAGCAATAAAAATGCAAATATATGAAACAGCCTATTAATTTAATGTCAGAAAAAATACGAATGAAAATAAAAAGAGAAACAAAAAAATTGCAAAACTAACAAAAAAAAAAGATTTTTCTTAAAATTTTTTTGTATAAAATATGTTTAGAAAAAAACTACACCTCACCTAATACATATTTTCCATCTTGGACATGGAGAAATAGCTGAAATAGAAATGGCAATTTTTCACTCTACTGTAAGTAATTTAATTAAATCCAATTGGTGAATATTAAATATTGCAGTGGAATATTTTAATTGTGTAAAAATAAAAATTTAAGTGATAAAATTGAAAAGGCAGACTGTTTATCGCTGTTTTATATAAAATACAATTAAAAATTAAAAGTTAAAGTAAAATCCTTCATCATCGAATTCGGTTTTAAAAATTAGGGTGAAAGAAGTGTCGGAGAGAAAATTCTCTTTAAAATGGGGAGAATCTAATCCTATCTGTTGAGAACTTTTGAACTACTTTTTGGATTTATTAAATGCAAGTGATTAGAAAATGCAGCTAATATTAGCCGCTTTTTCGTAGTAGGCCGAATCAAGTTTTTCGGGCAAGAAAATTTATCCACGCCCACTTCTACGCCCAATTTTTTTTGGTATTTTGTTTGTTTTTTTTTATTTTTTATTTTTTTTAACTAAGCCCACTTTTTTTTGTTTTTTTTTATTTTTTTTTTTGGTTTTTTTTATTTTTATTTTTTGGTTTTTTTTATTTTTATTTTTTGGTTTTTTTTAAACGCCGCCCACTTTTTTTGTTTTTTTTTAACTATGCCCGTTTTTCTTTTTTTTTTAAATGGAACAAAATAATGCCCACTTTTTTATTTTTTAAAAATTTTTTTTTGTTTTTTTTTTATTTTTTTTTGTTTTTTTTTATTTTTTTTGTTTTGGTTTTTTTTAACTTCCGCCCACTTTTTGTTTTTATAACTACGCCCCCTTTTTTGTTTTTTTGTGTTTTTTTTAATGGAAAAAAATGAAATAGGGAGCGAGATGGCATGGAATGGGAAACGAGTGGAATTGAAACACTACATTTAAAAATTATTGGAACGGAACAAGTGCAAAGAAATGGAATGGAAAGAGGAACGACTGATATTGAAACACAAGTATGTGGGAAGGAAATGGAATGAAACGGGGAATGAGTGGAAACGGGACAATAGATAATGGGAACGAAATGGAATCTGGGAACGAGTTGCATTAGAACAATAAAATTGTTAAACGAAATGGAATGGAACGGGGAACGAGTGAAATTGGAACATGAGATAAGTAGAGGGAAATGGAATAAAATTTAAATGAGTCAAACTGCTGGAGTTTGATACTTGAAATTTAGCATGAGACTACCTTTAATATAGACATACATCAACTGATGCAAGATTATATATATTTGGGTATTTTTAGGGGGAGGAAGAAAAAGGAGTAAAGAACCACTTTTAATTACCTACGAAACTTAGCATTAAAACATACTCTACAAAACGGTTAAACAAATTTAGTAAAAGCGAAAAAAACGTTAGATTTTATATATTTCGATATTTAAACTGCACGTAACGAAGCATCGGTGGAAGAAACCGACGCAGTAAACTTTCCAACTGAATTTGTAAACATGGATGGTAACCGACACGATGCGGTTATCGGTAAGGGTAACGCTATTTTAGATTATTTCGGTAACGGTATTTTAAGGGTATCGATATTTCATTTATTTCGGTATCGGTATTTTAAGGATAACGGTATTTCAGTTATTTCGGTAAGGGTATTTTAAGGATAACGGTATTTTGGTTATTTCGGTAACGGTACACTCAAAAAAAAAGTCAGTAAAGTCAGCAAAAAATGTTGCTGTGTCAACAATTTTTTAGTCAGGAGCGTGCTTGCAAAAAAGTTGGTAATTTCAGCAAAAGGTTTGCTGAAAATCAGCGAGCTGATTTTTACCAAAAAAATAGTAATCTTCAGCAAAAGTTTTGGTAACACTTAGTCGACTGCAAATGAAAAAAATTCTTGCTAAAATCACTAAACTTTTTGCTGAATATTAGTAGACTGAAAAAAACTCAAAAAACTTGTAGCGAAATTTTACTTTAGTTAATTTATTTGCTGAAAATTTAAATATAGAACATGTGTAGTTGTTTTTCTTTTTTTGTCATTTCCGTTTCCAGACAAGCTGCGACATCTACATCTTGTCTATCTGGTTGTCGTCCACGCTATGAATGCGGTTATCAGCACAATTTTTGTAGCAAAATAAATTAGTAAAACATTAGTTCAAAATTAGTTTAGTGCTAAAAAAATATAACTAAAAATTTTGCTGAAAACGGAATTTCAGCAAAAAAATTGCTAAAAACTAGTACACTTGATATACAAGGCGTTTTACTAATTTTTCTACTAACTTATTTTTTTGAGTGCAGTCAGTTGAAAGGGTTTTGAATCGATAACGGTATTTTAGCGGTTTTGCCTGGCAACCCTGTTTGTAAATCTACTTTAATTGCCAGGTCTACTTTACATAAACTGTAAATAAATAAACTTTAAGGCACGCTAACAACGTAGCGGGCTTTGTTCGTTAGTTTTCAATAAAAATAGCATTTTTATTTACAAAAAAGTAGTTCACTGAACCTGGAAAAGTTGTAATATGAAATGAAAGCCTGCATTTATTTACAAATGTGTCTTTTGAACATTTGCCTAAGCGACTTTACAAATTTGTGGTTAATTTTATGAAGTTGTAAATCTTTCAACTACTAAATCACAACTTTATTTCAGCATGTAGTTGAAATTTTAATGAAAATCTATCAAGGATTTTTTCGGTGTATAACTCGAAATAAACTTTTAATTGATTTTCAGTAAAAATTTCAATGAAAATTTTAGTTGATTTTTGATACAAATTTTTATTAAATTTACTAATGTTTAGTACATTTGTTTTGCTAATTTCAGCAGTTTTATTTTGATTTTGATTTTGCAAAAATGTTACTAATATTTACTAAAATTTACAAATTTGTTCTACTAAAATTCATTTTATTAATATTTACTAAAATATGGTTGATGTTAGCAAATCGATTTGCATTATGAGTTTACTAAAATATTGCTAAAGTTTAGTAACCATTAAAAATTTTTCCTACTACTTTCACTTTACTAATAATTAATAATATTAGTTAGCTTTTCTGTAAAATTATAGTTTTCTCTGTAACTTTTACAGAATTTTTTATTTAAACAAAGTGTTAGCACTCATCTTTCTAGTTTTACTAATCAATCATTACAACCACTATTACACTTATAATTGTAGTGACACTTATAATTCCAATATTGTATTAAGTGTGTACTACTTTTTACCTACGAGTAGTTTGTTTTATTAAACACTTAAATCCATTACTGAAATGAGGCCCAAAGATGTGAGAAAATTTCATTTTACCTCTCATCAGATGCACAAGCGTATGAGTAATATAATTATGTTTATCTTAAAAAAATACTCATACGTTAAGAACAACTCTTTAAAAAATATTTTGTTGACATGAGTGGGGTAATGTGCATTCATTATTTTTTTCTTGTTATTATTTAAATTTTACTTAAAAAATTAATAAAAGAAATTTAAGTAAAATTAACATACAAATTAATTTTGAATAAAACAGCTGTATTTCTTCTGGTTTGTTTTTCTAAGAAAATCAATATTTAAGATAAATTTCTTCACATATTTTTGATGATTTATTCTATTAGAAAATAAGTAAAAAAAAAAAAAATAAAATATACTAAACATAAATTAAGGATATTTATCTATTATATTCATCAGATAATAATACCCTTATTATGCCATCATAAAATATTGTAACAAAACAAAAATCGTACAACATTATAGAAAACCACAAAAATATAACCATGTAACCTTAAATGTTAACGTATTGAAAGAATTGTATATCGTTAGCGAAGTGTGAAAAGGAGTCAAGTCCACATTTTGTGAAAGTAAAAATACATAGTTTACAGAAAAATGTTAACAATACTGGAGCTGCTACTTGTTGTGATGTGTAAAGAGGTTAAGTTCGATTTCTCAAAAGAAAACGGGCTAGATCCACACTCTAAAAACTATTTATAAAGTTGCTACTATTAAGTGAGTAAAATTTTCTTAAATTTCATACATAGTTAGAAAATATAAACACAAAATCCATAATATTATTTGGTACACATTTTCATATACATAAACACATATGATACGAGTATAATTATAGGCATTATGTGTTTATAATTAAACATATTGTACTTATTTTTTATTTTGCTGATAAATTTTAAATTTACTACCTTATAATAATAATAAAATTGAATATTGTAAAATACAAATATTGTACGAACTTTTTTAAAATTTGACTTAGCCCCTTTTCACACTAAGCTAACGATATATTTTGTATATAGAAAGCTAGTGCATAGAAATTTTGTACCCTCATTCAATAGCCATAAATTAGATTTATGGTTACTAATCTTGAAACGTGCTGCTACACATTTTAGTGTATTGTTTTGTTGAGAAATTGTATTTGTGGTTAAGACAAAGTCATAATAGATACTATGTACTAGAATAGTATTAGGAAATTTAGAAATATAAGTCGGTTTTAATAAAAATTTCTCCTTATTAAAAAAGTACGTTGTATTATTGTACAAAACTAACATTTATTAAAAAGTACTTTTTATTAAAAAGTAGTACATCTTATTAAAAAGTAGTACATCTTATTAAAAAAACAGATTTTTTTTTTAAAAAAGCGCCTTTTTTCAAAAAAGTACATTTAGAATATTATGCTGACAAAGATTGCTTCAAATGTGTTTTGAAAACAAATGAAATTTCACTTAAAAACTTGACTACTAACACCTCATTAAATTAAGCTTTTATTTTCACCTAATTTTGACTGCTAATAAAATAAATCACCAAATAAGTTAACACAAATATTTCATTCATTTGTTTTTACTTATATGAATATTAAAACTCACTGTAATTACACTTGTTTTCACGACACGCGTGGTGAAAAATTACCAACCAATCAGTAAAACTGAGGCTTATTAAGTACGTGTAATAAAAAAACGCTTAAAAAGAGAAAAAATCGCTTGAAATAAAACACCACTAGAATTACGAAATGTCAAAACTGAGAACATTGTCGAAATTAGAAAAAAATCGGTAAAGTATAAAAAATCGCAAAATATTAGAAAAAAACACTAAATTATAAAAAACGCCAAAAATTAAAAAATCGCAAAAAACTAACAAAGAATTAAAAAAGCTAATATTAATTCATTTTAGACCAGGGATCGGCAAACGCATACAACCTTAGTTTTGTGCTTGTATGAGTGAGATGTAACTTTCCCTCTCTCAATGCACTGAAAGAAATTTCTGTATAATATTCTCATACTTATTTATGTGCAATTAGAATATAGAAATAAAATAGAACAAAATAAAAAATAATTTAAAAATGAGATTTTGAAAGAAAAATTCGTTTTAGTATTCTTGGCAAAGTTGCAGTTAAAAATTTTAATTTTATTGTGCTATTCAGCTTGGCGATAACGGTATTTATAATTAAACTCGGTTCATAGATGGCGAAACACAACGATTGTCCTTTTTTCAACAAAAATATCCTATTTTCGTTTACCGAAAAAAATTTCAGTAAACGAGAAATCGAATTCCCATTCTTCGTCAAACATTTCGTTCAGTGTAACGCTAGCAACATGCGTCGACCTAACCTCATCGAACGAATGCTCAAGCGAGACTGAATAAATTTGTTTGTTTTTATTCAATGTGTGAGCGTATGTAGGTGTGAGTGAGTTGCACGCGTGCATAGAAATGCCGATCTCTGTTTCGTTGTCAACCTAGTGCTTTAAATGGCTAAATTATTTACTGGATAAATGTAATTCAAAATCTTGGATAATTTATTGATCGGAATTTTTGCCAAACTACACAGAAAAAACAGTAGGCACCAACAATGGGAATTTGTAAAAGCAATCACATTTTCTTTTAAATTGAAATTTTATTCCCAACAATTTTTTTGTTTGAAATATTTGTAACTCGTTTGTAAATTGTTATCTTTCATATAAAAATTGTTTAAAATTAAAAATTTAAAGTTAGAAATCAAAAAAAAAATTTTTTCGATTTACAAATTTCTTTGTTGGTGCCTTTTTAAAAAGTTTTTCTTTGTATTTACAAATTTGGTATGAGAAAGGTGTGTAAAAATTTAATTAGAATTTTGTAAATTCTTTCTGTGTACACATGCTTTTTAATGCAAATTTAGTGTTTTTGAATTTAAAAATATAAATGCTTAATTGGCTAAAAACAGACATATTCAACAAAAAATAAAAAAAAAATTATAAAGTAATAAAAAAAAAGCGATAAAAAAGGTAAATTGCTGGAAATAAAACAAAGTAGAATTGAAAAAAGTCACCAGAATTGAAAAAAATTGTCAAAACTGAAAAAATTGTTGAAATTAGAAAAAATCTGTAAAATATAAAAATCGCTAAAAATTAAAAAAAAGCACTAAAATAATAAAAAAAAACGCCAAAAGTTAAAAGAATTGCTAGAGTGGTGAAAGATAGCAAATAAACAAAACACAATAATTAAAATACGAGTAGTTAATATTAACTCATTTTCGACACTGCACTGTGGGCCAGGATCGTCGTTTTTTGGCCAAAAGTACAATTCAGGTAAAGGGAAAGTATGTTTATATATTCAAAATCTAGGATTGTTTAATATTAATAATATCAGAGACATATAATATAGAGATGCAACATGGATAATTTTGTAAACAAACTGTAGATGTCGCTAGCATGTGGGAAATTTTGTCAAAGGAGGATTTTATTTTGGGAAATTTTCTCAAGGGAGGATTTTTTTATGTCAAATGAGGTTTTAAAGAGTTGTTAGGTAAGGGGATTTGGGCCCAAATTAGGGATTTCGACTTTGTTTTTGGGACAGATTAAAAAATTTGTAAATTTTAAAAGATTTAGTTTTAGAAGAAGATAAGAAGAATTTTGGTATAAATTATATGCGTATTATTTCAAATTAAAGTCGATCAAATTAGGTCTGTTAAAGAATTTGAAAATTTCTACAAAATATTTGAATTATTGAAGAAATGTTCTCCAAATATTTGTAAATCTTGAAATAACGAAAAGCAACCAAGCTCAATAACACTATGGAACATTTTTGGGATTATTGTCTGGGGGGTGAGAAATTCTAAGTCAGGGTGATGGTACTAGGTCAGTATAGTAAAACCCTCAAAGGGTTTGGCGTTCGTATGTGTCATTTTTTTTTATGACCTTTTAAATTTTTTCCTTATCTTGATGTTTTTTCGCTTAGTTGTAACTCGAGAACCACTTGTCCGATTTTGATGAAACAAATTTAGAAAAATTTAGAATTACAATTTCTTTAATCCGTTCATATAACATTTTTCTTTATAATCAACAGTTTTGCCGGTAAAAATAAATTTGTGGAGAAAAAAAAATATTTTTTTGCCTAAAAATTAAAATTTTTTATGAATTTAAAAAAAAAAAATTTTAATTTTTAGGCAAAAAAATATTTTTTTTTCTCCACAAATTTATTTTTACCGGCAAAACTGTTGATTATAAAGAAAAATGTTATATGAACGGATTAAAGAAATTGTAATTCTAAATTTTTCTAAATTTGTTTCATCAAAATCGGACAAGTGGTTCTCGAGTTACAACTAAGCGAAAAAACATCAAGATAAGGAAAAAATTTAAAAGGTCATAAAAAAAAATGACACATACGAACGCCAAACCCTTTGAGGGTTTTACTATACTGACCTAGTACCATCACCCTGACTTGGAATTTCTCACCCCCCAGATTGGCTGTTGTACTGTGTAATTAATCAAAAAATGTTCTATTTTCCAAATACTGAAATTGTTACATGCAAAGGACTTAGAAAAAATAAATTTTGTGTAGGCTCAAAAAGTACCAGCGGTTTTCATATAACCTCTTATGTACCTTCTGAATCGTGTAAACTCGACTTACGCAAACTTAATGTTCAAAAGAGTTTACGAGCCCTAAAACGTACACCTTACTAGATTTACAAATTTTAGAAAAAAAAGACTTTTCACCATAATGAACTTCGTGTGAAAATTGGGTGGAATTTTTTCTCTCAAAAATTTAATATACGACTTTTATTTTGAAACGCTGACATTTCAGCTTAATTGTGATTTGTCTTTCGTATAATAAAATTTTCTTAGTTTCACAATTTTAACAAAGATTTGAGGCCTTTAAAGTTCGAGTGAAAACGTAAATATTTCTTCGTAAATTATTCAATTTTATTTAATTTGCTCACTCATTTCTTAATAATTTTCTGAACTTAAGAGCGATGCTAACTTAGCTCCTTTTTTTGAGTTTTTGTTTAAATTAAAATGAATTGGGTATAACATTGGGGATTTAAACATTTAAAATGGGAATAAGCTAAAACTTTTTGGGCAACACTGCTCCCCAATAAAATGAAACAGTATTGCCAGAAAAACAAAACAGCAATCAGCGCCATCTGTTGCATTAAAATCCAGTGTTGCCATTCATCAGGACCGAGGGAGACCCCTGAATAATATTATATTTTGTGAGTGAAATATTGTATCATTGTGGTTAATCGTTGTTAGTTGGCGAGAGTTCAAAATCAAAGTTTTTTAATTTTATGGCATTTTTTATTTTATAATGATACAATAAAAAATCATAAATAAACAACAAGTTGTACCAAAAACCATCTCAAATTAAAAAAACTAAAACTAGTTCTCAAAAAAAAAAAAAAAATAGAAACCTGTTAAGTATTTACGAAAAAAGTAACAAAATTTTTAATTTTACCTCAAAAATGTGGGTTTTTTTGAAAATCCTAAATTTTCAAAAAAAAGCTCCAAAATGTTCCAAGATATATTTGAAAAACTTGAATGCCAATGTGTTCCATAAGATGTCTTCTACCTAGGTTTTTGCGACCGTTTGCGACCATTCATAAACTTTCCAGATTTTGCCCTTTAACTGAAAAAGTACCTTCAGATCTCGCTGATTTCCAGTATTCCAGAGTTTTAGTAAAAACTAAAAAATAGCACTAAAAATTACCTTAAATGAAGGTTCTGGTTTTCTTACACAGACTAGCCCCCGTAAAGTCCAGGTTTGTGGGACATTTGAGTGCCAATTCTAAATAAGTACGAAATTAACCCTTAAACACATTTTAAGTTTTGGCTTGTTGCTGGCATTGAAGTTAAATTTTCAACTTTGATGTCTTCAGAGACTTATAGTAGAATTTCATGCCAAATATTTTTGCGAAACATTTTAATCCTCTAACTCTTCAACTTATGGGTCTTTTTTGACACTTTTTAAAAAGGCCCAAAAGAGACCCTTTAATTGCAGAGTTAGAGGGTTAAAATGTACCACAAAAATGTCCCTCGTAGTGTTTTACATAAGTTCGCTGAACATTTCCTATACCTAAAATGGAAGATTCACATGGTTTCCTATGCCGATTCACAATAAAAATTTTCAAAAGAGGGAAAATTTTAACCCCCCAAAAACATAGGGCCAGACGAAAACTTTTAAAACGCCGATACACTTATATTTTTCTTTGGTCCCTCTGCCAGAATTAGTTGTCATCAGAACCTTTTTTTTTTTTAAAGTGTAATTTATTTTCCAACACATACAATTTTAAATTTATGGCCGCCATATTGGATCGGCCATCTTGAATTTTTAAAATTTGATTTCAGATTCGTAATCTGCTAACCAAAAACTTTCTCTAATGGAAATTTGAAGTGAATCAGGCGACATAAGAAATTTAATGAAAAAATTGTATGTCGCCATATTGGATCTGCCATTTTGAATTTCAAAATTTTAATTTCCGATTTTTAATCAGCAGATCCTAGACCTATATAACTGATTATTTTAAGTGCAATATAATAAAAACTAAAAATTAATAGCCGCCATCTTCGATCCGCCATTTTGAATTTTATATTTTAGATTCGTGATCAGCAACAACCAAATCCCCCTTTGTGATATCTTTTAGTCACATATACTCAATATTCTAGTTTTGGCCAAAATTCTGTGATGTTGGCCCACAGTGCACTGGCCCGTTTTCAAACCAATGCTTTTAAACGGCTAAATTTTTTACTGGATAAATTTAATTCAGTAATCTAAAAACCATAAAATAATTAAAAATCTTGACTGCAACCGTAAATAGAAAAATATTAAAAACATTTTATACAGAGTTGCCAATATTATTAAAAAAAATCAATTTTTTATTTTTTTGATGGGACTTTCTTCAAAAATTATTTAAAAATATTAATAAGACTTAACTTTTAATATGTTTACGAGAAAAAAGTAAGTTTTGTTCCTGTACTGAAAATAAGTTCGCAAAAAAAAGCAGATATATTCCCAGGAAACATTTTTACGGACTCTCCGGCATGTACGGAATCATCAATCCGGCTTTTACGGAACATTATCGGTCCGTAAAATAGGTATCCGTCAAAGCTTGTACATATACGTAACAATAACGGACCGTACTTTCGGATTTTCGAATATAATACGTTTTGAATCCGTTTTGGTGTATCCGTTTCTTCCTCCTTATAGTGTAAATCAGCCTTATACAAGATTTCAACATCATTTTTTCAGTTCCAAATACCTCCAATAAACTAGGGATTAAAGTTAAAAAATAGTAATTTTTCGTATTTTCAATTAACATAAGTATTTTGAGTTTCTTTTACATCAAATAATTTCATTTAAAGTTTAATTGCTATTCCTTTATTTTCAATATATTTTTTAAATATTATTAATTTTTAAAATAATAAATACATCAGATGCTTTTTCAAATTATTTTGAATTTTTTATATGCTAATTTAAAATGCAACTAAATATGAAAATTAAATAATTTCTTTTTAAGGAGTTGTGGCATAAAAAATTTCTATTCAAGAAAACTAATTAAAGTTATGAAACTATTTAATATTTTAGTGTCTACTTTTATAAAACAATTTAGGCGAATTTGCCTAAAAATTTCTGTGAAAAATGCTCACTTTTAAACATTTTTATAAAACTAATTCTGCTAAATCTGCATAGAAAAAAACAAAATATCTAGAAATAGACATTTTTGGACTTAATGTATAAGAAATATTTAATCAAAAAATTGATTTTAGTTCTGACTATAAAACTGGTCCGACACAAGTTTGCACCCATTAACAATTCCAATATATCCTGAAAAAGGGATCAAAATAATATAACCGTGTCTTTCACTTTTCTATATCAATTCGTTTAACAGTTTAAACCGCGAAATTAATATTTAGTTAATATATTACTAAGATTTTTTTTTATTTAGGATGGCCTTCCATATAAATATATTACATAAATACTAATTCACGATTTAAATTGTTAAACGAATTGACCTGGAAAAAGTAGAAGACATGGATATTTAGCCCTCCTTTCAGAACATTTTCTCATGGATACAACCAAAGATAAACTTTGTCGAACGGTGTTTAACGAAAAAGTAGTTTTTCAAGTACAATATATGTCGAATTTATATATTTTCTAACGAGCGGGAATTCCCGGGATCCCTGGGAATTCCGAAAAAAATAACGCTGTCCCGGGAAACGAAAAAGTCCGGGAAAAGAAAAACCCTACTTAAATAGTTTTAGTAAAAAAGTTTGCGAATTGTCATCGTATGAAAACCCTCAATCGTGAATACATTTAATTAAACCTCAATTAATAAATTTTTTCTTTTGCTTGTAGATATATATTGGATCTAGTTATGGGTAAATTTTGCGAATTGAAGTTATTTGCTTGATTAATGAAGTTATTTGCACCGGCTGTGAGCAAAGTTTTTAATGAAATTAATGAATTATTTAATAAAGTGCCTATGCATAATAATTTGAAAACCTTATAACATATTTATTAAATGAATTTTGTATGAAAAATTTGTTTTATAAGTCACTTATAAATTCTAAAACTGATTATGCATATGACCCTAAATGTATTAAAAAACATACAAACATACAATATTAAAGTTAGTAAATTGTCAATTTAGGTAGATATAAAAGTCCGAATACGGCATTCTGAAAACGGAGTCACTCCGTTATTTCCACGACACAACGGTCCGGAAACGGTCCGGCATTGATGGACTTTCAGCGGTCTAGTCCGTTTTTTACATGACATAACGGTCCGTAAACGGTCCGTCATTGACGGACTTGTCCGTTTTTAACACGGCACAACGGTCCGTAAACGGTCGAATCAGTTTCTATGTTCCTTATGTTCCGTTTTCTGGTCCGTATACAGATCCAGAAAACGGTACGTATACGGAGTTGGATTCCGTTTATGTCGTACCGAAAACGGTGCGTAAACGGAAGGAATTGTTTGTTGGGTTGTTTAAAAAGCCTGATATGTAAAATTAGAACAGGCGCATTAATATCCCAGTGTAGAAACGGTAATGACATATCATTATTTTTTGGACTACCAGTAATGACACCCACTTACCTTCTGTATTATTTTAAAACATATAATAATGAGTCACTGATAATGACTTATTTTTATCATTATTTCAAATAGAAAATAATTTTTTAGATTTTTTTGAAAATTTTTTGAAATCTATTTTTAGACTCAATATTTTTTAAACACTGGTAAGGATATATGTAACCACATATTTTTTGATTTTTTGTATGTTGGCGAGTAAGCTACTTGTGTGCAGCAGGTCAATTGTGTTTTTATCTATTAAATATTACATGTCGATATAGCTCAAATGGTAGAGCTGTTGACTGGCATTCTGTAGACCCAGGTTCGATTCCCGCACCAGCAAATTTTATTAAAAAAAAAAATACAATAAAAAATATTTTTTTATATATAATTTATTTTTCAGAAAATCTATTTTTAGACTCATTATTTTTGTCAGTACTGGTAAGCACATAGGTAACGATATATTTTTTGATTTTTCGTATGCTGGTGTGTAACGACAACTCATTATTTTTCGCGACATCGCCATATAAAGGTAATAAGAAATGTAATAACAAAAGTAACTAGTTACCATTACCAAGTATGTAGTTACATAACCACATATCTGGTAATGATTTTCTACACTGGGATATTGACCTGCATTTTTGCTAAATTATAGATGATTTTTTCTTGTTAAGTGTGCTACGTGCGTGCTTTGTTAAATTTACATTGGTGAAAATTATTAAAAAATGTGTAATGTAAAACTAAAACTAAAACTAAAAACTAAAATATATTTTTCTAAAATTGTGTATTTATATGGAAAAATACAACTCTAAAAGTATTGAGTAAAATAAAAAGTACTTTTTTTTAAATTAAAAAAGTGCCTTTTATTAAAACGGTACACTTCATTAAAAAAACACCTTTTATTAAAAAGTACCTTTTACTGAAAAATTGCCTTTTATTAAAAAAATATCTTTTATTAAAAAGTACCTTTTATTAAAAAAGTACATTTTATTGAAAGTACCTTTTATTAAAAAAGTACCTTTTGTTAAAAAAGTACCTCTTATTAAAAACATTTTTTTTTATTCAAGAGGAACTTTTCTTAAAAATGTACTTTTTATGAAAAAGTACCTTTATTCAAAAATTATTTTAACTAAAAAGTACTTTTTAATATATACCTTTTATTATAAAAGTACCTTTTATTAAAAATGTACTTTCTTTTGATCAAAAAGTGCCTTTTATATATAAAAAACAATATTCTGCATTGCTTTTGATCATAGTTTCATAAGCTTTTTTTGCCACTTAAAAATTTTTCTTTTTTCTAATGCCCTTATTTTACCTTTAAGGATTTTTTTGTGGTTATTTATATTTTTTGGCACAATTATACGGGTCATGCAGTTGTAGTAATATTATTTTATATTTTGCTTTAAAAAGAGTATGGGCAAAAAAATAAAAATAAAGAAACATAATTTCATTGTAACCATTCATACTCAGATTTTACAAGATATTTTTTTCCATAAGTATTACAATGTTTAAGTACTAAAACTACAACTCATATTTCATTCGCTTTATATTCTACCCTGCTTCAACCACATTATTTTATTTTGGCTTTTGTTTAAAAACTTTATACAATATACTATGTAGTGAACGATATATTTATATACTTTTTTTTTGTTGGTATTCCCCGTAATATTTTAATGGTGAAAGTTTTATTTTCAAAATAATGGGGTGTTAAAAGGATACATGTTTCACGTTTTGTGTCGAAGTGAAAAGTTAAATGGGTTATACTCGTATTTTAATACAAAATGTTTGATGTAAAAAGATTTTTGTTATAAAATTAAATTTAAAAAAAAAACTTTGAGATATGAGTATTTACTAGGGTTTGGGGTTCGGGAACTCCCGGGAAAAGTTTGGAGGGAATTCCCGGGAAAATAATATATTTTTCCCGGGAAAACGGGAAATTTGAAAAATATAAAATTTTTTAAATTGTTTTTGTTTGGAATAGGATTTTAGTCTATTGGGAATTAAGCTATCGAATTAATTCCATAAGAATGCTATTAGGGAATGAAATTTAACCCAAATTTCATTAATTTTTAAAAAGTGAATGAAAGAATTAAGCCTTTTAAACCTTTGGTTTATATATAAGGAAGATGTAATGCTGATGAAATAAGAAGAATTGTAGAAATAAGACTAGAAGAGTTTTATTTGTCTTTGGAAAATAACATTGTGGCCACCATATCTAATGGGCCAAATGTGATTTAACGGTTTGTTTCCGACATTCCAGTAGTGGGTGCTTTCTGCTGGAATCATGCAATTCATTTGGCAGTGCTTAGAGAAATTTATGTAAAATTAAATTTTCAACATTCTGATATTTTTACTTTGAATTCTCACTACACAGACTGCATTTGTATTGAAATAGTGTTTTTTTTTTTAATAAAAATTACTTATATAGGTGGTTTTCATTAACAAATTTGTACAAAAATATTTACCGGGATTGCCGGGATTCCCGGGAATCAAATTTTTTTATTCCCGTTTCCCGGGAAATAAAAAAGTCCGGGAAATCCCAAACCCTAGTATTTACCAAAAATATGAACAAAAAAGATTTGGAAAGTTTTTACTTAATATACGAGTACATGATGTATATTATTGTAATTTCAATAGAAGGGTAAAACTTAAGGGATGAACATTTATATATATTTAACAATAGCTTATTGTTAGTATTTTTATATTATTTAAGGCTTAAGTTTGTTGACATGTTCAATGATTTAGTTAAAAATATTAGGATTTAACTTGTTAACCATTTAATTTTAATGAAATATGTACACTTAATTAGAAACGAACAGCTGGAAATTATAATGAGTTAACTCCGGAAGGAATCCCGAGGTATTAATTTTTATGAAACAGCCACATGGTGACTTTTCTTTTTACAATTTATGTGCTAATATAAATTAATACAATTCGATAATACAAATTTCGTATCCTGTTCCATTCCATTTCATATCTTGTGTTTAGTGTTCCAATTTCACTCGTTTTCCCCATTACATTACGTTACACTCTACCTGTTAACAAACCAGAATGGAATAGGAATTAGTTTCTAGCATGCCGATTATATGATACCCTACAACAGTCTGGTTAATAACCAACTAATATTTGGAATGGGTTGAAATGGACTTGTAGCAAAATCTGTCTGGAAAATAATAAAAAAAAAAAAATTAGAAAAAGGGTAAGAAATTTTGATTTTACATAAAGTTAGGTCTATTTAAGAGGGGACATTATATTCGCGGCAGAGAAAACAGACCTTTTTTTCAAAATTCATAACTCAATCAAAAACAAACATTTTTCCAAAATTTTATTGTTGTAGAGAATTGAACAAATTACAAGAAAACAAAATTCAAAAAAATATATTTTTCACTCCAACATGGTTTTATAGAGCTCCAAACTGGCGGCAGAAAAAAAACGGGCCTCGTGGTTGCAGCGCTGGGAGTCGCAAAAATTGTCCGATCTGGAAACTTTTTTTGACTTTTTTAAATCTTAACAAAATTGGTTATCGTATGACACGAGCTTTTTTTTTAAATTTTTTTTTTCAATTTTTGGTGATGTTCCAAATTTGAAAGGGTGTTTTTTCTAAAAAAATATTGACTTTAAAAATTCATAAAAAATCGCAAAAAAATTAAAAAAAACCCCGTGTTATACGATAGCGAATCAAGTTTAAAAAAATACAAAAAAAAATTCGTCAAAAAATTAACCCCCGCTAGTGGCGCAACCAGTACGAAAAACATGATTTCGACATAAACGCGTTCAAAGTTTGTGAACCAAGAAAAAAAAGGTTACCTTCAATCTGGCATGCCATCACACTGCAAAAGATGCCAAATAACTGAGCATATAAAATAAAATAAAAATTCCACTATATGAGGTATAAAGATGCCTTTCTCACCCTTCAAGTAGGTACGAAAAAACAACCACCAAAAGTCAGGTAGCAAGTAAAACAAGTATATACCAGCTGCCGTACGTAGGTAGAGCGAAAATTAAAAATGCTCTCTCACTAATCCGGTTGTAACTTTTGAACCCCATGAAATTTTTTTTCTTAGAATCTTAAGAATATTTACTAAAATACAAAATTATAAAAAAAAGTCGCTTTCAAAAAACGGCCAATGTCATGTCCCCTCTTAAGAGAAAATCAGAAATATAGTCCACATGGGCGATAGGTCCAAATATAGACTGATCCTATCTGCAATAAATATCCTATGGTCTTGGGTTCATGTCAATCTGCGTGCTAAATTTCATTAAAATATTTATCTTCGTATTTGCGACCTGTAGCGAATTTTGGGGGATGTGTTTATATGGGCACTAGATTTTTACATGAACCAAGTTTAACCAAAACTAAAAGACTTTTGCCTTGGGTCGATATAAGTCGCTGTACTAAATTTAATCGAAATACCTTCATATTTGTGGCCTGTAGCGTGAGGACATAGACAGACAGTCGGACATCTTTAAACCGAAACAAAAAGTGATTCTGACTCGCCAGGTATACTAAAAGGTGGATCAAGGTTCAATATTTTTTGGTGTTAGAATAATCAGCACAAACTTATTATTTACTGTCCACATAGTGGAGTAGGGTATAAGGTATAAACTGTCATGCTGACTACATGACAGCTTACACCAGTCTGGTAAAAAGCCAACTAATGTTTGCATCCAAAATTCGAATGGGTTGGCATAGGCTTGCATAGCAATTTGTATATAAAATGATAAAAAAATAGAAAAACGGACCGACACTAGTAAGATTCAATAGGTTTTGTTATTAGGCACATGTGACTCAGCGTTTCCGGCCTGTAGCATGTGAACAAGGCAATTTTTGGGGTACATTTATATGGACATTAGGTCTAACTATTGATCGATTTTAACCAAATCGTCCTTGGGCCGACATAAGTCGGTGTACCATATTTAATCGAAATATCTTAATATTATATTATAATCAGACGGACGGCCGGACAGACGTTAGATCGGAACAAAAAGTGATTCCGAGTCGATCGGTATACTGCAAGTGGGTCTAGGTCTAATATTATTATTTGTTGTTAAAAACATCAGCACAAACTTAGTATATCCTATCCACGTAGTGATTCAGGTTTTAAAAACAATAGTTTTTACCTATTTTGTAATTTCTTTTGAAATTTTTGTGGTAAATACTTGTCAGTTAATTTTACGGCATTGTTCGTATTCTAATGTAGTTGTTAGTTAGTTATTTTGTCGCCTTTTTAATTGTACATACCTTTGTTCTAACTGTCATTTTCAAACTTTTTTGAGTGCGGATCCAACTTTTGTTTAGTTCTTCTCAGTTCTTTTTAAAGAGGGAAAAGCACGAGAAATTGCGAAAACGGTATAAAATTGTTAAATGAATCTTATCAATTCAGAGAGTAGAGCTCAAGTGCTAACTGACTAACTAAAAACCCATAAAAATTTTTTAATTTCTCTCGGAAACTGTTGTGCATTTGTTTGCGCAAGGTACCAATTTGGAAACTAGATTATCTAAACTAATAATACGGACTAACCCCAGCAAAAAAATTACAAGTAGTGCTTTACTAACTACTTCTTTTAATGCTTCACAAGTATCCGTTAGTGTATTTTTACTGCTTTTTTATAAGTTATTCTGAACAACTTCAAAAAATCACTTCTTTCATTGCTTCCCAAGTATCCGTTATTACATTTTTACAGCTTTTTTAGAATTACTTCTTAACCACATCCAAAAAATCACTTAAGTATTGCTTTTAAAGAGTAATTGCTCTAAAAGTGATCTTAAAAAGTGATTTTGGTATCATTTGGCATTTTCAAACAAAAGGTCCCGGGTTCAATTCCCGGCGCGACCAATATTTTTTTATTTTTTTTAAATTTTTTTTTATTCTATTAATTTTTTTTTAACATTTATAACTAATTTGTTTAAATTCAATATTTTTTTAATTTTAAAATTTTTAAAAATATGTATATATAAAAAAATGGTGAGAAATTGATTTTTATGTACCTGTAAAAATAGTACTGAAACCAATATTGAATTCGAGTGCACCTTTTGCACTTGTTTAATAATTACTTTTATTGAAGAGAATAAGGAACAATATCTCCCATTACCAAAGTGGTGTTTTTATGCCAGTCAACTTTCATATCAAAGAATAGCTCAGCGGTAGAGCTCAGCGACTAGCAATCGTGAGGTCGCAAGTTCGATACCCGGTGGCGGCAATAGAAAAACTTTTGTAAAATAAAAAAAATATAATTTTTTTTGTGAAGAATTTTTTTTTAACTTTTAATTGGTGAAAAAAGTACTGAAAAAATGTTAAGTCAGAGTACTTCTCTCCTATGACAACTCAATGTTAAAATCATTAGTGTTTATGTTAAAAAAGAAGTACATCTAGATCATTAACTGTAGTGCTTTTTCTACTGCTTCGGCATCTCTTCTTTCGCTGGGAATAGTCCGTAGCCCCGATCCGTTCCGATGTTGGAGAAATAGGTATTTCAAACTTTTTAAACCCGTTTTTAGGGGATTATACACCACACTACACACAAAAAATTTAAAAACGAGTTTCAATTACCAAAGTGATAACACTGTCAGACAAATGGTAGGGGTCAGTGATCGGGAAGGGTTCAAACTACCGGAGAAAGTTATATCGGTAAAAAAGAAGTTATACGTGTCCCGGCGTTTCGCTGGGTCACCTCTAGGAATCGAAATATATCGATTTGACCTTTGGTGGACATAACTCGAGAACCACTTGTCCGATTTTGCTCAAACAATTTTAAAAAAATTAAAAATTACAATTCCTTTAATCTGTTCTTATAACGTTTTTCTATATACTCAACAGTTTTGCCGGTAAAAATAAATGTATGAAGAAAAAAATATTTTTTGCCTAAAATATTAAAAAAAGTAATAAACAAAAGGTTATTGATTTTTATGGTAGCGGTAACAAACATTTATTTTTACCGGCAAAACTGTTGAGTATATAGAAAAACGTTATATGAACAGATTAAAGGAATTGTAATTTTTTGAGCAAAATCGGACTAGTGGTTCTCGAGTTATGTAAAAAAAAAAGATATATCTCGATTCCTAGGGGTGACCCAGCGAAACGCCGGGACACGTATAACTTGTTTTTGACCGATATAACATTTCCCGTTGGTTTCATCCCATCCCGATTTTGACTGTCGCATAGTGTCATATAAGTTATTATTTTAACTGACTTTGCACCTATCACGCAAATGATAGTATTAATTACTAAAAATTGTGTACGATACGCGACTACCCATTATCGCGACGGCCCGATTATCGCGACGGTTTAATTTTAAACACTGCAGGTTCTATAATCACGACAGTTTACGAAAAACGGGTTCCATTTTCGCGACTTTTACCTGTTTTTTTAAATTTGATTTGACGGGGAAATCCCCGTCTTTTGGTATATTAACCTTTTTGGATGATTTTGGTCTTAAATTTTGTCAGTTTATTATTGTCATTTGTTGTGTAAATACATCTCTTAATATGGGAAAAGTTCAACATATTTTAAAGCCAACGATTTCTCAAAAATTAGAGTTTTTAAAAAAATTTTAAATTCAATTTGCGTGAATTACAAGTCTTCAGTTTTCCGCATTATAAAGCAACAAAATTCATTAAAAAAGTTCGTACGTACAACAGAAAGTGGCCCTGCCAAACGTTGCACCTTCAAGCAAGCTGAGTACCCAAGAATGGAAAAACTGCTTTATAAGTTGTTTGTAAAACAAAGGGAAAATTGTTCCAATATCAGCAGAGATTTTATGATCAAAAGCCAGTCATTTGTATTCCAAAATTTATCAAACCAATTCAGGTTTCAATGCCAGTAAAGGATGGTTGAAGAAATTAAAGCGTCGATATGGAATTAGATTTTTAAAAATTACGGGCGAGAAATTGTCTTCGAAACCTCATCTTACTGATCCGTTTATAAAAGAGTTTAAGGATTACGTTGATGGGCATGACTCTTCACCAAATCTACAATGCCGACGAATTCGGTTTATATTATAGGATGCTTCCAAATCACACTCACATGTAATGAGAAAACGTCTCCCGGAAGAAAAATATATAAAGAGCGAATAACTTTGTTGCCCTGTTCAAATGCGAATGGCACAGACAAACTGAAGTTGTTGGAAAATCGAAAACCCCACTCGTCTTTAAATGCTTTTTCAATAATCCTGTAATATACAAGTCCAGTAATAACGCTTGGATGACATCATTTATATTCAAAGGCTGGTCCCATCTCGAATTTGTTCCCCATGTAAGTTAATTTTCACCAATTAGTAAAAGTAAGTTGTTCATAAGTAAAAATTTTTTGGGTCCGAGAATTTTTGGCTTCAAAAGATCTGCCGCAAAAAGCAGTTTTGATTTTAGATAACGACGTGTCACCCGGTTGAGGAACTAAAAAGTGATGACGGTTTAATTATAGCAATGAATCTACCAGCCAATTGCACTGCGCTTATTCAACCGTTAGATCAAAACGTTATCAACTTGGTCAAATTAATTTCTAAACAACAACTGCTCACCCACTTCGTTGGCGAGAAGGGAACAAATTTGGAGCTCAAACTAAAAAACTTCAATCAGTTCAAATTCTACGTCTTGGGATAAAATATCAGTGTCCAATATCCAAAATCCTGGAACGCCTTGCTCGAATTCGGTAGTGAATGGAGTGAAGAGGATAACATGCCCTTAAATATTTTACAAAATATAATTTAGGAAGAAAACGAAGATCTTTCAACTATTGGTACACTTGTAGCTCAAATTAGTACGGAACATCTTTTTACGAATGCTGACATAAACAACTGGATTCAAGAAGAATTTCATGTGGAAAGAAATGAGGAGCATTTATACGATAGTGGCCATGAAGAAAACAAAATTAAATTGGACGATGCTATAACATCGATAAGCATATGCAATGGGCTTTGGAAAATGATAAGCCGACAATAGCACTATATGAACTACGTGATTCAGCCATAGATTGATTCAGTTGTTATTTTAAAAAATAATTTACCAAAAAAGCAACTCAAAATCTCCAATTTCTTTAGAAATGTTTAAGATGTAAATATATGTATCAATAAAAACAATTCTAATTTTAAAAATTACATAAAATTTTTCAATCAAATTTTGGGTTCTGTTATCTCGAAAATTCAGTTTTCGCGATAGATCTGGTTTTTAATTAGTCGCGAAAATCAAGCTTGCACTGTATATTTTTTTATTTACACGCTTAATTTTTAAACAAAAGTATAAATTTGTTATAAATTTTTATACAATAAATCAAAAGTCATTAAGCTTTCGAAAAAATAAATTTTCTTTTTTATGCTGCATATCTAGTTTCGTTTTTCAATTTGACTATCTTTGCTGCATATCCATAATTTTATGTGCGCCTAAAAGCAGTTCTCATTTTTATTTTAATTTACTAGAGCTGTAAATTCTCAATAAGTTTGAGTACTTGATAGTGCTCAATACTCTTTCAATTGAGTACTCGATATTGCTCAATAGTTTTTCAGTTTTGTCCGAAAGAGTTATAAAGACCAAATTAGTTTGGAAGTATCGTAAAAAAAAAGTATCGTAAGAATCTTGTAATGAATAAAAAGAGTATAAAAAATAGAAAATATTGATTTTTTATCTTTTTCTTCAGCATAGAGTTAAATGTCAAGTAATAATGTAGAAATTTTCTTTTTTCAACAGAATTTGTTTACGATTTTACTTGACAATTGTTTCAATGCATAGAAGAAAGACAAAAATATTTTCTGTATTATTTTAACACATTAAATTGTTTACAGATACGTTTTTCTTACTTTACAATTAGACTAATGGAGCCTTAAGGCAGAGTTAGATTGTCGTAAGTTATTTTCATGGCAAACATTTTTTGGGAAAATACAAAACTGAAACTATTTAATTGGACATTGAGTACTCGTGAAAGCAGGCGGTATTTAGTACTTAGTACCCAAATATTCAATACTTTTACAATTCTTTGGTTGTAATGGTAATGCAGCACAACAATAATGAAGTAATTTTATTTTAATTTTGTGTGCAAAATTTGCTATATATGCCAGAGAGTGGTGTATATAGAAAAACAATGCTTCTAATTGTTAAAATTGTGGATATAGAGCAAAATCGATGCTCGATATCTCAGATATGAAATAAGTTATCGAAAAATGAATTTAGAAATCAGAAAGGGGGTATTAAGAACATATGTATATGATCCATTCCCAACTCAATTTTTTCAAATTTACTTAGTCAGTGGGTCAAACTAATAATAAGCTGACGATATGTTCAGTGTGCTGTGATTAGGTGTGTTAACAAAGAGAAACCCAACCGAAAAACGTCTGAATAAAAATTTAAAAAACTCTGTATTTTAATAGGACAATACAACACCTACAACATTTAGAACACCTTATGAACTCCTTTAATATTAATTCCCCATCACTTATGGTATATTTTGTTTCTTAATTGTTTGCTTTCTGATTACTGACTACTGACCATTGATAATTGTTTTTCCATAAAATTGAATATTTTTGTATAGAGCTCGTCAACTTATCATATTTAATTATCACTTCGGTTACATTTTATCTGACACTTCTTGTGTGTTGGTTGACTGATAGATGGATGGATACGAGTAGATAAATAAATGGATGTTGTGTTATGGTATGGATTGGTATTGAACTGTTAACTATGAACATAAAGAACACACCTACATATCACATTGTTGAACAATTTCCGCATCATTAACTTCATGTTAACTAGTGAGTTAGTAATGGCCGATTCTAAGAGGAAAAATCTTTGCAATCTTAATAAAAAATCTTTTTTAAATACTCGTTTATAAAATGAAATTAATGATTACACTAGTTTACAGTTAATTACGAAAAGTGCAATTAAAACTGTTTAATAATACTATCGAAGGCTGTTAAAGAATTCGACCAAATTTCAGCCCAGGAATAACAAATCTATTCACAGATGTTATTATTATATATCAAATGGGGGAAACACCTTTAGGCCGAGTTTTTGGGTTGTAAGTTAAACTTGGTTTAGTTAAACTGAAAATGAATTATGTCAGCCATTTCCAAGTTTATTAAGAAAAATTTGCCGGAACAACTTTTTCTCTATTAAAATTTTGATCTTTATTGAAACAAAACCAAATAAACCGAATTTTAGTAGCGGTATTCCAGTTACAAACTGTGTTAAACTGAGTTTAAACATAATCTTTGTTCTAAAAACTGGACCTTAGAAATATTGTTTTTTCATCGGTTCCATACCCAGTTGGAAATTTCGTAAAAACGTCTTCATGACGGCTTAGCGACATGTCGCTGTCATTTCTGACTTGCTGATCTGCTCCCACACAAAATACGTATAGAGACCTACTGACATTATCATGCAAATGTAAAAATGTCATTACGACAAAGCACCAGGAGGTCAATTTTCTTTATTAACAAATACGTTAAGCCAAAAATGAGCCTTATCGCTGAACACAATTTTATGTCTCTCGTTCTATCGGTCTCAGCTTGCTCTAGATGTACTTAGTATAGACCAACGGTTCCCAAATGAGGGTCCGCGGACCCCCAGGGGTCCGTAGTAGAATTCCAGAGGGTCCGCGAAGAGATCCGCCAAAAAAACAAAACAAGTTATTTAAAAAAAAACAATTTTTTTTTAAAATTATTTAACAAAATATTGATTTGAAAAATATTTTTTCCTTATTCCTGCTTAGAATTGGCCATCATTTAAAATAAGCAGGTGCTTTCATTAATTTTGCCCCATAATTTATAAAGTACCTCTCGCTCAACACTGGTTGAGAGGCAAATATATCATAAACTACTAATGCTAGAGGCAAAAGAACGTTTATTTGGTTTTTCGCCTATATCTCGAAAACTAAGCGATATAGAGCAAAAAGGTTAAAATTTTTGCCCTATGGGCACCCATAAAACTCCTTTAGTGAAATCAAATATCAGCTAACTCAGCTAGATTTTAAAATTGCAAATATCTCATAAAATACTAACGCTAGAAGCAAAACGATGTTTATTTGGGTTTTCGCCTATATCTCGAAAACTAAGCGAGATAGAACAAAAAGGTTAAAATTTTTGCCCTATGGGTGTTAATACCCCCATAAAACTCCTTTAGTGAAAACAAATTCCCACCTAACCCTGTTAGAATTTAAAATTGCAAATATCTCATAAACTACTAATGCTAGAAGGAAAAGGACGTTTATTTGGCTTCTTGCTTATAAATCAAAAACTAGGCGAGATAGAGAAAAACGGTTAAAATTTTTGCCTTTTGGGTGTTAATACACCCACATTTCGGTATTAATACACCCATAAAACCCCTATAGTGAAAACTTATTTTATTTGGGTTTTCGCCTATATCTCGAATTTTTTTTTTTTAATTTTACTTTTTATTTGAAAAATTGTACTTTTTTGAAAAATTTTACCTTCTTGGAAAAATATTATTTTTTTATTAATTTTTTTTAAACAATAAAAATTTTTTGAAAAATTCTATTTTTTTTTAAAAATTATACTTTTTTTTTCCAAAATAATCCTTTTTTATTAAAAATTTTACTTTTTTTTGAAAACTTTACTTTTTTTGAAAATTTAAAGTCGAAAATGCGCATTCTGTCTTGCTGGTCTTATCGAATTCTTTCAATAATTTTTATTCTTTGTAATTTGCTTGTAAAAATTTTATCATCTTTCTTTAAAGATTTATTTAACTATTTTAAAAGATTTATTTATTTATTTATTTTGTTGTTCCACACACAAGACTTAAAGTCTTATATTGCAGTGAAGAACTGATTATTCGTTAAATAAACTTTTTATAATTTAATAACTTAAGAACTAATTATGAAGAAAAAAAATAAAGTAATCAAACATATATATATATAATATGGTACCTATGCATAATAATTTCAAAATCTTGTAACACGTTTTTAAAATGAAATATTCGATTTATAAGCCATTTATAAGTTCAAAAAGTTGTCTATGTTTATAATAGCAAAGGCACAAATAATAATAATAATAATAAAAAAAAAATAAAAAAAAAAAAATAATATTTTTTTTTTGTTTTTTTGACTTACAATTAAAAACTAAAAATTTGAAAAATTATAAACATAATACAAAAGAAAATAATTTAATTTAATCCAATACGTTGGAAAAATAGGTATTTATGGTTTTTTTGAACCGCAGTGCGTTACTTAAGATTTGATAACAATAAGGAATTGAGTTCCAGAGATGGATGGCATTGATATAGAATTGCCAAGTTGATATAAGACTTTTATATTTAAATGCTTTCAGTCTTTTACCCCTACAAATAGGGTCTGAAAAACTTAGTTTCTCATAAAGATGTACAGGTTGATGCAAATAAATGATTTTATGTAAGAAAGTCAAAATTCGAGTTTTCAGTAAATCATTGAGACTGAGGCCATATATTTTTTTGGAAAACGCAGAAACTCGTGCACGTCTTTTTAAACCATATACATAGCGAACGATATTATTGAAAACGACGTTTAATTTATTTTCACTTATTGAGTCACAACTGGCAAAGAGTTCACACCCGTACAACAAAATTGGAATAAGGTAAGTTTTAGCAAGCAGTATTCTAATTTTTAATGGTGTACAGTGTTGGGTTCGCCAGAGTGTTCTCATCATGGAGAAAGTTCGACCACAAGCATATTTAATATGATCAGACCAGGTAAGGGTATTATTAAAAAAGATTCCTAGATTCTTAGCGGTACTTACAATTTCAATACGCTGATTATTTATTGAAATGTTGGGAATAATTCTTTTCTTCGCTAATCGTTTTTGTATAATAAGACACTTAGATTTTTTAGGGTTAATCCCCAGACCATTAGCCGTTGCCCACACATGAATGCGATCAAGTTCCAAATTCAAAGTTCTTACACACTGATCAAGCAAGGTTTCATTGCAACTAATGTAAAGTTGAACATCATCAGCATACATTCTAACTTTACAGTATGTTAGAATATCCGGGAGATCATTAGAGTATAATGAAAACAAGAGCGGGCCTAATATAGATCCTTGCGGAACGCCTCTTGTAACAGCTAGTGACATAGATTTTCCGGTTGAGGTTTCAACGTACTGATATCTGTTACTAAGATAAGACGACAAAAGACGTGTTGCAGTTGAAGAAAAATTGAACATATTTTGTAATTTGTAGCATAAGATGCCGTGGTCAACAGTATCGAAAGCTTTCGAATGATCTAATAGAATTAAAAAAGTTACTTTACCATCATCAACTTCTTTTCTTATCTCCTCCGCAACATCAACTAGCGCTGTTATGCAGCTGTGTTTCCTTCGAAACCCAGATTGACGAGATGAAAGCAAATTATTATTATCTAAGAAGGTAATCGTTTGATTGTGCATCAGCCTTTCGAAGACTTTAGACAGAAACGGTAAAATAGCTATGGGTCTGTAATCAGTGCCTGATTTAGGTATTGGTACGATTTTCGCATTTTTCCAATTAGTAGGAAAGCAACCAGTTGTAAATATTTTATTAAAGAAGAATGTTATACGAGGAAGTAGTTGAGGTAATAGTATTTTTAGAAATTTCGGATGAATTACATCAACTCCAACAGCATTAGATTTTATCGATAAGAAACTTGATAAAACGTCACACTCAGTCATGCCAGTAAAGAAGAACCTATTGTTTTCTGTAAAATCATAAATTGGGTGTATGTTTCTATAATAGTTACAATCAGCTTCTACCATTGGTATATTTAAAAAAGTTTTATTTGCAATGTCGGCATCAATTGGACAAGGATCTTGCGTACCAGATTTGCCAATTCCAATTTCGCGAATCGTCTGCCATGTCTTCTTGGATCCTAAAGCATTCGAGAATTTTTCGGCATAGAATTCAGATTTGGCCTTTTTTATCAGCTTATTTGTTTCTTTTTTAGCAGTACGATATTCTTCTTGTAGCTGTGTAGTTTTAAAACGTTTCCACCTAGAAAATGCAAAATCTCTTCGCTACATTGATTCTTTAATGGTGGAAGAAAACCAGGGTTTTTTCTTTTCGCTAACAATTTTAGTTTTTAAAGGTACTGTTTGATTAAACAGATAACTTATGTTCTCCTCTAGAAATAAAAGCTGATCATCCACTGCGATAATGTGGTTTAAATAATCCCAGTCTATTTTAAAAAACTCCTCTTCCAGGGCCACGAAGTCGATATTCTTAAAGTCACGGTAAGTGATAAATTGTTCAGTTGCCAACAATTCAAATTTATATGTCATGAAAATAAGATCGTGTCTTGAAAAGCATGAAGCTGAAAGTTGGTCATAAAGTTGGATATTTGACTGATTACTAACCAAAAACAGATCCAATAGTGTACTATTTGTCGCAGTAAAGTGCGTAGGTATAGTTGTATTTGGTATAAAAAGTCCGAGTGAAACCATGTTATCAGAAATACCACTATCTACCAATAAATTAGAATTAAAATCACCCGCTATTATGACATCTTCATATAAAACCGTAAAAGTCTCCAGAGTTGTAATGAAGCGATTAGTCGGTATATTTCTATTTGGCCTATATACGCTTCCCACAAGTAATTTCTTTCCTAAACTATTAATCTCAATTAAAAGGTACTCTACAAAGTTTTGCGGAAGTGATTCCTCCAAACTATCAGTATCTTTGGATGTGCATTTAACACTAAATGTAATACCTTTTTTTATATAAATTGCCACGCCACCGTAGCCATCATCTCTATCAACTCTACGTATATTGTAACCATCCAAAGAAATGGATAAATCTGTTGTATTCGAGTCAAACCAAGTTTCAGAAACGCATATGAAATCCATACCAGAATTTTCAAATATATATATGAATTCATCTATTTTGCCCTGTAAACTTTGCGCATTTATATGACAGATTTTAATACCTGATCTCTGTTTAGCCAAGATATTAACCATACTAGCAATTCCATCTCTAGAACGAATTCTATTGTTATTGGTCATTAAAAAAAACAATTAAATATATAAATGTAACGCACCAATCAATAGTAAATAAAATCGATAACAAGTTAAGTATTAAAACAATTACTTTCTGTAATATTTTAAAAACGACAATGATTTTACATGTTGCATAAAATATTAAAAAAATAAATTTGAAAAATAAAATTTTAAAAAATGTGAAAAATAAACGTAAAATTTTTAAAAATGTGAAAAATAAACGTAATTTAAAGATGCGTATAAAAGTTACATTAAGAAGCATCAGCATGGTCCTCAACGACATCGGAAAATGGTGCATGAAATAACTCGTTCAGTTCCTTTAATTCATCAATTTGCAGAGGGTTGTCATTGGCATTCCTTTTTACGTAAACCAATCCACGCATACTGAATGCACTGTGGATTCGATTATCCTTTTTTAGACGTATTGCGGCACGCAAAATATTGAACTTTGTTGCAGTGAGGTTTTCATTTACGAAAAATTTATTATCGGAATTTTCTCCTATATGACTTAGGCGAAAACAAAAACCTTTATTTATTTTTCGAAAATTGGCGAATGATTTCAAGAAAAAGTTTTTGTCATATGGGGACCACATTTTAACAATAATCACCGCATCTTTAGAATTCGATTTATTTTTATTGTTTTGATTTTGTAATCGATAAATTGTTTTAATTGCAGGAACAGATATTTTAATAGTGTAGCAAATTTTTTCAAAAATTTCAAACAAATTCTCGTTTATATTAAAAGGAATTTCATTTATACGTAATTCACAAGACACATTTTTGTTTTCTTGACGGCTTATTTTAGTTTTTAATAATTTAATTTCATCTTGCATACTTTTAATGCTTACCGCGACTGTTTCTAAATGTTGAACTCTTTCAGGTTCAACTCCCTTTTAATTAAGTTAAAACTCTTATTGAATTCAGATAAGAGTTCATCTTTACACTCATTAAACTTATCATGTATCGTTTTTTCTAATTGTTTAGTGATTTGAAAATAATTTAAACAGAAAGTGATATTAATTTATGATTTTGAGTCAAACTAAAATAACATTCATTTAATTTAAAATTTTTTTTGAAAAATTGTACTTTTTTTGACAATTTAAAATTTTTTTTTGAAAAATTGTATTTCTTTTGAAAAATTCCAATTTTTTCAAAAATTGAATTTTTTTTTGAAAAATTGGAATTTTTTTCAAAAATTGTACTTTTTTTGAAAAATTGCAATATTTTTCAAAAATTGTACTTTTTTTTGAAAAATTGCAATTTTTTTTCAAATATTATACTTTTTTTTGAAAAATTGCAATGGTTTTCAGAAATTGTACTTTTTTTCTCAAAAATTTCCTTTTTTTTGAAAAATTGTACTTTTTTTTTTGAAAAATTGTACTCTTTTTTATGGTACTTTTTGTAAATATATTTGGGCACTTGTGCCCCACATGTGGCCACATTCGTCTTTTTACATTTACATCTTCGATTTCAGCGAGTTTTACTCCATTTTTACGTTTTCCTGTTAATGGCAATTATTTTTTTTTTAATTTATTCATTATCAATGGTAATGAAATTTAAAATCATTGTCATTAATCAGTGAAATTAAATTTTAGAATCATTACCATTAATCAAAAAAATGGTAATGAAAATAATTTCATTACAATTGATATCAATGCAATGGTAAATCATCAATTAATTAGTCCACCTAATTAATTAGTCGCATGTATGGTATAGACAAAGCAAATACTTAATATTAAAAAAAAATGTTCTGAGACATATAAAAAATACAACCGTGGAAGATTTGTCCATCTATCTTCGAAGGATAAAAACAAAAGGACCACATACATGGAAATACAATCAAATAATGTATACCATCGGTTATTATAAAAAAAATTCACAGATTCCCACAAATAAACAATAATGAAATAAATTCATTGAAAATTAAATTCATTTCAAAATAAATATATAGTAAAGTGTTTACAGACAAGATTTTTTTGTTATTCAATTATGTGTATGTAGTTTTTCCTCTTCTGCAAACACTAGGTATTTGGTTTCCTTGGTTTTTCTGGTTTGTAATGTTATTATCTTATATTCTTCTTAGTATTTTGTTAGAATATCCCACATGTACTAAAAGCATAGTTCTATGTATAAACAATATGTCAATATAGAATTGCTTTCGTTTACTGAAACTCCCTGGAAATGTACCCGGTAAAAAATGGGCATAATAAATTCTATTATTCGGAACATATAGAATTCTCATTTATTTAAAATGGGTATTGGTGTAAACTCTGATGTTTTCTACATGCACTTAAAAAAGTTTAACAGTCACTACATGACAGTCGTTTGTGTAGTAATCAGTAGTTGTTATTTCTTGTTTACAAATAAAAATCAGAAACTTTTATTGTATCTCCAAAGCATAAAAGCATAATAAGTGGAGAGCGGTTCGGAATTTATAATTCAAATTTTAAATTGTTTGAAGTAAGAACACATATTTTTGTAAACGATAGAAAAAAATTATTTTCTTTTATTAAAGTATACTTTTATAATACCAAAAGAATTAACTGCCAAAAAACAGTAGTTTTTACCCATTTTATCAGTTGTTTTAAAAATGGTTGTAGTAAAAATTTGTCAGTTAATTTTACGACATTGGTAGTTATTTTTAATGCATATGTTAGTAATTTTTCAACAGTTAAAAATAACAAAAGCTTTAGTTATTTTAAAGGTAAATAATTTTGTCGCCTTTTTACCTGGATCTACATACCTTTGTTTTAACTGTCATTTTCAGTAGATTCTACCAACAAACTTTTTTTGAGTATAAGTAATCAGATTGACTTTAGTCATAACTTCTATAGTTATGCCCTTGCGATTAGTACTGAAAATCCTGTTTGCAAGAACAAAATTTTGAAAACTAATACGCATTGTTTTTATTGTTTTTATAAATATATCGAACTACACCATTTTGAGTTTTATGTCAGAAAATTCCAAATATATTTGAAAATTGTCAAAAAATCTTTTAAAATTATCCAAAAATGTTTTAAAATTATTCAAAAATGTTTTAAAATTTGCCAAATATATTTCAAAATTGTCTAAAATGTTTCACAATTATCCAAAAAATTGTCAAAAAATCTTTCAAAATTGTCCAAATATTGTTTAAAATGGTCTAAAAACTTTTCATATTTGTCCAATTGCATTTCCAAATTGTCCAAAACGTATTTTAAAATCTTCAAAATGTATTTCAAAATTATACAAATACATATGTATATTTTAAAATATTACAAATTTATTTTAAAATATTTTATTTGTATTTAAGAAAATTCCATTTGTATTTTAAAATTGTTCAAATGTATTTCAAAATTATTCATTTGTATTTAAAAATTTTAAATATGTATTTCAAAATTGTCCAAATGCATTTCAAATAATTCCATTTGTATTTCAAAATTCTCCAAATGTATTTGAGAAAATTCCAAATGTATTTAAAAAAAAACTCTAATTTTGAATAAAAATATTTTCTGAAATACATTTAGAGAATTTTGAAATACAAATGGAATTATTTCAAATGCATTTGGACAATTTTGAAATACAGATTTAAAATTTTTGAATACAAGTAAAATACTTTGGAAATGTATTTGGACAATTTTAAAATACAAATAGAATTTTCTTAAATAAAATATACTTGTAATATTTAAAAAATATTTGTATAATTTTGAAATACATTTTGAAAATTTTAAAATACATTTGGGACAATTTTGAAATGCAGTTGGACAAATATCAAAGTTTTTTGGACAATTTTAAATAATATTTGGACAATGAAAGGTTTTTCGACAATTTTAAAATATTTTTGAATAATGTTGGTTTTTAATTTTTGTTTAAAAAATAATTTTTTTAATTTCGACCTTTTTAATTTCTAATTTTTGAACAAAAAAAGATTTTTGGATAATTTTAAAAGATTTTTGGATAATTTTAAAACATTTTTAGACAATTTTGAAATATATTTGGAATTTTCTGAAATAAAACTGAAAATGGTGTAGAGGCTGAAAAACTGCTCTCTCTATTATTATTTAACATTGGTAAAATTAGGTATAATTGATCTTTAGTGTTGTTGCTCTTTATTTAGGTCTGGCTTGAGGACTTAAATTAAAATTTAAAAACAAATAGTTTTTATTTTAATCTATAATTTACTTATTTGAAGTCGAAATATTCTGTACCAACGCACAGTTTTGGCCAAAACTAAAATATTAAGTATATGAGACTAAAAGATATCACAAAGGGGGGCTCGGCTATTGCTGATCGCGAATCTTAAATAAAAAATATAAAATTCAAAATGGCGGATCCAAGATGGCGGCCAATAATTTTTAGTTTTTATTATATTGGACCTAAAATAATCAATTATATAGGTCTAGGATCCGATGATTAAAAATCTGAAATTAAAATTTTGAAATTCAAAATGGCGGATCCAATTTTTTCATTGAATTTCTTATGTCGCCTGATTTACATCAAATTTCCACCAGGGGAAGTTTTTGGGTAGCAGATTTCGAATCTGAAATTAAAATTTTGAAATTCAAAATGGCGGATCAAATATGGCGGCCATAAATTTAAAATTGTTATCTGTTGGAAAAAAAGGTTCTGATAACAACTAATTCTGGCAGAGGGACCAAAAAAAAATATAAGTGTATCGGCGTTTTAAAATGTTTCGTCTGGCCCTGTTTTTGGGGGATTAACATTTCCCCTCTTTTGAAAATGTTTATTGTGAATCGGCATAGGAAACCATGTGAATCTTCCATTTTAGGTATAGGATATGTTCAGCGAACGTATGTAAAACACTACGAAGGACATTTTTGTGGAACATTTTAACCCTCTAACTCTGCAATTAAAGGGTCTCTTTTGGCCCTATTTAAAAAGTGTCAAAAAAGACCCATAAGTTGAAGAGTTAGAGGGTTAAAATGTTCCGTAAAAATATTTGTCATATATTTCTACTATAAGTCTCTGAGGACATCAGAGTTAAGAATTTAACGTCAATGCCAGAAATAAGTCAAAACTTAAAATGTGTTTAAGGGTTAATTTCGTACTTACTAAGAATTGGCACTCAAATGTCCCACAAACCTGGACTTTAGGGGGCTAGTCTGTGTAAGAAAACCAGAACCTTCATTCAAGGTGATTTTTAGTGCTATTTTTTAGTTTTTCCTAAAACTCTGGAATACTGGAAATCAGCGAGATCTGAAGGTACTTTTTCAGTTAAAGGGCAAAATTTCGAAAGTTTATGAACGGTCGCAAACGGTCGCAAAAACCTAGGTAGAAGACATCTTATGGAATACATTGGCATTCAAGTTTTCATATATCTCTTGGAACATTTTGGAGCTTTTTTTTTTAAATTTAGGATTTTCAAAAAAACATAAATTTTTGAGGTAAAATTAATAATTTTGTTGCTCTTTTCGTAAATACTTAACAGGTTTCTATTTTTTTTTTTTGAGAACTCATTTCAGTTTTATAATTTGAGATTGTTTTTGGAACAAATTATTGTTTATTTATGATTTTTTATTGTATAATTATGTTACAAAAATGTTACATAATTAAAAAACTTTGACTTTGAACTCTCGCCAACTTACAACGAGTAACCACAATGATATAATATTTCACTCACAAAATAGATTTTGAATATATAAACATATCTTCCCTTTACCTGAATTGTACATTTGGCAAAAAACGGCGATCCTGGCCCACAGTGCAACGGAATTAGATATTAATATAAATAAGGCTAACAGTGCAATAGAATTGTGTTCGCGTACTCATTTATATTAATATTTTCCCGGAAGATGACCAACGGCGTTGGCTCGAAATATTGAAACTTCAAATAAATAAATTATGGAATAAAATAAAACTATTTATTTTTAATTCTTTACATGTGTATTCACAAAAAAACTTTTTGTCCTATTAAACGTTAATTGAAAGATTTTTGTTATTCATTTGCATGTTAATTTATTTTATTAAACTGTAATAAAATTCAAAATATTTTTTTGAAAACAAGCAAATGAATTGAAGAAAAATAGCAGTTTTTGAAAAAAGTACTTATTATGTTAATTCATAATAAGGAAATTGGCTTCGAACTGAATTAATAAATTTCTAATTAATCAATTAAAAAGGTCGAAAAAACTATTTCTATTTTAATATTTTAAGAATTTTATTGAAGGAAGTCACAGTTTATGTGCTAATGTTGGCACGTTTTAAAATAGCATGATTTTTAAAGATAAAATTTTGGCCATATTTTTAACTGGGTTTACTCATCCTAAAATACTAATGTCCGACCGAACTCACTGTTTTAAGGCCCAACCGAAGCCGAACACTTTTATGTTTGTATAAAGATACAATTTCAAACAACTTTTTCAAATTCAAAAATGTGGAAACATGTTTTCTAAATACCCGACTAAAAAAGATATTATATAATCATATATCACCATATATAAACCCATATATACGTCCATATCTAATTTGATCCGAATATTGGTATATATAATTATATCAAGCGATATAAGCATGTTATCTACAATTTGAACTGAAAAATGGATCTATCTAACTTCATCAAATTATATATTAATACATATAATTTGATGAAGATTTTCAAATAAAATTTTAGTAAATATTGTTGAGATCACTTATTTTTATTCATATTAAATACTAATGCTTAATGTTTAGAAAAATTTTTGTTAATAAACTTGGAAATAGCTGACAAAATAAAACATCACAAAAATTTGTCGGAACAACTGTCTTATAAAATAAAAAAAATAACTTTCAGAATTAACTTTTTTTCACGTAAAAAATAACTGAATATATATAACGTTATATCAAACATATTTATAAAACCAAAGTGTTAATATAAATGTATATGGTTATATAAAGCCACGCATATAAACATTTAAAGTTATATCAAATCATATAAGATTATATAAAAACTTTTTTAGTCGGGTATTTTTACACTTGAAGAATACAAAAAGTTGCATTTTGTGGTTGTGAAATAAAAATTGAATTTAAAATGTGCAATTGTTCCAAAATATTGATTTATATAAATGTTCTGCCAAAATTTTGCCGAACACCGAACTTGGCCGAACACCGAACTTGGCCGAACATCAATTTTCGCCGAACTCCGAAGCCGACTACTCGGTCGGACATTACAAAATACTTTATTCATTAAATTTATATGTCATTTATATCTGAGGCTTCTATTTTTAGTTATAAAGAAACTAAATCAATGTGGCATCTGGTGTTAGAAAAAGATAAAATGAAGAGAAAAAAAATAAAATTTAATAAAATGAAATAATTTTGTTAGAAAACTATAAGGGTAAATAAAAATTTACGATACTCTTAAAGTAAGATTAATATTGATATATACACTGATAGCAATAGTATAGTCATAAATTCAGTTTGTCTTTAAACTACCCAATCAGAAATTGGCAGTGGTACAAAAAATCAAGTACTGACATACCACTGTGTAACCGTGGAGTTAAAAATAAATGACTGGAAGAAATTAAATTTGGTTGTAACAACTAAATATTTGTGTTTACAAAAAAAAAAAAAATTTGGTAAGTATAACAGAGTTTTAGTTGTAACACTTAAAATGTTTAGTAATCACCTTCGAATATGGTTGTGTTAACTGAATTTATTGGTTGTAGGAACCAAAATAAATTTTTCAATTCAGTTGCCACTTAATTTTTCTGTGTGCGTAAACGCCACCATGTGTTGGCATATTTTGCGTAATTTTACAAATTTCTAGTCTTTAAAATAAAACCTAATCTACTGCTTGCTTTAAGATGAAGGGGTTTCAAATTTGTTGCTAAATATTTCTGTTTATATTAAAAAAAAAAAAAAAATGTTGTTTAGATGTTTATATAAACAGTATGACTGTGTGTATGTTATATAATATATAATATAAAATATAAATATACATTCCCTTGACAAAAATATATCATTTGTCAACACCAACTAGAGAATTTACATCAAATTCTTACATTCATGTCAGACCTGGACGTTTTCAATTACACATTGTATTTATTCACTAGGCCCACATTTGTGTCTTAATTACATTTCATTATATTAACAGAAGTTATTTATCTGTAATTAAATACATAAGTGCTCATGCATAATAATTTGAAAATTTTATAACACTTTTATAAAATTAATTTTGAATCAAAAATTTGTTTTATAAGTGTAAAAAGTGATTATGCATATGACCCATAATATAGTTATTATTTCACATGTCTGGTATTACAAATCTCGTGAAGAAACGATTAAGCCCTCAAGTGTTTGAAAGGGTTAGTGAAACCGGAAAATTAGAAAAAAAAAATTATAAAATATAAATTAAAACGACCAGGTCTGACTCACATATACTAAGATTTTGTATTTTAATAATATTCAAATTCTTGTAAACATATCACACATAAATTTACCATGCTTTAATAACTTCCGGTTCTGTTAAAAGACAGGAGGATATCAGTAAAATAAACATATAAATTTATTCAATAGATACTTTTTTCTAATGTATGCGAATGTCACATTTATAATTAAGTAACATTTATTTTCTTAAGCAAAATACTTGTTAGATGAGTTATTAGTTTTAAAAACGGTATTTTGTGTCCAACATATCGTACATTCATTTACAATGAAATCTCTTAAGACATACATGTCGTATGAGTAATATCTCTTTGTAATATTTACCAAAATATTACTCATACGTATGTATGCCCGCTTGAATATTTTTTCTGGTTTCATTTGCAAAACTTTTACACTTTTACAAATACACAATAATCATCAGCAAAGAAAAACTTGATTCCTACGGACATACATAAGTATACAAGAAAAACTTTATAAGTTTTAGGAATTTGCAATGAGAAAGTTTTTGTTTTTGTTTCGAAAACAAAATGAAACCAAAGCAAAATACTTATAAACCTCATAAGCATAAACAATAAAAGAAACACCTCAAAAATTTAATGTATTGCCAAATTTTTGTTTAAAGAATGTTTGAATTTTCCTCGTTGTTTTGAAGAATTTGATTTAAAATATTTTTTTAATACTGTTGAGTGAATTTTTAAATGCCAACTATTTATATGTACGTACACTAGACCGTACCTCAAAAAAAAAGTTCGCTGTACACCCTCCAATATGAAGTATTTTTGCAAAGAAATTTCAAAAAAAACTTTTTAAATTTTTTTGCCGAACATAGGGGTCGCCTTTTTCGATTTTTCGTTATAGCTTCGGCATTTAAAGTTGGATTTTAAAGTGTGATATATCGATTTTTTGCTACAAAGGAAAAATACAATAAAAAAAAATTTAAAAAGGCGACCCCTACGTTCGGCAACCAATATATAAAAAAAAATTCTACTGGGTTTATCGGAAAACTTCATTAGCAAAAGTTTAATGATTTCTTCCGAGCTTTAATTTTCTGACATTAGGGTGGTACATTAGGGTGGTAGCAACTGAGATCTGGTGGCTAACTACTAGAACGGGATACTTGAGGTCAATGGCCCTCGAGAGAAAAACACTGGTCTACTCGCGAGAAAAACATCGATGTATTATACTTTAAGATCCGACAGTAAATGCCAAAGATATAACGAAAAATGTAAAATGGCGACCCCTACGTTCGGCAAAAAAAAATAAAATTTTTTTTTTGAAATCTCCTTGCAAAAATACTTCTACTCTGTCAGACCGTAAAAACGGGTATGTGCGATCGAATAAAGTAAAATTTATTTCAAAAACAAAACAATCCACAAAAACATATTTTTTTTGTGGTGAACAGGATTGCTTTTTTAAGAAGTAATTTTTCCTAAAAAAAACTATTTGCTAAAAAAAGTACTAGTTTCCAAAAAGTACATTCCTTACTAAAAAAAAACAAAAATTATTTGACATTTGATATTATATATAATTATATCCGAAAAATGAGAACATCTAATTGTATCAAATTAGATCATATTAGATGATATTAGACCTACTTGGACACAATTAGATCTAATTTGATGGAATAAGATATGGTTTGATAAAATTTTATCCGGATTTTGTCCTCAACCAAATGTATTAAATATGATATAATCATATCCAACTAGATATAATGGTATATAATTCGATATAATTACACATAACTATATGTGGCATATATAGGTCAATATATAATGGGATATTGTACTATGTTGCACTATATATAGTGCTATATAAAACAACATATAGTTATGTATCTAAGATATAACTTCATACAATTTTATATATATGTGTTTTTGTATATATGTACCAATATATAATTGTATAAAATTTTATATGAAAATATATGACTATATCAAAACTTTTTTACTTGGGTTTTTACAAAAAGAGAAGTTGTTCCAAAAAGAAGTAATTTTGCCGAACAAAGTACTTTTTCCGAAAAAGTACATTTTATTAAAAAGTACTTTATGCCAAAAAAGTAATTTTTTTATAAAAAGTAACTTTTTTTTAGAAAAAAGTATTTTTACAAAATGTGATGGCCTTTTTATACCCTACACCACTACGTGGTCATTATACCCTACACCACTACGTGGTCATTATACCCTACACCACTACGTGGCCATTATACCCTACACCACTACGTGGTCAGGGTATTATAAGTTTGTGCTGATATTTGTAACACCAAAAAATATTGGTCCTAGACCCACCTTATAGTATACCGATCGGCTCAGAACTTTTTTTTATTTCGATTTAACGATGTCCGTCTGTCCGTCCGTCTGTCTGTCTGCCCGTGTAAAAAAGTTTATATCTGATAAGATCTTTTTGGATCTAAATAGATATGATTGAATCTAATTAGATCCTGTACCAGATCTCATCAAATATGATCAGATATGGCATATGTGATAATACCTTATCGCAAGATCGGATCAGATATAGTGCCAAATCTGTTAAAATCTAAAGTGAGCTGGACAGTTGCGCCAGATATGCCTAGATCTGATCAGATCCAATTAGATCTCAAACTTGTCCCCAATTTTTAGATCTAATTAGATCTGGTAAGATCTACTAAGATCTGGCCAGATATGCCTAGATCTGATCAGATCTAATTTGATCTCAAATTTGTCCCTAATTTTGAGATCTAATTAAATCTGGTAACTTTTACTGAGATCTGGCCAGATCTGATCTTTTTACACGGGTGTCCATGCATTCTTGTGCGCACTCTACAGGTCGCAAATATCAGAATATTTTGATGAAACTTGGTGCACCAACTTATATCGGCCCAAGGACGAAACCTGTTGATTTTGGTTGAAATCGGTCCATGTTTAGACCTAGTGCCCATATAAGGGTCCTACCAAAATTATATTGTTTATACGCTGCAGGTCGCAAATATTAAGATATTTTGATGAAACTTGGTAAACCGACCTATATCAGCCCAAGGACGAAGCCTATTGATTTTGGTGAACATCGGTCCATGTTTAGATCTAGTGCCCATATAAGGGTCCCCCCAAAATTGGCTTGGTTACAAAATGCAGATCGTAAATATTAAAATATTTTAATGCAATTTGGTTCGCTGACTCACATTATAGAAAATTTTGACACAAGCCCCATTTTAACCCATTCGAATTTCGGATCCAAACATTAGTTGGCTTTTAACCAGACTGGTGTAGGGTATTGTATAGTCGGCATGCCCGACTTTAACCTTTTTACTCGTTTAATCAATAATTTATGGTTTCTACATAAATTTTTGAGCCACCCATCATTATTTAATATTAAAAAAAAATTGGGTCTTTTTGACACCAAGTTAATTTTAATTTTGTTTTTTTTTTTCTAGAAAATGCCTAATTAAAGGTGTTTGTTTCGATTTTCATCTCAAATGGAATTTAAAGATTTTTTGGTAATTTTGACTCCGTGTGCCTATAGGGGTTAATTTCTAAATTTTTGATACTATATATATAAAATTGGATGTTATTTGGACAATTTTCACCAAATTCCGCAAGAAACAATACAATATTTTGATATACTTTCAGGAAAAATTCAAAATTTTCAAAAATTTCACATTTAACCTTGGTAAAAAAAGGCTAAGCGTTGTCGGATTTTAACAAAATTTTCGGAAAACAATCCCTTTTATCTAAGTTAAAACAAAATCGGAAGTAATTTTGTTACAGCTGTCTAAAAAAATCAAAAATTAATACTACGTATTATAGGGCGGGTCGATTTGTAGGGAGGCAAAAAATCGCTCAAGTGACAAGGAAAATTGTATTCTAGGGATCAAAATAAGAAACTTTGCCCGAGGAACCATACACTCATAAAAAAAAGTTAGTACAAAAGTCTGTTAAACGCGTTCTAATTCAGTTGAACTAATTTTTCCTGTTGTTTTCGTTTAAATCCGTTGTTTAGCTAAAGTTGTTAGTTATCCAATTTCACCACAAAAACATATTTGTGGTGTGCTTGAACTAATTTTTCCTCCTGATATTTAGCTATTTTTTTATAAACGATTTTGACAATATATCAGCTAATATAGATACATTTTTTGGCAACTTTTTTAATATTTGTGGCTTCAAAGGAAACGATAGTGATTGATGGTGCTTGATGGTGAGGTGTGTATCAGGGTTCCAAGTCGACCCAAAATATTCGGCGGCGGCGGCGTTTATGTATATAAACCGACGGCGGCTGGATTGACGGCTCGAATTGTTTACTATGCACTGTTAATATCAGAGCTTTGAAAAATTAATTATTTTCTGATTGAATCCGCTTAAGACCTGTTAACTTATCTCAAAATAAACTGAGTTTAGTGCTTAACCATAGTTACCAGTTAGTTAGCCATACAAAATATATGAAAAAGCAATTGTCGACCCAGTTCTGATTAATCTCTAAATTAAGAAAAATAAATTTAAAAAAATGGCGGCGCGAAAAAAATTCGGCGGCTCTTGTTTTGGTCGGCTGCTCTTTTGAGCCGACGCGAGTCATTTGAAACGGCGGCGGCTAATAAAGTATAAAAGTGGTCGGTGATTTTGCGCCGGTCGGCTTGGTACTCTGGTGTGTAGAAAATTTCTAGTAAGTGTATTTTAATGTGTGTGATGAGTCATCACTGAAGACGCTTACTAATACAAATAAAAATAATATGGCGTGTTAAGAAAGTTCTAGTAAATAAAATAATATGACAAAAGCATGTTTTCTTTTGTTTCTGTTAGTCAGCAAAGGAACGCAAAAGAAAACGGAGGTATACTGGACTTTAACATTTCGCAGTTGAAATTGTTAAAAAAAATAATAGAGGTTTGTTTTATAATATAAACTATATTTATTTACAGGAATACTATTAAATATGTTATTGTTTTTCTTTTATTTCAGCCCTTCAACGTTTTCATCTAAATTCAACCGCTGGCACTCATATTGGAAAGAAAATACAAGTGATATTTAGTGCAAATAGTGTTTTTGGATTGTGTAATTTATTCGAAAATAAAATTAACAATATTTACATGATACATGAAGTTGCTTTTATTCAATTAATAACAAAAAGTGATTGTAATTTTAGCAGCATGTTTTGCAGATTTCAACTGACCCACTTTCATTTCTATTAAACGAAAATTCTTCTAAATTTTTGAATGTTAACTAAATTTTTTACCTGTTTATAAACAACTAAAATTTAGCAGAAAACATGTGCTGATTTCAGCTGAGTAATTTTCATTTCCATTGAACAACATTTCTTATAAATTATTGTATTTGAACTAACTTTTTTACCTAAAATTTATGTCACCTAAATTTAGCAGACCATGATTCTCAACATCATTGAAATTTCTGCTGGCGCAAATTCAGGTACTATTTCCTGTTATTTTAGCAGAATTTTTAACTATTTGTACGGGCTTTTTTTTATGAGTGTACCTCTAAAACGAATTCTGAATCCCCGACTTTTGACACGTAGGGTCAAATTTTGAAAAATCCCACTTTGACCCATTTAGAGTACCCCAATCGAGTCCAAATGTATGACCGACCCCCACTAGCTTTGGAGGGCCGACCCAACCATACCAGTGGCACACCCCTGGCACCACCTGGGGTGTTCCCCATACAAACATTTTTTCATGTAAAGTGCCAAAAATTATGATTTTTTGAAATGTTTGTATGGGGGGTGTGCCACTGGCATGGGTGGGTCGGCCCTCCAAAGTTAGTGGGGGTCGGTCATACATTTGGACTCGATTGGGGTACTCTAAATGGGTCAAAGTGGGATTTTTCAAAATTTGACCCTACGTGTCAAAAGTCGGGGATTCAGAGTTCGTTTTAGAGGTAAGATTCCTCGCGCAAAGTTTCTTATTTTGATCCCTAGAATACGATTTTCCTTGTCACTTGGGCGATTTTTAAATTGACCCGCCCTAATGTATTATCTAAATTATTGACCAAAATCATGCTTTTCTCTAAAATATGTGTAGTTTTCAGTAAAACTATTCTCTGAGATGTAGTTAAAAAAAAACTCTATGCGTTGAACACTTTTTTTATATTTTGTTAAACAAAATTTTAAAAAACTTAAAATTAGAGTTTTGCAAATTTACAACAAAAAAAAAACTACAATTTTTGGCCATACCTGGGACTAGGTTATCATAATCCAAGAGAGATAAAAAATTATATCTGAATATTCACAGATTTTAGAAATGAAACTAGATTATAACATTGTAAGTTTTTGAAATAAATATTTAATTTTTTTTTAACGATTTTTATAATTTATCCCACTTTAATCCTACAATGGTCTGAGGAAATTGCAAGTACTTAAATATTTTCCAACTGATTTTTGAGTCTAGATTACGATTCTATTAACATTTTCTACAGAAATATGTTTATTTAAGAGCCAGTATTTTCAAAAAAAGCCAAAAGAAATAATTTTTTCCCCTTGTAAAGCGTATTTCAAACTTCAAGGCCGAATGAAGTATTTTTAGTTCAGTTTAGTTTATTTAAGTAAATACTTAAGTAGTCACCAAACAAAGTTTTTTTTATAAAATTGTTTAATTTATGCTCACGCTATACCATGGAATAGCTATCAAGCGCTATTCCAGTGCCTAAATTCTATAGGGCGATTATCATCGAACGTTATCGTTTCGATGATGGCGTTCAGGAAGAGGTCACTTTTGTGCTCGTTTTTTTCGAAATTGTTATTTTGATAGCTAATATGGTTTCCATAAGCACAAAGTCATCCAAATGGAATCATCAAAATTATTGAAAATGTACGATAGCAAAATAGCAATCGTTTTTCATATTTTATTTCTTAAAACACGAAAATGTTTTGCTTTAGTTCCACTCTTAAGCGTTTAAATTATAATTTCATATAAAAAAATATTTAAAAAAAGCCATATGTGACGCGCAAAATAGGAAGGGACCTAAGGCTCCCTTAGGTCCCTTTTTTTTGGGGCATGGAATCGGTCTCATTCGATGCTCAGATGTTGTCCACATCAAAAAAAAAAATGATGTTTTTACCCTTAGGTCCCTTTCTCTATGCGCTGTCACATATAATTGAATATTTCTGTTTGCACAACTTTTTCGCAAAACTGATGACAAGCGAACACTGTTGCCCATTCCTTGTCAAATCTAGCGATATTTTAACTCATTTAGCGGGATAAAACTTGACTAAGCCATTAGCGGGAAAACTAGAAATTTTTTAAAGTCAGCCCTGGCGTTTTCTCAGCATTTTTGAGTCTTTATTAATAAATTCAATTTTTAGTTTTATATAATTTAGGTATTTTCTTGCGATTTTGTAGTTTAATTTAGAGATTTTTTATCAATCGATATCGACCAATCGACGATCATTATTTTTAAAATTAAGGAATTCATCCCCAGATTTTTGTCTTTGGGTTAATTTGTGGATCATTTTGCTTTACCGGTTCTAGTCTTTCTCTTTCAATCACTAGGTCCTTGCTAAAGTTTTTGACCACACCAGAAAGACATTTTTTTATAAGTCCAAAATGCATTACTTTGAATATTTTTAATAATTTTATTGTGCACTTGTCTTTGATTCCCCATTGTGAAGGTACAAAACAATCGAATTTGATAAACTGCTGAATTTTTAAATCTGACATATTTCCATATTTCTAATGAAAATAATTATTTTAATTAAAGGTAGAAAAAGTTAACAAAACAAGTGTATGTTACACTTTTTAATGGCACACTGCTTAAGATCATTTTAAAAGAAAAATTTCCCTCATTTTTGTCAAATTTCTTAACTGTTGGCAATCTTTTACCATATATTAGTTATATTTTTTTGCATAAAACTTTATTTCCACACACATATTATAGTGATGATTACAATGATAATTGTACCCGTATAAAGTTTTTAAGAAAAAACTAAAGTAATATTTCTTTACAATTGGGTTTTTGTTTTTCAACAATATACACACAAGTACGAGTAATAATAAACACATTCAACTTTAAAACAGAAATTTCTTCACAACCGTATTACAAATATTGTGTATGAGTATGTATGTATATGAGGTTTTCGGTACCAAACGTTTCTCTAACTAACTGAAGACAATTTGTTTGAAATTTCCCATACGAATGTGGTAAAAACAAAATTCAAAATGAAAAATGGTTCCATGGCTTAAACCGTTGGAATTTGGTATTTGAAATTTTGTATGTAAATTCTAACTTTAGAGCAGACATCCACTGAGGCAATATATTAGGGAATTTTTACGGGGTGGGCAAAAAGGAGAAAAGAACTCCCTTTCATGCCAGTGGAAACCCTCTAAGCCAGAAATCTGAAACCTAACATAAAAACCTACTTTAAAAAAGGTTAAATCAATTTAGTAATAGTGAGAAAGCCTTAGAAAAAGAATACAATTTTCTTCTAAATATTTAAAATTATCGAAATTTAAAACTACCGATAATGAATTATCGGACTTTTAAGTTATCTATTGAAACTTAAAGAAATTGGAAGACACCGAAGCAGTTAACTTTTTTACAGAATCTACTCCACATAAGTTGCATTTAAATAAGCTTTAGAGATTAATCACAACTGGGTCGATTGTCGACCAACGACAGCAAAAGTCGTCACGATTAATTTAAATTCAGCGACAATCGACCGTCGACATTTTTTGACGTTTAGAAAAAAACGAAAGCAAAACAAGAATATGGCTGTATTTGTTTCGCCATAATTTTTCACCAATTCAATTGGTTTTGCATTAATTCATGTTGTTTTACATTTTATTGTATTTAATTTTTCTTTTTGGGGGTAAATTATGTATATTTATTTTCAACTATATTTCTTCTGTCAAAAAAAAAAAAATTTCTTTGTAAACAAAGTACGAATTTTTTCAACTCTAATGCGAATTTTTACAACTCTATTCTAATGGCAACCCTTAATTAGTTAAAAATATGTCAACAATTTGACAAATATTTTGAGTGTGTTTTAGTGTGTAGTCTTGAATATAGAATATATTCTATAATGACGACAAATTGCCGGACGACATGGCGACATATTGCTTCCCATACAAAATATATGAAAAAGCAATCCTCGTAGTCGTTGTCGACCCAGTTATGATTAATCTCTTAAGGCACGCTAACGACATTGCGGTCTTTGACCGTTGGTTGGTTTTATATAGGAGAATAAATCTTGAAAGCTTGATATTAATACGATATGCCATTTCCTTTAGCGAAGCAATTGCTGTGAAAAGCCTCATATTTGAATGCATTAAAGAATGTTTGAAAGAAAAATACACAAATAAAAATGAATTTAATTTTCTTAAAAGGTATTTTTGTTTTTAAACTTAATATTGGCAAAAACAATACACGTAAGTAATTTTAAAATATGCGTAAGAATTCTTAACACATACAAACGTTTAAATGAATTTTATTTTACACACGCGTGCACAATATGAAAAAGAAAAATTCATTTTCGTTAACTATATCAAGATAACAAAAATAAAAAAGTTGCAACTATGAAAAATATCTTAAAAAAAAAATATTTTAATTTATTACACTTACTAGATATTTACTCCTTTCTTAAAAGATTTGTTGTTGTTGACTATGAATATCATCATCATTATCATCATCATCATCATCTGTATTATTAAGGTTAAAGTGCTTTAAGAAAATTTATGTTTCACTGACATTTTATCACACACTCACATTTATAAACAACCAAAAGCTCTGTCGATTTATTGCGTAAAATAAGTGATATGAAAAAAAAACTTTAAAACATAAAATATATAAAAGAATATTTTATAAATAACATATAAATCTTAAGAAACAGCCAAAAGTACTTGACGAGGTGGCACAGTGGTTTCAATAAAAAAACAGTGCTAATAAACAAGCTTTACCGAAAACAACTGAGCCGACTCCCTTACAACTTTCTTCGAGGAAATTAATTACAAAGTTTACACAACTTTCCAGTATAGAAAACGATTACCAGATATGTGGCTAGGTAACTAACTACACACCAGAGAACTGCAAAATCAATTTTTTTTTCTTGATTTAATCATACACTAAAATTCTTATTCACATTTAATCACTCATCAATACTCAATGTTGAATAAAATCAATATCATGCTGCTGAATGCGTAGTTCGGATCAGTTTGAGTCGTCTGTCGAACATGTTTTATTCACATCAAATCTTATGCTGAACGGGTAAGTCGGCTGATCGAACATTTCAACTCACATGAATAAATCAAAGTATTAGTTTAGTAGGTTTGAGGTTAAGAAGAAGAATAAACATTTTCTTCTAAAGTTATAAACACATTAAATTTGCAAATCAGATCCAGTTTCTACCTTTTTCTATGGACAGGCTTCATCAGTGATTTTCCATTAAATTGTATTATTGTTTATATTTTTATTGTCCGATTGTCTCTATATGAATACTTTCAGCAGAAGACCAATACAAACGTTCTACTTCAGATTTTTTTTGTTTATCTTCTTGTTTCCTCCGTGTTAGTTGTTGTTTTAGTTTTAGTTGGTTTATAAAATAAAAAAAAAATGAAATCTTATTGTTTTATAATGGGAAACTCAAAAAAAAACTTCGCCGTACACCCTCCAATATGAAGTAAAGGGTTTTTCAATAAGAGCGCTACAAAAGTAAAAAAGTTTAAATAAAACAAAAACGGTTTTGGATATCAATGAAATTCTTTATTCCTGTGAAAGTACGTTCGATGCCATTATGTATGGAAATCGATCTCTTTTGCATGGCCACCACGGGCACGCTTGCAGAAGTCCAGACGCTGAACCCAATTTTCGACGGTTTTCAAGCATAAATCGGCCGATACTGCTGCAATTTCGCGTTCGATATTCGTACGAAGTTCATCAATCGTCGCTGGCTTGTTGGCATAGACCATAGATTTGACATAGCCCCACGCTCAATTGTTGATCTGCTAGGACGATTATGACGACCATAAATTGGACGTAGCGCTCTTAACGTTGAGGCCACTGACTCCGAATTTCGGTAGTAAATTTTAATAATTTCGACTCGTTGTTGGCTCGTATATCTTTCCATCATGAAATGGCAAACCTTACTCAAGAGAAATGTCAAAAGAGCGGCAAGAAATATGGCATCATTTGCTGTCCCTGTCTTTCTACTTTTGTAGCGTCCCTGTTGAACAACCCTTTATTTGTGCAAGGCAATTTAAAAAAAACTTATTTTTTTGCCGAACGTAGGGGTCGCCTTTTTCAATTTTTCGTTATAGCTTCGGCATTTAAAGTTGGATTTTAAAGTGTGATATATCGATTTTTTTGCCTCGAGGAGACCAGTGTTTTGCTATAAAGGAAAAATCCAATGAAAAAAATTTAAAAAGGCGACCCCTACGTTCGGCAACCAACATATAAAAAAATTCTACTGGGTTTATCGGAAAACTTCATTAGCAAAAGTTTAATGATTTCTTCCGAGCTTTAATTTTCTGACATTAGGGTGGTACATTAGGGTGGTAGCAACTGAGATCTGGTGGCTAACTACTAGAACGGGATACTTGAGGTCAATGGCCCTCGAGAGAAAAACACTGGTCTCCTCGAGAGAAAAACATCGATGTATCATGCTCTAAGATCCGACAGTAAAAGCCAAAGATATAACGAAAAATGGAAAGTGGCGACCCCTACGTTCGGAAAAAAAAATAAAAAAAATTTTTTTGAAACCTCCTTGGAAAAATACTTCATATTGGAGGGTGTTCGGCTAACTTCTTTTTTGCCTGTAAGGTGGTACGCTGTAATGTACACTGCACCATTTATTAAATTTGTTTCTACAAAATCTGATACTGTAAACCAGGCATCGGCAAACATATACAACCTTATTGTGTAATTGTATGAGTGAGTTGCAGCCTCTCTCTCTCTCAATGCACGGACAAAGAACGTTTGTATAATAATTTGAAAATTTTAAATGTTTATAATGGGAATATAAAATAAAAATTTAAAAGCAAACAACAACTACAAAAACAAATATCAAAAAACAACAACACAAAAAAAAAACAAAAGAACTTAAAAAGAAATTTACCAAAAAAATGTATCAATAAATATTATGCAGAGTGTAAAAAATCTGGCAAACAAGCGATCTGACAACCTACTTCGTTGAATGCTTGTTTGCGACTGAGTTACTTTTTTGTTCTATATGTGAGCTTAAACGAGTGTTTATTCGGGTGTTGATTACGTATGATGGTTTTGCAATCAGCAGTTGCAGTTCTCTGCTATACACCAGTCAGAAAACTACAAACGGGAAAGCGATGGCAAAGCACTTTAACAGGTGTTACAAGTATTCGCAAAAAGTGCTTTCCCCTTCCCAAAATGATAACATCATTTGATTAAAGAACCGGCTGTTCAAATGGCGTCGAAAAAGTACTGGGCAAACAAAATTTTCAACGTTGGAAAAACGCTGGCAAAACCAATAAAGAGGTGGTGTGTAAATATACTTGCCAAAATAAAACTTAAAAAAGTTCAAATGTATTTTTTTTATTCTGCCACGATTTGAACCCAGACCATCAGATTGGCAGACGACAACTCTACCCAGAGACTATTAATTATAGAGGTAGGAAATCAAAACTTACACTACTCACCCATAGAGGGCGCTGAAATCTAGTATTACCTGAGCAACTATTTAATATCAGTTGAGTCTATATTTACAAATTCAAAAACTGCTGAAGACTCCACAAAATAAGGGAAAAACAAGCGCGGAATATATTCAAATAATAAAATTTGAGATATCCGTTTGTTTTTTTTTTCTTTGCTGTTTGTTATTATTTAAATTTAAATAAAAAAAGAAAATTGTCAATTTTATGAACAAAGTGCCATCTAGTGATAATGATTTTGTTATAACTTATTTTTTTGGTGATACCATACCCCTGGCTCTACCCACTGAGCTATCGAGATATATAATACTAATATGTCAGCGTTGGGAAAACAAAAAAAAGGTGGTATTAAAGAAGTTTTTACACAAAAAAAAAAGAAAAAAATTTATTTTATAAAACAAAAAAATTAAAAAAAAAATAATTGTGTTATTCCTGTTTGGTTTTAAGATCAAATATGACAAATTCCGAATAGAATTTACAATTTATTTTACAACAAATAGAAAAAAAAGCTTATGGAAAAAACTTTCCTATAGCCAATGTTTGGAAATTAATGCATTTTCAAGTACTACCAAGCCCTATAATCAGATTGTCTTTATGGTGTTCTCTCTATGTTATAATGGAGATTTAAGATTTTCTATTTATCTAAATTTCCAAGTTTACTAATTATTTATGTATTACAACGAAAATCACATTTTTTAAAAAAAAGCTATTATTTTTCTCTATGTTATAGTTGTTGTTTTAACCAAAGTTCCTTTAGTAGTAAAGTAAAAAAATCATAAGAAAATCATAATAATTGTTTTACTTCCAACCGTATTTGAACTCGGAACCTACTGCATGCAAAACCTTTTTAAGAAAGCGTCATCATTTTTATAAAATCATTATCAGTGAATTGATTTTTGTACCGCCACAATTTCTGAGTAGGTAGCACTGTATAACGACTGGTTGCAAACATTGGCGAAGCACTTTAAGCTCATTCTTTGCCAGTATTTATTTTTTTCTTATAAACCACCGAAAATTTTGTAAAACATATAATGGAAAAACGCTTTTTGCAAACTCTGGCAAAGCGTCCCAAATGAGTATTCTGACAGTCATTAATTTTTAACACCGCGGTTACTCAGTGGTATGCCAGTTCTTGATTTTTTGTACCACTAGCAATTTCTGACTGGGTACTTACTTTCCTTATTAAATTTCTTATTACTTTTGTATGGCGATGTTGCTCAAAATAATGAGGTATGCTTACACACCAACTTTCGAAAAATCAAAAAATATGTGGTTACCCAGGAAAATTTTCTGTTCCAAAGAATCGGTTGTACAATAGCTACTTTTCATTCACAACCCCTTCCACTGTCGATTCTAACACCGATTCTTTTTGTTTGAAATTGTCCCAAAAGCAACCCCTTCTATAGTTCCAAAGTGGAACCGGTTGCTCTAGAATCAGTTCGGGAACTAGTTCTGGAACTGATTCTACGTCACCCACACCTTCCATATAGGATCCTAGGAACTGGTTCCGGAACCAGTTCCCTGGAATCGGTTGCAGTGGAACCAGTTGTAGAATGGGTGTGGTTGGCTACCGATTGTTAAAAATTTTCCTGGGTACCTATATGCTTACCAGTATTGACAAAAATATTGAATCTAAAAATAGATTCTCAAAAAAATAAGTTTTATCAAAAAAATATCTTTTTGCTGTAAAAATTTTTTTACAAAATTATCTCATCCGGGAATCGAACCTGGGACTCCAGATTGCCAATCGATAGCTCTGCCATCTGAGCTGTCTCGACATACAAGTATCCAGTCAGAAATGGCCAGTGGTACAAAAAATCAAGCATTGGCACATCACTGGGTAACCGCGGTATTGAAAATAAATGTCTTGAAGAATACTCATTTGCGACGCTTTGCCAGAGTTTGTAAAAAGCGTTTTGTCAGTATATGAAATGGCCAGTGGTACAAAAAATCAAGCATTGGCATATCACTGGGTAACCGCGGTATTGAAAATAAATGTCTGGAAGAATACTCATTTGGGACGCTTTGCCAGAGTTTGTAAAAAGCGTTTTGTCAGTATATGTTTTACAAACATTTTTTCAGAAGGTTCTGAGTCCACAAATTTTTTTTTTTATTTTTTTAATTTAAAAAATTTTTGGTTTATAAAATAAATTTTTTTGTGTGTGAAGCATTCTGACACAGCCAGTAGTTGTCCAGATGTTTCTATTCATTCATGTTATTAGCTACCAAGGATTATATATCTCGTTAGCTCAGTGCGTAGAGCTGTTGTGTGCCAATCCGACTGCATGTGTTCAAGTAACTGCAGGATAAAGAAAAAATACAAATAACTATCATTGAATTTTATTTTCGAAGATATTTTTTCAGACCATCTATTTATTGGTTTGCCAGTGTTTTGCCAACGTTGTAAATTTTGTTTCCCCAGTGCTTACCGGAGGCTTTTTGAACAGCCGGTCCTTTTGTCTAATTATATTATCACTTTGGAAATGGGCAAGCACTTTTTGCCAGTACTTGTACCACCTGATAAAGTGCTTTGCCATCGCTTTTTCGTTTGTATTTTTCCGACTGAGTATGATTACGCGCCAGCATAGAAAAAACTCAGAAATATCCCCAGAAAAGCACTACAATTAATCTTTTTTAACATAAACACTAATGATTTTAACATTGAGTTGTCATAGGAGAAAAGTTCTCCCACTTCAACATTTTTTCAGTACTTTTTGAATGAGTGCAAAAGAAGCTCTTTTTCACCAAAAAAATTATATTTTTTTAATTTTACAAAACTTTTTTATTGGCGATATGAAAGTTGACTGGCACAAAAACATCATTTTTTCATTGCGAGATATTGTGCTTTATTCTCCTTAAAAAAAGTACTTTTTAAACAAGTGCAAAAGGTGCACTGCAATTCAGTATTGTTTTCAGTACTATTTTTATAAGCGCATAAAAAGCAATTTTCATCATTTTTATTTTATATACATATTTTTAAAAAATTAAAAATTCAAAAACTATTGAATTTAAACAAATTAATTGTAAACATTAAAAAACAATTAAAAAAAAACAATAAAAAAAAATATAAAAATTATTGATCGCTCCAGAAATTGAATCCGCGATCATCTGTTTAGAAATACCAAAAACCAACACCACTTTTATAAACCGTTTAAAGCAATTATGCTTTAGAAGCAATACTTAAGTGATTTTTTGAATGTTGTTCAGAAGTTATTCTAAAAAAATATAAAAATATGCTAACGGATACTTTGGGAGCAATGAAAGAAGTGATTTTTTGAAGTTGTTCAAGATAACTTCTAAAAAAGCAGTCAAAATACACTAACAGATACTTGTGAAGCAGTGAAAGAAGTAGTTTGCAAAGCATTGCTTCCAAGGCATCCGTTTGTGCATTTTTACACTTTTTGTTAGAAGTAATTCTGAACAACATTCAAAAAATCACTTAAGTATTGCTTCTAGATTATAAGTCCTCAAAAAGTGATCCTAAAAAGTGATTTTGATACAAATAGATTATCACGGGATCGATTCCAGGCGAGACCAATATTTTTTATATTTTTAAATTTTTTTTTGATTTTTTCTTTATAATTTATAATTAATTTGTTTAAATTCAATATTTTTTAATTATACAATTTTTAAAAGTTAATAAAAAAAGGGCAAAAGTTTACTTTTTCGGGCACCCCTCAAAAAAAAAAATTATATGACCCCCTCTGGAATTAAAAAAAAGAAACACGCTCACCACGGTGACCGTAGCGCTCACCCTGCAATTAATAATGTGAAAACAAAATATATTTCCATTTCCCTACCTCTCCTCTCAGTTATTTATAAGTTTCATATTTATTAACAATTTTTTTTGTTTGCAAACCACTGTGGTATATATGGAATATTATCGAATTAATCATTTCTAATACAACCTTTATACATTTGTGTAGAAAATCTTGTGTGAAATTCTTAAGTAAAATTCAAAAAAGCTGAAACTAAAATTAATTTTAAATTTGTCTTAATTTATTCAAATATTTATGCATAATGCATGCAGTTTTTTCTGCTAGCAATTATTCCATTTCAGTTTTAATTCTTTGGCAAAAAAATGAACGCCATGTCAATTTTTCAACATGTTTTCCATATAGGAGAAATATTTTTGAATTCTAAAATAAAGCATACAAGGCCAATTTGTTATAGTGATGTTTTTCTCTTTTCTTTTTCTCTGCATATGGCTTTTATAACCTACACTTGTTATAAAACAATTTGCTATGTGTCATCATATTATAAAAGTTAAAAAAAAAATGGTATTAAAAGAACAAACAACTGTCTACAAAAGTGCAACTTTAAAAAGACAGCTGTTGCGGGTCACTATCATCATCATCAGCATCATCATCAACAATGCATGTGTGGAAAGGAATAGTATAAGAATTTTTTTTTCAGTATGTTGTAGCTAAAAGTGCTTTTAAATAAATTTTTAGAATTTAAACCCGAAATGGTTGAAAAATGTTATAGAAATCTGAGTTGTATACCAAATATTGGTGTATAACTTAGCAAATTTTGGGCGTTTATTATGAAACATTGATACACTTAATACGTCAGTAGAAAAATCTTTCAAACCGGTTTCAAAACGATTTGACTATTTTTTAACAAATTTTTAGTTAAAACACTCAAGACCCCAAGAAATGACCGTTGACCCTTCCAAGAAAAAAAAAATCGATATACAGTAGACGCTCGCAAATTAGAACCGCTTTGTTTTTGAGGCAATTCTAATTTCTGAATTATTCTAATTTCTGGACGTTTTTTTTAAATTGAGTAAATTTACTTCCAAAAACTTAATTAAAACTCTTTTTAATATTTTTTAATTCAATTTTATTTAATAAAAACAAGAAAATAAAACACAACAATTCAGTCCAATACATCAAATGTATTTTTTTAAATTAAAAATATGAATATAAAAAAAAACGAATGGCTACAAAACATAGCAATGCAGTCCAATTACATCACATGTATTTTTTTTAATTAAAAACTAAAAAACTGTATTTAAAAAAAATTAAACAATTAAAATTAAACAATGGCCAAGTTAACAACTAATCTTTGTTTGACATATAATCAGTTATATTTGTTTTTTTTTGGTTTCTTTAAATCCGAAATATCATTACGGAGAGCCAAAAGATTACTTATGTGCTTAGTTGAAAACAATTCACTGTTATTGCACCATTTTATTAAATTATTTACGCTTTTAATGGCTGTAGTATTAGAGACAACTGATGATACTGCAACAACGTCGTCTTCGCTGCTATCTGAAGACTCACCATCGCTACTGAGAACATAAACAGATCCGTCATCAAACATATCTTCATTCCATCTGTGGATGTCTTCTATACCGATGCAATCGTTGGGAGCTATTTCTTTTAAAAGAGCTTGAGTTATCTGAATAACTTCGTTGCAGTCCTGATCTATTTGCAACAATTGTGCTATTGGCACGTCATCGTCGCTGTCGTATTGGTTAGAGTCCCAATTGGACAACTTTGACCAAGATTTCTTCATAACACTTTGTGGTACCGCATCCCAAGCTTGTTTCAGTAATAATATAGCATTGCGGATCGAATGGGATTTCAAATGATTCTTCAGTTCACCACCTTCAGCAATTAACTGAGAAAGAAACATACTTCTGTAATTGAGCTTTGTTAACTTAATAGGGTTTTGATCCATTGGTTGTAAAGCTGCTGTCACATTTGGTGGAAAGAATAATGCAACTATGTTTCCATCGTCACTTTTAAGTTTCTCAATGGGTGTATGAGCGGAGCAATTATCTATAAGCAAAATGGCTTTCGGAGGCAAATTATTTTCCTGAGAAAAGCGGATCACCTGTGAATTGAAAAAAATTTTAAAATTATGTACTGAACCTGAAATCAATATTTTTGTTTACCTCTTTAATAAATATTCCGTGAAACCATTCGTGAAAAGTCCGAGAAGTCATCCAAGCATTTTTTGAAAAGTTGTAATGCAGAGGATTATTGAAATTTTTAAAACACCTGGGTTTTTTTGCTTTTCCAATTACCAATGGAACTAATTTGTGTGATCCATCAGAGTTTGCACCAAGTAGGACTGAAATTCTGTCTTTTTGAATTTTATGTCCAGGGGCGTTTTTTTCAAAAGCAGAGACATAGGTTCTGTCTGGTAGGCAACGAAAAAATAATCCGGTTTCGTCGACATTATATATTTGTGACTCCATTAAACCCATCTCAGCGATCTTTGCACGATATCGATGAATAAAAGGAGTGACTGAAGCAACATCACTGGAAAGAATCTCGCCACAAATTTTTAAAAAACGGATACCGTGTCGCTTCTTAAATTTGGTAAACCATCCATCACTTGCCCGGAATGCATTTTTATCTTTATCGGGATATTCCTCTCTAAATATTTGTTTAGCTTTCTCTTTTAATATTGGCCCAGTCAATGTACACTTTTTTTCTCGTTGATTTAAAAACCACTCATACAGACGACTTTCCATTTTTGGATATTCAGCGCTGTGCAAAGATTTATTGTTTGCCTCCTGATATGTGTTTGAAACAGCATTTAATATTGCTGTTCTATGTGATTTGATGTAGCTGATTGAAGATGTTGTCACATTAAAATCTAGGGCTAACCGGTTCCCTTGAACGCATTTGTCAAGCTTTTCTAATATTTTGACTTTAGTTTCCAATGATAAAGTGTTTTTTTTACGTTTATTTAACATTTTAAATGATACACTTTCACTATTTAATAGAGACTGCCAAATAATATGTACACGCGTATCAAATTTCACAAATAAACTAGCCAAAAATGTACATAAATGCGACAAAAAAAAAAAACAAATAGGGAAAAACATATATAATTTGGTGATTCCCCTTTTTAGTTTTACTTTATTCAAACAGAATAAAAATAAATTGAGGATTTCCCGTGTATTCAAATAACCAAAAAAAAAAACGCTCGGAAATTAGAATTTTAAATTCGAATTTCAGAGCGTTTAATGTATTGCAAACATTGATTCTAATTTCTGGACGTTCGAATTACTGAAAGCTCTAATTTGCGAGCGTCTACTGTACATACTATTTTTTAAAGGGTACATTCTTAACTAATAAATAATACCAAAACCTTGAATTGTTTTTAAGTTATTGTCGATTTTGTAATCATAGTTTAGTCAAATTTTACCATTTTTTCCAATATTCGTGACGTCATATTTCGGAAACCAAAAGAGTCTTGGCTCTGAAATTTATGCTTTAATGAGCTGTTATCATGTACGATAGTTGTGGTAAATTTCATTGCAATCGGAGATGGTCAATCCGAAAATACCACTCTTTTGTGTTGAATTGAGATGTTTTCACCCATATACAAAAATTCAAGAAGTTATGTCCCTAGTGCGTATACTTTTTTTTTCTCTCAAAACTAATATAACTCATACGTCATGTGGTACATTAACTACTTTAACAATTGTGGCTTTGATAATTTTTATATCAAAATTGTAATTAGAACATCTGTGTAGAGTTATAATTAATTTAACCAAAAAAAAATTTTAAACTCATTTGTGTTTAATGTGGGACAATGATGTACTAATGCAACTGCAAGTATTGCTCTACCTTACTTGTCACATCTAAAGCTCTTATATGGGTAAGAAGATTAAATCCGCATATATTTAAACTGATTATGGCCACAAAACTATGAAGTTTTGGTCTGTGTATATGGCATAACATTCTTCAAATCACAGAGAGTATGGGAATATGGCTAAGATATGTTGTAATGTATGATGTTTGTTATATAAATAGAATATAACATCTAAATGGACACAACGCACAGTCCTTTGCCCCATAGACAAAAAAAAAAAATTGGGTCTCCGATTTCGACGAAATTATTTTTTTGGATATATACTAAAATTACTTAATCTTGTAAATATTATGATTTCTGGTATAACTCATACTGTCTACACTAGAGGTCGCTAAAGTCGCTAAATTTCTAACATAGAATGTAATGAAAAAAGAGAAATTTTTTTGATCTTACAAAAAAAAAAAAAAAAAAAAAAATTGGTAAAAATTTATTTTTAGAGGTATCTTTAAAATTTTTATTTTTTAATATTTGAATATATTTGAATCAATAAAAGATAATAAAATTGAAATTGCTGGGAGCCTAAAAATATCAAAAGTTAAATGGAACTTTAAAAAAAGTTATGTTAATGGATTTTAGAATTTTAAAATTTTCTCAAGCTCTTATAATTTTGTATAAGAAAAAAATAAAGAAAAGAACCAATTTTTCAATTTAACTATAAACATTTTTTTCCAAGCGTCAAAAAATAGATTTTTGTGATTTCATATTTTATGGGTTAAGAAAAAGTTTCCAACTTTCTTAGATTTTAATAAAATGGTATAATTTCTTTTTACGAAAAATTAAGGTAATATTATTAAAAAAAAAGTATAAACTTTGGCAAAAACACATTATCTACGTTATTAAAAAATCCTTAGATATACCTAATTTTTGGTTAAAATCTTAAAAATTACCAAAGTTTAATAATATATACAAAAAAAAAAATTATGTTAATTGATTTTCATATTATTATTTTTTTGTTGTTAGGAACGGACCTTTGGTTATTATATTTAAAAAAAAAATATCTTTAATTTCACAATTTTCCTGAGCATAACGTTTGTTCTTTATATATAAAAAGTTTTTTATTTTCGATATTTCGCTACTCTTCAGGAAATAACAAATTTGTTAATTTGTTAATTTGTTATTTCCTGAAGATGCTACACAATGGAGTAGCGAAATATCGAAAATAAAAAACTTTTTATATATAAAGAACAAACCTTACGCTCAGGAAAATTGTGAAATTAAAAATATAAAAAAAGGTTAAATAAACGACAAGAATTAAAAAAAATATCTACCAATTTTTTTAAAGAAATCCAAAAAAATGTTTTTTTTAAAACTCTTTTTTATATCTCATTCACGTAATAAAAAGCTACATATATTTAATTTTTTAATTAAATTACCAGCTGATAAAAAATAGAAAATCTATCTTTGAACTTTCGGAGCAAAGTATTACCGCTACAAACACTACGTGGAACATTTTTGTGAAACATTCTTACCATTTAACTCTTCAATGAAAGGGAATTTTTTGGCCCTTTTTAAAAAGAGAAAAAAATACCCGCAAGTTGTAGAGTTGGAGGGTTAAAATGTTCCATAAAAAATGTTCCTCGTAGTGTTTTACATAAGTTCGCTGAACACATCCTATACCTAAAATGGAAGATTTCCATGGTTTCTTCCTAAAATCCAGGTTTGTGGGACATTTGAGCGCCAATTCTGAATATTTTAAGTTTTTACTTATTACTGGCACTGAAGTTAAATTTTCAATGCTGATATCATCAAAGACTTATAGTAGATTTTCATGACAAATATTTTTGCGGACCATATTAACCCTCTAGCTCTTCAACTTACGGGCCCTTTTTGTCCGTTTTAAAATGGGGCCAGAAAAGTCCCTTTAATTGAAGATATAGAAGGTTAAAATATTCCACAAAAATATTCCTTGCATTCTTTTACATCAGATCGGTGAACATACCCTATACCTTTAATGTAGGATTCACATGGTTTCCTATTTTAATCCTACCCTACTAAAAAAATTATATGACTTTTGATATTATATATAATTATATCCGAAAAATGAGAACATCTAATTGTATGAAATTAGATCGTATTATTTTGACACAATTATATCTAATTTGATGGCATAAGATATGGATTGATGCAATTTTATCCGGATTTTGTCCTCATTCAAACGTATCGAATATAATATCATATCCAACTAGATGTAATGGTATGTAATTCAATAGAATTATATATAGGTCTATATATAATTGGATATTGTAATATGTTGCACTATATACTGTACAATATATAATAAGATATAGTTGTATATTTAGGATATAATTTCGTAAAATTTTATATAATTATATCTTGGTATATATATTCCAATTTAGAAATATACAAAATTTTATATGATAATATATGACTATATCAAAACTTTTTTACTACGGTATTTAATTATACCCTACTCCACTACGTGGTCAGGGAAATACGTAGCAAGGAGGTTTCAATAAAACATTTTGTTTTTGCCGAACATAGGGGTCGCCATTTTACATTTTTCGTTATATCTTTGGCATTTATAGTCGGATCTTAAAGTATGATACATCCATGATTTTCTCTAGAGGGGACCAATGTTTTGCTCTAAGGACCATTGACCTCAAGAATCCTGTTCTAGTATTTACCCACCAGTTGCTACCACCCTAATGTGCCACCCTAATGTCAGAAAATTAAAGCTCGCAAAAAATCATTACACTTTTGCTAAGGAAGTTTTTCGATAAACCCAGCAGTAATTTTTTTTATTTTTTTGGTTGCCGAACGTAGGGGTCGCCTTTTTGAATTATTTTTAATTGCATTTATAGCAAAACACTGGTCTCCTCGAGGCAAAAAAATCGATATATCACACTTTATAATCCTACTTTATATGCCGAAGCTATAATAAAAAATTGAAAAAGGCGACCCCTACGTTCGGCAAAAAAAATCTCTTTTTGGAATTTCCTTGCAAAAATACTTTATATTTGAAGGTGTACCGTGCACTTTTTTTTGTCTGTAAGGTGGTACGGTCTAGTGTGCATGGTCACCAATAGAGCTGAAATTAGAAAAAATCGCAGAGTGCTAAAAAATGCTGCAATTACAAAAACCGCTGAAATGAAAAAAAAAAATCGCGAAGATTGCTTAAAACCGCTAGAAATTTAAAAAGGCTAAAACTTGAGAAAACATCAAAATTAAAAATACCGCTAGAAAATTTATAAAATTGATAAAATTTCAAATATGATGGCATAAATAAGTATCTGTAATATCGTGCTGGAAATCTGGAATTTTACAAAAAAAAAGAACAATTTATAAAATGAACAACATACTCGTACATAAATACAACACTAAAAAAATACCTATATTTATTTTGCTTTTGTTTGTATGTTGTGTATCGTTTGTTTATTATATTTATGTCACTACTGATGCCTATAGTGTGTTGGCTATAGATTGACTTTGCTTATTATAACTTTTTCTACATCTGATGCACACAAAGCATATAAAATAAAAAAAAAAATCGTTGAACGCTCTTAAAGCGTTTACATGTTTTATTTTCCCTTTTGTGTAATTTTTTTTTCTTGTATTCCAAAACAAAAAAGGACATCTATCTTATTGAATCTGTAATATACAAATTTGAAAACTTTAATAAACATATTTTTTTTTTGTACGATATTGATGATGATGGTAAATATCATCATTATTATGAACGAAACTTGAGTGATGAGATTTTTATATTTTATCATCAATTTCTTATGTTTTTAATAAAAATTTTCTTTGTACAAAAAATATCATATATTTACCATCTAAAGGCTAAGCTGACTTATCAAATCCGCTATTGCTGAAGATTTTTAAGTTAATCAAGCTTTAAAATATAATATTTTCTTGTTACTGGTACCTAGGAAAATTATTTTTTTCCTTAAAAATCGGCTGTAGTATAGGTACTTTTCCTACACCGATAATTTTTGTTTGAAATTATTCCGAAAACAAAAATTTCTATAGCTCCACCTTGTAACCTTGTTGCTCTAGAATTGCCACGTTTGTTTTAAACACCTAACATGAGATTTGACAGTTAAAATAATATGTGTTCAATATATTTCTTTCGACCACAACATATCCAAATTTCATCCAAATCTATCTTCCTTGTAAGACATTACAAACTGGAATGATTAACTTATATTTTTTTTATAATATTTATTGGCTTAAGGATGTTAAAAAAGGAATACAATTTTATTTATCTTATTGATAAAAAAATTTGTTTGTAAATGTTTTTGTTTGTTTGTCATTTTTACAAAGTTTGTTTTTTTTTTTCTAACTGTATAAAGAATTCTCAAAGCACTAAGGCAAAGAAAACTTTTTTATAACTGTAGTAAAATAAGGTAAACATTTTCAGTCTGTCTGTCTGCCTTATTATTTTTTTTGTATTTGTTTATAAGCAGCATATTAAATGGCAATATGCAAAATGATTATTAAATACATTTTGTGGTAATTTGTTGTAAGCTATTTCCATATATACGAATAATTCTTTTAAAGTTGTTAATAAAATAAAGGTATTCAAGGGGATTTAAAATAATTTGATAATAAAAAGAAAATGGATTTTATGAACAACTTGCAAATATTTAAACCCCAATAGAAGGTATCCTTTTTTTATATATGAGACTTGCCATACATTCCCACTGGCCAGCTACAGGAAAAGTTATATCGTATTAAAGTCAAACTTACAATATTTGTTGTCCTATATGATACGAATGGAACAACTTTTTCAATTTTCCAAAAACGTAGGTAGAGTAGGCGTGGTTAAAATTTGGCCAATCTGGCAATTATTTTATTGTATTATTTTAATTATTACAGCCGAGTAGCAAATAGTCGAACTAAAGGGTTCTTCAACAGGGACGCTACAAAAGTAGAAAGACAGGGACAGCAAACGACGCCATATTTCTTGCCGCTCTTTTGACATTTCTCTTCAGTAAGGTTTGCCATTTCATGATGGAAAGATATACGAGCCAACAACGAGTCGAAATTATTAAAATTTACTACCGAAATTCGGAGTCAGTGGCCTCAACGTTAAGAGCGCTACGTCCAATTTATGATCGTCATAATGAATGGCTTCGTCAATAAACAAAATATGCGTTATTGGTCAGACAGCAATCCACACGTGCTCCATGAGTCATCATTGCATCCCGAAAAAATTACGGTTTGGTGCGGTTTATGGGCCGGGGGCGTCATTGGGCCGTACTTCTTCCGTGATGATCAAGACCGGCACGTTACTGTGAATGGGAATCGCTACCGTTCAATGATAACCGAATATTTTTGGCCCCAATTGGATGATATGGACTTGGAGGACATGTGGTTCCAACAGGACGGCGCCACAAGCCACACAACGAATGTCACAATCAATTTATTGCAAACCAAGTTTGGAGAACGTATTATCCCACGAAATGGTCCATTCGATTGGCCGCCTCGGTCGTACGATTTGACGCCGTTGGACTATTTCCTGTGGGGCTACGTCAAATCTATGATCTATGCCAACAAGCCAGCGACGATTGATGAACTTCGTACGAATATCGGCCGATTTAGCTTGAAAATCGTCGAAAATTGGGTTCAGGGTCTGGACTTCTGCAAGCGTGCCCGTGGTGGCCATGCAAAAGAGATCGATTGCCATACATAATGACATCGAACGTACTTTCACAGGAATAAAGAATTTCGTTGATATCCAAAACCGTTTTTGGTTTATTTAAAAAAAAATTTTTGTAGCGCTCTTATTGAAGAACCCTTTAGTTCTAAAAGGTACTAATTTTTTGGCTACACTCAAAAAAAAAGTCGGTAAAGTCAGCAAAAAATCTTGCTGTGTCAGCAAATTTTTAGTCAGGAGCGTGCTTGCAAAAAATTTGGTAATTTCAACAAAAGGTGTTTGCTGAAAATAAAGTATTCACAGCAAAAGTTTTGCTAACACTTAGTCGATTGCAAATAAAAAAATCCTTGCTAAAATCACTGAACTTTTTGTAGACTGAAAAAAGCTCAAAAAAATTTGTAGACAAATTTTATTTCGGTTAATTTATTTGCTGAAAATTTAAATATAGAAATTGTGTAGAGTTATTTTTTTTAAATTATCATTTCCGTTGTCGGAATTACATCCAGACTTGCTGCGACATCTACATCTGGTTGTTCTCCACGCTATAAATACAGTTATCAGCACAATTTTTGTAGCAAAATAAATTAGTAAAACATTAGTTTAGCATTAAGAAAATATAACTAAAATTTCCGCTGAAAATGGAATTTCAGCAAAAAAAAAAAAATTTGCTGAAAACTAGTGCACTTGATACACAAGACGTTTTACCAATTTTTCTACTAACTTATTTTTTGAGTGCACTACCAAATGTTAAACCAAATAAGACATACACTACAAAATGTTAAGCAATATTTCTAAATAGCAAAATTCTTAGAAAAATTTATTAAATTTTCTTCTCACGGTGGGTCTCATACTGCAAGTTTAAACTTAGGTTAATAGTTAACCCACAAATTTGTTGTTGTTTTGTGTACATTTTTTTTTTTTACATTTTATTTTGTTTTTAGTTAAGTTAAAGTTAAACCTACAGTATGAGACCCACCGTTAGTATTTATATTTCGATATTTAGAAATATCAAAAAGGCAGGTTAGAGAACTTAAGCTAGTTCGTATCATACAGTAAACTACATACCATAATGTGGCAACCACATCATTTATCCTTGACAATTGCTAAGGAAAGTCTCATATATATTACAAAATGATAGCCCTGAGAACAACGAAAAATTGTCCCTTTGGCTTAGTCTGTTCAAAAAAAAAAAAAAAAAAAATGTTGAAATTAAATTTTGTGCAAAATTTAGTTTTCATGTACATACATATTTAACAAATCAAAAAAACAAAAAAAAAACAATTTTTTCTTTCATCTCTTATTTGAGGGTTTTAACTGTTTCAATTGTGCACGTTTTTGTTTTGTGTTACCAGTTATAAAAATTCAATTCCATTCTAAAAATTCAATATGTATTTTTTTGATCATTGTTTTATTTATTTTTTTCGAGTTAAAAATTGTATAAATATGTGAAGCATGTGTGAAAAATTGTTTTGTAGTTATTTGAATATCTAACAGAAATTCAATTGTACTGTTGATTCTTGGAAATATTGCATTTTAACTTCATCATATCGAATTTAACCTGAGGTAACACAAAAATATAACAACCAAATTTTTATGGTTCGTCACATAAAAAACAGCTATTATAAATGATTTCTCAAAGCCATCGAAATGAAAAAAAAACCTATCGTTAGCTTTAAAGTGAATATTCAAATATTTTTACAATGAAAATATATTTTTGTTATGAATTTGCTCTTTTCATTGTGTTGATAACAGTTATTTTGCAACTAAAGATACATACGTGCCCTATACTTGTGTGTACTTACTAGTATTACCGAGTACTTTCAAACACTACACACAAGCTGGCTTACTTTACCCAGGGTATCGCCGCACTATGCTTCGTCCCATGGACAAAAAAAAAAAAAAAAAAAAAAATTATCTCAAATTGTGATTAAAGAAGGATTTTTTTAAACATAAAAAAGTAACTCAAACAAATGTGAAAAGAAATATTTGGTTTAATTGCTTTCGCCGCCAAGGGAGCGCGTTAAACTCAGAGAATTTTAAGCAAAAATGACTTAACAGAAAAAGGAGTTTTAATTGTTTTACGAAAATAATTCTCAAAAATACAATAAACAATTTTTGTATTTTTTGATGCAAAAATTAAAATAATTGTTGAAAATAAGCACACCACGGCTAAAATCTCATTCAAATATTTATTTTGTTTTGAGTTTAAAATTAGTTGTTTTTACAAAATGTATTGACAACAGACATACATATAAATAGTACCCAAAGGGTACTTTTATGTAATTGTTGCTTTCAAAAAGGAGTTGATTTATAACTGGTTTTACCAAATCAGACAGTTCATATACGAAAGTACAAAATTCTCATCCCGTTGGTTTTTTGTACCTTATGTAATGTCTCGGTTTGAGTAGGAAAGTTATCATTTTCTTATTGCGGACAACTGAAGAGTAGAGTGATGTCTACGAAACAATTGTATTGTCTATCATGAAAATGATCAACCCTTTTTGAAACAACAAATAAAAATCTAATATGACAATATCATATTAGAATTTGGACTTGAGGTGGAAGAATATTCTAACTAAATATATGAAAATACATATTTTTAAAAACTTGTTCGAAGATTTTTTTTTAATTACTTCAATATATTTGTAGTTAAATTAAAATATGGATTTTAGTATACGTTTACAAAATAATTATTTTTTATTGCTCCGAAAAGCACATTTTTATTGTTGAAAATCGAAAAATTACTTAAGTTTGATGGAGTATAAAAAAAATTATATAAAATTAGATATATTTTTTTTATAAGTTTATACTGTTATTTAATAGATTATTAAAAAAATAATTACTATTTTTTATCACAAATTATAAAAAAAGGGAATTTTTTGAAATGCCTAAATTCATGATTTTTACACAAATTTCACGAATTTAAGAGTGTTTAGTATTCGAACCATGCGAACCTTCCATTTTAGGTACAGCATGTGTTGAGCGGACTTTTGTAAAACACTACGAGAAACATTTTTGTGGAACATTCTAACCCTCCAACTCTTCAATGAAAGGGAATTTTTTGGGCCCTTTTTAAAAAGGGACAAAAAAGACTCCTAAGTTGAAGAGTTAGAGGGTTAAAATGTTCCACAAAAATGTTCCTCGTAGTGTTTTACATAAGTTCGCTAAACACATCCTATACCTAAAATGGAAGATTCCCATGGTTTCTCCCTAAAATCCAGGTTTGTGGGACATTTGAGCGCCAATTTTGAATAAGTACGAAATTAACCCTTAAACACATTTTAAGTTTTTACTTATTGCTGGCCTTTAAGTTGAATTTTCAATGCTGATGTCTTTAGAGACTTATAGTAGAATTTCATGACAAATATTTTTGTGAAACATTTTAACCCTCTAACTCTTCAACTTATGGGTCGTTTTTGTCCCTTTTTAAAAAGGGGCCAAAAAAGTCCCTTTAATTGAAGAGATAGAAGGTTAAAATGTTCCACAAAAATATTCCTCGTAGTGTTTTACATAAGTTCGCTGAACACGCCCTCTGCCTTAAATTCACATTGTTTCTTATTTTAATCCTAATTAATTTTTTGTGTTTTAAAAAATTCATTATAAGCTTTAAAACCCATTTTTTGTGAAACACATTTCTTTTGATTAATGAATCGATTTGGCACAAATATGGCTTGACCTTGTATCAATCAAGTGCTAAATTTCATCGCAATGGGATAGTTTTTGGAGGTTTTATAAAGATTTTAAAATAAAGGATATATGGCAGGACTAAGAGTCCTTGGTTCGATTTTGATAAAAATTGACACAAACGTTTCCAGTTTTATGTGCATCTCAATGGATACTTTTTGTAATTTTACGTCCACTTATGTAGCTAATATATTATTTTTAAATTTCAGGACCTATGGGAGGTGGGCGTGTCCTTGGCCCGATATTTGCAAAAATTAAAATTTTTCTTAACTAAGGGGTTCTATGTCATTATACCAAATTTCAAAACTCTGTCTCCACTCCTTCTATTTTTGTCCAATCGTTATATGGGTAGGAAGCACTGTGCGCCGCCTTGTAAGGGCCCACAAGCCAATACACTTCGGAAGTATAAGCTGAGCTGACATTTGAAAATACAAAAATTGTTGAAAACAAAGCAAAATAAAAAAGGCGCCAAATATTTTTGAATAACAAAATTTGAGATACGATTAAATTTTTTTAGCCTTATTAAATCTCAATAGTCTATGCTGCTAAAATCAATAGAAATATTTGCCAACTTTTTATATACTACTGATTTCAGAATCTAAAAGAATTTAAAAATATCAGATTTTTTGTGATTTATAGTGTACTCGTACTACCCAGCAAAAATATTGGAATTCATGTTTAACAAAAAACTACTATTTTTACTGCTTTTCTAAACGTAATTTGGAATAACTTCAGAAAGAGAGCTTCTTTCATTGCTTCCAAAGTATCCGTTAGTATATTTTTACAGCGTTTTTAAAAGTAAATTTGAACAGCATCCAAAAGATCACTTAAGTATGGCTTCTAAAGCATAATTGCTCTTAAAGTAATCCTAAAAAGTGATTTTTATACAGTTTGTTTCCAAAGAGATGGTTCGATTCCCGGCAGAACCAATATTTTTTAAAATTTTTTTTTTGTTATTGCAATATTTATAACTAATTTGTTTAAATTCAATGGCCCTTACTATAAAAGAGTATTTTAATTTAAAGTCGACTATATTTTTAATCATACGGTTTCGTTCATTTTGTATATTAAAAATTCTACAAAAATATTTATATTTTCAAACATTTTTTGATTGGTTGAAAATAAATTAACCAATCAGAATGCTCCAAAAATAAACCAAGTCAAGGCATACTGCCACCCAATATTTTAACTAAAGTCTACTTTAACTAAAATATACATTTGAAAAATTTAGATTGTAAGCGAAAATATTTTTTAATTTTTCTATTTTTAAAAATATATATGGGTGATATCAAAAAATGTGATAAAACCCGTGTAACCACCTAATTTCTAATGCATGGATTACATTTGAGTTACATATTTCGACATACATATATCAGCACATTGTCACCTGTTTTACAAAATTTATAACAATCTGACCAATTTTTGGTTAATACATAAAATTTGTGACCAATTTTATAGGCCAAATGTAAACTCCGTAACCAGTAACTCATAAGGTTTTTTAACTTTAATAGCTTATATTTTAATAACCAATGAAGCTAAACACTAACTGTAAGAATTTTTATGAAGAGGAAAAGTAACGTTTTTAGTAAAAATTAATACATTTTACAAACTTTTCCGTATGTCTATGCTAACACGACTTCAACTCTGTAACGATTTGTCGTCATAATTTTTGATAAAAATGCATATACCAGAATTTTGAAGTTATCTATTATTTATATTGCGAAAAGAATAATGTTATTTATACTCAAATGATCGCTGGACTATAAGTAATCAGCCTGCATAACAGACTTGAAGCTTTTCTGCAGCATGTAACATTCTCGAGATGAAAAAGGATATCTTTAATAAGATTTGAAAAAATGTTGTAAACTCCGTTCCTAATTTTTACACCAAACTATTTAACGAGTAAGAAAAACAATGTCATATTTGGATTCACCTTATACGCATCATGCGATTTTGTTTCAAAAAAAAAATTCTGACAAAGCGTTTCTGAAAGAAAACGAAAAAAGTAACCAAATGTAAACTCCGTAACTGTAAACTCCGTAACCACAATTGTTTGCATCAGGTTTCATTCAAATAAATGTAGATAAATGTTTAAAATATTTTAAAATAACCATAAACAGAGGTGATTCAACTAATATTTATGCGTCAAAAGACGATTCAACTAATAATCAAAAAAGTTATCAGTTTTTTACCCTAAGCTGCTGGAGCGAAAAACGATTGATTTTGCATTTCATTGGTTTTGAATCGATATTTCGAGTCATTACTGACATTAGTTTGACAAATTAAATTTGTTTCACACAATTTAAGAATTTTTTGATAGCGAAATGTTATGTTTTTAAAATTTTTTATTTTTTTGAAAAGAATTTAAAAGGACCAAAAATACAAAATTAAAAAAAAAAAAAAATTTTTTCGCGGAATGAATTGTATTTTTATTCGCGAAACCGCCAACTTGATAAACACAAATTATATATCATTGGAAAGCAAATTGAAAACCCAAATACAAAAAACTAATAAATTGAAGAAAATTCGTACGCAATTTTTTTTGTTATATCTTTTGCTTGCGGAAATGTAAACTCCGTTACAACAAAAAAAATTAAAATTGTGCAAAAAAAGTTATTGCGACAACTTGTAGATGAGATTTTTTGCAATTAGGTTTATAATAACTAAACTTACTGATTCCATTAAGAAAAAACCGAAATATTAACACTTTTTGCTTCTCACAAATTTGGCCCAAAAATTTATCACATTTTTTGATTTCAGCCATATATAAAGAAAAATAATGAAAGTACTATTAAAATAGTACTGAAAATAATACTGGATTGGAGTGCACTCTTTGCACTTGTTTAATAAAAATTCAAGAGAGAATAAGGCACAATATATTGCAATAACAAAGTGGAATTTTTATGTCAGTCAACTTTAATATCAAAGAATAGCTCAGCGGTAGAGAGCAAGAATAGCAATTTTCAGGTCACAAGTGACGGCAATAAAAAAATTTTTTTAAATAAAAAAAATAATTTTTTTTTCAGAAGATTTCTTTTTTTTTTAATTTTTAATTGATGAAAAAGAGTTTTCTTTGCACTCGTTGAAAATAGTACTGAAAAAATGTTGAAGTGGGAGTACTCCTGCCCTATGACAATTTAATATTAAAATCATTAGTGTGTCTGTTAGAAAAGAAGTACATCTAAATCATTAAGCGTACACTAATAGAAAAAAGTCCGTAAAAATGTAGTTAAAACTACTAAAAATTAGTTAAAAATGATGCTGCAGAGAAAAACTGCTAAATTAGCAAATTATTTTTGCAATATATTAGTAATATAGGAACAGCAAAAATAAAACTGTTAAATATACAGAATTTTAGTTATACTTGAGCTAAATTTTTGTAAATGGAGAATAGAAAATTAACCTGCTAAAATCAGCAAAAAAATTTGCTAAATAATTAGTAGCCTTAATTAAAATTTTCGAAGTTTTTTTTTTAGATTTTTTTTAAATGCAAATAAAAATCGAGCCTTTTGAAAATAGCAGTTTACAAATTTTTAGCAAATATTTCTGCTGATTTTAGCAGAATAGACTGCTATTTGCATTCAACTAAATTTAGCTTAAAAATAGCCAAAATTTTGTAGATTTAACAGTTAATTTTTGCTATTTTTAGTCTACAAATATTTAGTAAAATTTTCTGCAGATTTTACAGTACAATTTGCTATTTTCAAATAACTAAAAATTAGCTTAAATATAACTAAAATTCTGTAAATTTAAAAGTTTTAATTTTGCTGTTTTGATTTTCTAGTATTTAGTAAAAAAAATCTGCTAATTTTAGCAGTTTTTTCTGCAGCATCATTTTTAACTAATTTTTAGTAACTTTTTCTGCTATTTTTACAGATTTATGTCTATGAGTGCTGTGTTTTTTCTACTATTTTGGCATCTCTTTTTTTTACTGCCGGAAAGCGATCAACCACTACCCGAGCTTGAAAGAGTATCGAGTACTATCTCAACTTTAATAAGTCTTTGGGGCCAGATGGTATACCAGCCCTGGTTCTGAAATAGTGCTCTTTGATGCTAGCTCATCCAGTGGCTGAACATTTTGGCGCTTCTTACCGTGCGGGAGTTTTCCGGTCGCGCTGTATTGACACTACCTTAAACTAACGCCATGCAGTAGAAGGTAAAAGCTACTTAACAAAAATCTTATGAATTACCTGTTATTTATCATTAGCAATTACAAGTGTCTTTATTTTCCTACAGTACTATACAATTTTAATGCTTCTATCATAGTAATTGAAAATATCTGCTTTTTCTTATCAAATTCATTGTGCGTATTTTTTTCTATTCAATTTGCCAATTAATTTATTTGTATTACCTTTGTTTTTCCTATTGCTTATTTAAAATGCTGCTCAATTACTTGAGCAAATTGAACATAGTTAAAATACGTTTCATGAATAGCTAAATAACAATCAACACAATAAAGCAACAAACTCACAAAAGGCCAGGGCGAAATACTCGTAGATGAAATAAAATTACCAAATTTTTTTATTTAAAAAGAGATAGAATATAATATAAAATATTTTTTTTTTACATACATATTTCTCGTTACACTTTTAATATTAAGAAGAAAGAAAAAAAAAAACGAAAGACAAGGATTTATTTGTTTATGCAAAACTTGTGCCAACATTTAAGGCCAAAGGCGGCAGCAAATGCCAGAACATCGAAGTGGAAGTAGAACAAAAAAGTTTATAAATCAAAATCAAGACTAGGAAAGAAAATTTTAGTATAATACTAGGGTGCCTCGATTTGACGATGTAGTAGCGGGCGAAAGTTGTAAACCCCTACAGACATTCCAGATGTTAATGTGTTTTAAAATTTGTTAAGATCTTCTGCAGAAACAATTTAACCCTATTCCGCTTTGGGTAAAAATCACCTAATGAATTTTTTAGGCCTTCGACCTTAAAAGGTTAACGATTTTGTGGGTGATTTTTTTCTAAGATAAGCGGTAATGAATAAATTTAATACAAGAGGATTTTTAAGCGATTCAATTTCTTTAAATTTTCTTTTCAAATTTGCAAATTTAATGTGTTTATAACTTTTGAGGAAGGTTTATTCTTCTTCTTAACCTCAAACCTACTAAATTTAAATTTATATTTTGGACATTTTTGGCCTCCTGCCAATATGGGTTAAATATGGCAGAAAATGTTGGTATTTTATTTATGTATTATTGTGGTGAAAGAGAACAATATCCGATAATATTAATATAATATTGATAATATTAACTTATTTTTCCAAAAATGTATTTTTAAACAATTATTTCAAACCAAAAAGTGTCCGAAAACGCTATTCCTTGAAAATCGCTAAAATCAAATCGCTGCATACATAATGTTTTTTTTTAAATTTATTTATATTAAGTACACCCAAAATATTCCTTAGTTGAATACAACGAATATTTCAACTATCTCATAAAGCAGGGCTGGCAAAACTATAACACGCATGTCAGTAGTGGCACGAGGGTGGATTTTATATGGCACGCGACATTTTGTTAGATATTTTCAAAAAATTTTAACTGTTGGAAGACCAGCAAAAAATTCTGTTAAATGTTAAATTTCGCTACCAAAATGTGTGATTTAACTCCATAATGGTGAAATTTTTCATAGAGCTTGTAAATCGTCTTTTAAAATAAATGAAACTCTGTATTGCCACCATATTTTGTTTAAAGAAATGTGGCTAATACAGAACTCGCAAATTCGATTATTCTAAAATTCTGGAAAAATTTCTAAAATTCTATATTGAAAGAAGTTTAAATGTTTCGATGAGAAAATGCGTCATAATCGGAGAAATAAAAAGTACCAGAAAATTGCACAAAAATGGAAAACAAATTGTAATAAAATTGGACTAAAAAACTAAGTTTTTTTTAAAGTAAAAATAGGTATTACGAAGAAACCCTTAATAAAATAAAGGCTGAAAATAAGTTTCATAATGAAATAACCCCCTATGTTGGAATTTGAGATTGGGTTTTGATCGTGTTTCGCAGAGCCATTTCATCTGAAATAGAAATTTCTCTGTTCAAATCCATAATATTTGCTTTTTATTCATTATTATGATGATAAAAACCGCGCGGTATATTAAAAAAATTAAATTTTTGCCCGAAGCACATTTTTCTACTAGCTTCTTGCCTACACTCACAATATATTTTCCATAACCGACTAAGGTTTATTTGAAAAGTAATAGTTAAAGTTTGTTTTCAATTGACGAATCAATTACAATACATTGAAACATATTGTTTAACTTTTTTTATCAGCCAATAAAAAAAAAAAACCATAAGAAAATATGTATCGTCTGCAGGAGTTGATATTTTCAGCCAAATGTTCTATTTTTAGTTTTCTATTTTTAGAAAAAATAATTAAAATAATTTCGTTGTTTTCTGTTTTAAAACAAAAAACTCAAATATTTTCGGTTTTCTTTTTTGTTAAAATAGTTTCTTTATTTCCATTCAAATTACAAGAAATTCTTTACTCATACACACAAATATAGCCAATAAAAAATATGAACGTGTGCGTTGTGTGTGTAGTGTTTTGAAAATTCAAACAACAAAAAAAAAAGTTTCAAATATGAAAAAGCAAACCATAAAATCGTTTTTTACGTTTTGTCAGTTAAAAATTGATGGATTGTTTAAACAATGTTTGAAAATAAATAGCAAAATGGTTTGAATATAATGAAAAATCAATAGTCCTTTTTTAATTCCGTTTTCAATTAATTTAACATGTATTTTAGGTTGTTTTTAACGATAAATTAAATCATAAATGGCGCCCAATAATATAAGTTTTTTTTTAACAAAATAAAATAACCACAAAAAATGAAATAACCCCCCAAATATCTAAAAAGGCAATAATGTTCAAACTGTTTTAATTTTATTTCATTGGGGATTTTTTCAATAATAAAAAAAATAAAAGATTAAATTAAATAAACCCAAAAAATTCAATAACTGTCAAACATTTTTACGCCATTTCTTGGATGTTACTTAATTTTTTCCTTAGGAGTTATTTCATGGGGGTTATCAGTAGAGCTGATAATTATGTACATCTGCGATGATATTTATAAGAGAATTATTAAAAAAGGACTTTTAAAAGGCAACTAAAACTAAGGTGGCACCCGAGAAATTTTTGCAACAAAAAATTTTCGGTTTCTGGCACGCAGCGAAAAAAGTCTTGCCACCTCTGTCATAAAGTATAGTTGAATTGATTTTAACTAAGCTATTTGTATATCAACAAAATGGTGGATATTATTACTTATTTAAAAGTGGTTACTAGACACTACCGACATCGTTATTTTTTTTCTATTCTATTGAAACAAATATTGGACCAAAATATTGACGTTTTTCTATTAAAATTATTTCAAATAAAACAACAACATCAGCATTTCAAAATTAATTGAAATTTTTCCATATGAACAAGATCATTTTACACCATTTTTTACAGCATTCTCCTTCTGAATCTTTATATTTCTTTAGGAATTCCAAAATTTTGTCTGCAGAACACAAAAAGTAAAATAAATATTAGCTATAAATTCCTAAAGCCGTAATAAATTAAATCTTACCAAAAGAATTTTAATATTAGGTTTGTTTTTTTCGAATTTTATAACGACTTGTAAAAAACGACTATCCGTACTTACCTGATTTTCTTTAATTTTTTGTAAACAAACAAAATTTCAACATTTGGGGTCGCCTTTGTACAAAAGCTGTTTTCGTACAAAGACTTCGCGGGAACTCGAAATGGAGCAATAATCTTGTGTGCCCTGCTTTACCTTTACCAGCAAACGCATAATTCATTTGTTAGCTTTTGTTGTTTTAGATATTTTATGAAATAAAAAATTCTGAAATTTCAAATATTTTTATGACAAATATTTTTGTTTACATTTGAAAGAGAAAAGCCAAGAATTTTTAAGACTTGGTAGCATTTTTATAACTACTTAATTTTTAACGGTGGGTCTCATACTGTAGGTTTAACTTTAACTTAACTATAAACAAAAGAAAATGTCAAAAAAATGTACACAAAGCAACAACAAATTTTTGGGTTAACTATTAACTAAAGTTTAAACCTGCAGTATGAGACCCACCGTAAGAAGCTAAATTTATACCTACTTAAAAGTTTTATAAATGCTTAAATTTGTATGGAATATTTATACAAAATTCGAAAAAAAACAAACCTTTTGTATTTTCTTTGTCTTTTTGTTTTAAAAATATTTGAAGACTGTATTTTGACAATTATAAATTAAAAAAAAAAAATATTTATAGACAGGGCAACCAATATATTATTGATATTGTAAAAACGACAATAGTAGTTGTTTAAGATTATAATAGTCATTTAACTTTTTTTAAAATTTAACTATAGATTTTATTAACTATCTTACTATGGAATTTTATCGGTGTACTAATTTTTTATGTTTTGTTTAATAAATTTTTTAAAGAATTGAGAATTATGCCAAAATTATGTTTTTACCTCGACCTCGGGCTAAAACGGGTTAACGTTATCCTAGAATGTTAATATTTTACATCTGGGTACTTAAAAATAAACGGAAAAAAAAATTTTTTTAGAAGAAAATAATTTTACAAACATAATTTCTTAATATCTATTTTGGCTATTTTTGGTCAAAGTTGGAAATTTTGGGGAGAAAATTCTAACAAAAGATCTTAACCGATTGAAAAAATTTAGATCTAAAATGTCTATGCGGATCTAAAGGGTGATTAAATTGTAAGGGCCGATGTTGATTTTGAATAAAACACAAATTATTTAGGAAATTATTGTCATTTCTTTTTATATGATAATATTGGTATGGTTCAATTATGTATGGAACAAAATATCGGCCAAATGGCCGCCGCGACCTCGGCGGCACACCCCCATCCGATGGTCCAAATTTTCGATGACGTTGAGACATAATTGAGGTTAGGTTCTATGCCGTTAATGTGCCGAATTATCTCATCCTTTAGCTCTTGAATTGTTGCTTATCGACGTACACCTTTTCTTTCAAATAACCCCAAAGAAAGAAGTCCAACGGTGTGAGATCACATGATTTTGGCACCAAATTGACATCGCCACCACGTGAGATAACACGGCCATTGAATTTCTCGCGCAAAAGAGCCATTGTTTCGTTGGCTGTGTGGTAAGTGGCACCATTCTATTTAAACCACATATCGTCCAGGTCCACATTCTCAATTTCTGGCCACAAGAAGTCCGTTATAGCGAACACCATTCACGGTAACTGCTTGGCCAACCTCATTTTCGAAGAAGTACGGCCCGATGACGCCGCCAGCCCATAAACCGCACCAAACACAAAAAATAGGTGTTTTCACATTTCCTACAGACCCGATTTGCTGAAATTTGTGCACAATTCCCCGATTGTGGACACATTTGGTCGATTATGTTGACCAAAGAAATCACGAAGTGCACGAAATGCATTTTGATTTGAACGTCCATTTTCATAATAAGCTTGAATAACTTTAACGCGTTGCTCGATTGTGTCTCTTTCCATGGTTCAAATTGAGTTAGTCCGAAATTGAGAAATGTCACATGAAATGCAGAAAAAAACTTGATGTTTAGGTGTGGTTCACATTCAACATCGGCCCTTAAAATTTAACCACCCTTTACAATTTTCGCCCGCTATTACATGTCGCTCCGAGAGAGAATTGACAAAACGAGGCACCCTAGTGTAATACTTTACAGCTGCTTTATGCTTGTCAAATAAACTTTTAAATTATGTACAGTAGAGTGGTCCTTACTATGTCGACTTGAGACCGTAACTCCCCCTAGTAATGTTTGAATTGTAAACTATAGTGTGAAAAAAAAATAAGAGATTATATATGCAATAGGCTTGGCGTATCCATCCTAAAGTATAAAGACAAAGATGTTACGTGTGGAAAATTGTGTTTTTACTAATTTTTACTAACATTTTGGTATTTACTACTCTGTTATGCATCATGCAATATATTAAGGCTTGTATTCACAAACCTTTTTCGAATCTTATTACAGTTTAATAAAACAAATTAACAAAAATCCACTAATTAGCCCATGGAAAGACAAAAATTTGTTGTGAATAAGCATTTAAATATTTGGAAATTACAATAAGGTTCTTCACAAGGGGCGTGCTATTTGTTGTATCGTCCTAACAAAAAACAGAGTTGTTAGAATTTAAATTGAAAAAATACAACATTTGAGAATTCCACGATACAGCATATCTACGTGTGTTCAGTGTCCTATAGAGCGTACCACCTTACAGGCAAAAAAAAGTGCGCCGTATACCCTCGAATATGAAGTATTTTTGAAGGAGGTTTCAAAAAAATTATTTTATTTTTTGCCGAACATAGGGGTCGCCATATTACATTACATTTTTCGTTATATCTTTGGCATCTAAAGTCGGATCTTAAAGTATGATACATCGACGATGTTTTTCTCTCGAGGAGACCAGTGTTTTGCTCTAAGGGCCAGTAGTTACCCACCAGATCTCAGTTGCTACCACCCTAATGTACGACCCTCATGTCAGAAAATTAAAGCTCGCAAAAAATCATTAAACTTTTGCTAAGGAAGTTTTTCGATAAACCCAGTTGAATTTTTTTTTATATATTGGTTGCCAAACGTAGGGATCGCCTTTTTAAATTTTTTTTCATTGGATTTTTCCTTTATAGCAAAACACTGGTCTCCTCGAGGCAAAAAAATCGATATATCACACTTTAAAATCCAACTTGAAATGCCGAAGCTATAAAAAATAATGTACAGATATGGTCAAAATAATAAGTACAGCCTGAAATATTTTTTTTAAAGGCTCGTAGCCGAAAATTTATTTAAGTTAAAAGAAAAAACAAATACTATTTTGTTTTGTTATGTTATAATATAGAAATAAAATAAATACGAAAACAATAACAAAAAACAAAAATTAAATTCAGTTTTGTTCAAAAAGTAAGTAATTAATAAAAAAACATTGGACAAAATAATAGGTACATTTAGTTAAAATAAGCAAAACAGTAAAAAATTAAAAAAAAAATTTCTGCTAAATTGAGTGATTTTAGCTGAATTTCTTTAAAAGCCGGTATATCCTCATTTGACTGATTTTTTTTGAGTGTAATTTACGACGAACCGTTCGCGATGAAACAACATTTCTAATATCTGCTGAAATCGCTCTTGAAGACACAAATGGGTCCTTTTTCGCAAGAGTTACAACACGGATATCTGTTGTTTTTGAAGTTTTTTTGGGCCTTCCGCGAGTTTCGACGAGATTTTTTGGCTTTCAAGCATTTTGTAGTGTTTCCAATTATTCGACATAGGCGGTTAACCGGTTAATGCATTATTCGAAAAATCACTAAAATTATTTAACCGGTTATTGGAGTCGGTTAATCGAGAAAATTGGCGATTAATCGTTTAATAAAAATAATTGGATTTTCTTAACATTTTATCAATAAAAACACAAAGGGCTGACTTTTTTTAACATTAACAACTAGAAGAGCCTTTCGCATTGAGCAATCAATATAAAAAATGTTAAGATTTATTTGAAAATACCAATTTGCTCTGTAAAAATCAGCAAAATTTTTTTTTAATATTGTAATTAATATAGGGTGACCATTTTTTCTGACTTCAAATCAGTACAAATTTTAAAAAAAATATCATCATCAAAAAAATTATTATGCAGCCAACCTAATTTGTTGTCAACCGAATGGTTTGGTTAAAACAAAATTTTTCGGTTAACCATCATACCATCCTAAAAAACCTTACCCATTTCTTCCTATACAGACCCCAAAACAAAACAATTTTTTTTGCATGAAAAAATCCAGTTTTTTAAGTACAGGAAACGGACCCATTATTTAGAAATTTCAGTGATCTGTTACCATTCCTTTTCTAGTTTTTTTTTTGTAACAGATCGATGAAATATAGCTATGCTACGAATGGAGTCAAATATGACACCAGGATAGTATGAAAGTTAATTCTTCCGAATTTTTATTCAGGCCAACGAATTTCTGTCGTCACGATCAAATTGCATTGTCTAAACTAATTTTCTGTAGATACAAATTAACCAATTGATTGGCTACAAATTTAGTTGTCAGAACAAATCTTTTTTCTCTCTGCTAATTTCTGCATGATTTCTGAAATAGAAAACCTTTACGTTTTGGCTACGTTTTTCTACAAAAACACGTAAAATTTTTAGAAATGATTCGAAAATTTTTCCATAGAAATACCCACATACGATATATATCTTCAGATTTTAAGGATTTTTGTACGAAAAAATCTTCAGCTTTTGAGGTCGTTTCCCACACTAAGAAAACAGAATCATTCTGACAGGAGCTGACAACCGGATAATTAAAATATTTTTATCACAGTCAAATAACTGTTGTATCAACTGATTTTCTATTATCGCAATGTAACCAATTGATGGATTCAGTTGTCACCATGAATCGTCTCTATGTATGAAACTACATATTAGATTAAGAAATTTAAATATAGGCAAATCATTTTGAATGCTTTCTGGTAGAGAAAACCGCTCATATTCATAAAAATGTATCCTATAAAAAAAACTACATTGTACTTGTATTTTGGCTTTTTTTTACTAAAAAAAATTTAATATTTTTTAAAATACAAATTTTAAAAAATCAGTACAAATCAGTACACGACTTTTTCATCAGTACACGTGACCAAAAATCAGTACATGTACTGATCAAAAATCAGTACGAATGGTCACCCTAAATTAATATGCAATTTTATTTAATAGATTTGAGGTTAAGAAAAAGAATAAACCAGACTAGATCTAGTTTTTGTATTTTTTTTTTTTTGTATGGACAGGCGTCGTCAGTTGTTTTCCATTAAATTTTATTAATTATTTATATGTTTTTATTCTCAGATTGTCTCTATATGATAATTTTTTTCAACAACCCGTCACCCAAGTAAGGCCTTGAATGCAATGTAACTAATTCGATGTTTTCTTTCCTATTCAGCTTTCGGTTATTGTTTTTACTCAGAAGTGATCAATACAAACACATACAAACATTCTGTTTTTAAATTTTTGTTTATCTTCCAATCTCCTCAGTGTTTTAATGGACGAATTTGAGCGAAATTTCATTGAATCAATATAAAAATTTATAAAAAGCATGTAGACAAGTCCCTCAGATTAAGCAGATTTGTTTGTTCGAACTTTATCACAGATTTTCGGAAGTAGGAGCAGTTTTTCAGCTTTTCAAAATTATATGTTTGCAATAATAAAATTTTAAAAATTAATACGCACTGTTTTTGTTAAAATAAATATAAATAAATTCATCGACTAGAGGCTGAAAAACTGCTATCACTTTAGAAAATTAATTTTACATTTTAAAAGAATTGAAAAATTGTCTATTGCATTTCCTAAAGCCTGCTCCAGCCAGCACAACGTTAAAGCATTTTTTTTACAAATAGAAACTTTATTATTTTGTTTAAAAAATTTAAAAAAAATTTTATTAAAAATTAATTGCGATAATGTAAAACAAATCCATTTTAAGAGTATCTTTAAACCCATGACGTGTCTCGCTGGTTCAATGTCGACTTGCTTGGAGTTGCTCAAAAAATTGTATCTAAAGGTTTCTCCTTCAATCGATTTCAAAACAATTTGATCGTATTTTAGTTAGTATTTGTTTTTTTAAGCGTTTCTTATAATTTTTTAGCCGAAGTTAAGACAATTATGAAGTTTTGGGTAAAAATAAAGCTAAAAATTACATATTAAAAATTTAACCGGTTAATCGACCTATTTTAACCGATTATTCGGGTCGAATAATTATTTGAGTTATAAATTATTTGTTTCGACATTAACCGAAATAGAGGCGATTAATCGAGGAATCGGTTAATCGATTAACCGAATTGGAAACACTAGCATTTTGTATAAAAAATAGGGACCGATTAATAGTTTCTGCTATAGAACGAAGACTTTGGCCACTTTCTCTTAGTCTTGAAACAATTTTTCTCTCCTCCGGAGAACAATGACTTTTTCGACCCATCTCTGATTTTTTTTACTATATATTTCATTACGAATAAAGATAAACAACAGTAAAATAACTAGCCTTTTCAAAAAACTAGAGCAGACTGCGAAAATATTAAAGAATTCATCAATGTATTTATTATTTTGACCAAGTACTGAAATCACATCTGTACAAAACTAACACACAATGAAAACAACGGAGAAGCCCCAGTGTTGTTTTTACTTTTAAAGGCATTGCCATATTAAAGTTTAAAATTAAGATTTAAATAAAAAAGACTGGCCATGTTTACTTTCCGTTAAAGTAACTAAAATGAAATATAAAGAAAAAATAAGCCGGTGTAATTATTATTTTCACCATATGTGTAGTTTCTGAGTCAGTAGGGGGAAACAAGTTTTTTAAAGCATCAAGTGGGTCCCACTTCTCCTATTATTTAAGCTCGTTTAATACAAATAAAAAGTAATTCATTAACATTTAACAATGATTGACATGTTAGTAAAATAAAATATATAGTAGCAAGCAGTTTTTTTTTTATTATTTACACATTTTATATATTCACACAAACAAATACTCCCAAACAGATGAAAAAGAATAGTCGAATACCGGTATGGTTGAATAATAAATAGGCTTTTCAAATACTTCTTAAAATTATAACAGAATACGTGCATTTCAGTATTTGTGCATGTGTGTGTGTGTGTTAAGGACTATGACACGATATTACTACACTAATAGAAAAAATCTGTAAAAATTTAGTTAAAACTATTAAAAATTAGTTTTTACCATGCAGAAAAAACTACTGAAATTAACAGATTATTTCTGCTTTATATTAGTAGGATAGGAAAAGCAAAAATAAAATTGTTAAATATACAGAATTTTGGTTATATTTGAGTTAAATTTTTGTTAATAGAAAATAACAACTTAAATAGCTAAAATCATAAAAATCATATTTTAAAATAATTTATACCCTGCATTCAACTAAATTTAGCTTAAAAATAACAAAAATTTGCTATTTTTGGTCTACTAATATTTAGCAAAAATTTTTTTTTCAGATTTTATACTACAATTTGTCATTTTCAATTAAGTAAAAGTTAACTTAAATATAACTAAAATTCTGTAAATTTAACAGTTTTATTTTCGCTGTTATTATTATACTAGTATTTAGTAAAAAAAATTGCTAATTTCAGCAGTTTTTTTTTTGCAAGGTCACTTTTAACTAATTTTTAGTGGCTTTTTCTGCTTTTTTTTTAGAGATTTATTTCTATGAGTGTACTACAATTCAACACCAACAAAACCATTCACCCAACCAGCAAACCAATGTAATCAACATTTTTTAAATCTTTCTGTCTTCTAGAGGGATATTATACTGTATATCATGTATACCAAAGTACAAAATTGCCAAATTCTTTAACTCTATCATTATGTGTGAGTAGGTGTATGTGTAGTGGCTAAGGGTCTGTGAGTGTATGTGTGTGTTAATTTAATATAGATTTCGTCTCACGCAATCTATTTATCTTCCATCCCCATTTTTTTACAATTTACGTTTTTCTCTCTCTTTTGGTAGATGAAGGTCAGTCAGTTTTTATGCTGACAACAGGTGTTACGGTTTGCATGTTAAAATGAAATCACGTTCCTTGAATAAATCAATTTTCATAAAGCAAGTGGCTGTGTGGTACATAGTAAATAGTATCCGCCGACTATATACGTATAAGTGTGTAATATAATCAGGCTCCATGCAAGTCACTCAATTACTGTTAACCGCTCTCTCGCTGGATCTGTCTGACATTTTAAGAAGTTTAATTGCAGTTAATGCGTTTCTTCCATCATTTCACATCATCACCTCCTATTAAGTAAAATTTCTTAATATGTCAGACAGAGCCTGTTAACAGAGGAGGAGATGCATGAATACTCTGGAGATCTTATGGTCGTTGATATAATATCGAGAAAATATCAAGTATAAATAATTTTTCACAAATTTACCTAGTATTTATATTTATCAACTTAATAAATTGTTTATCAAATATTTGAAAGCAATTACTTATTGTGCATTCATTGATAATCGTGTATTACCGATTAGTATTTATTTATTTACGGTGGGTCTCATACTGTCGGGTTAACTTTAACTATTGAACAAAAAAAAAAAAAATATCAAAAATTGTATACAAAACAACAAGAAATTTTACTATTACTTAAATCTTAAACCTTCAGTATGAGACACACCGTTAAATTGTATTTAATCTTGATGTATTTACTTAACCCTTAAACAGGCCAATTTTTAATAATGAAATTTATGACATACGTGGGTCATTCCATATCAAATCGAACACATTTCTTCATCGTGATTTTGATATTCTTCGAAATTGTGTAGATTGTTCTTTCAAAAATATTTTGCACATCATTTTGGTAAAATATAAAACAAAAAAATTTAAGAAGATATGGCTAATTTCAAAAATTTTCGAGATCTGTTGAAACTGATTTTAGATGGCTCTTATTTCACAAGTATTTCGAACTGAGAAAATGATGGATATATTTAAGTAGACTATACTGCAAAAGTAGGGCATGCAAAGTTTTAGATCCTAAGGTTTTCATCTATGGAATTGATGATTATTTAAAAGTAGGAAAATAAAAAAAAAAAATACTTTAAACTTCAAACTGCTTTTTCCTTCATTTATTTTTTTACTGGGTTCTATACTGAGGATTTATGGGTTAACTACACTAATAGAAAAAAGTCCGTAAAAAATTTAGATAAAACTAATAAAAATTAGTTAAAAATGATGCTGCAGAAAAAAACTGCTAAATTAGCAGATTTTTTTTGCTATATATTAGTAATATAGGAACAGCAAAAATAAAACTATTAAATATACAGATTTTTAGTTATATTTAGCTAAATTTTTGTTAATGGAGAATAGCAAATTAACCTGCTAAAATCACCAAAAAATTTTCATAAATAATTAGTAACCTAAAAAATCACCAAAAAATTTAAAATTTTCTAAGTTTTTTTTTAGATTTTTTTTTAATGCAAATAAAAATCGAGCCTTTTGAAAACAGCAGTTTACAATTTTTTAGCAAATATTTCTGCTGGTTTTAGCAGAATAAACTGCTATTTGCATTCAACTAAATTTAGCTTTAAAATAGCAAAAAATTTGTAGATATAACAGTTTATTTTTGCTATTTTTAGTCTACTAATATTTATAAAAATTTTCTGCAGATTTTACAGTACAATTTGCTGTTTTCAGTTAACTAAAAGTTAACTTAAATATAACTAAAATTCTGCAAATTTAAAAGTTTTAATTTGGCTGTTCTTAAAGAAAAGGGCTTCAAGATGAAGGGCTTCAAATATGGCAATACTGTAATTGCGCGAGATGTTGAATTTTTTTAGAACAGTTGTTGCGCGCCATTTGATTGTGAGTTGGCGAACTTTGTTGAAGCTTTTTAGTTCATAGCCCTGTTATATTATTTTACTTCGGTGGGGTTAAGTGCTATGGGAACACCGAAGGAGGACGCTGCGATATGTATGAGGGATAGAAATAACTCATACATATTACTATTTTTCATAAATTGATGTTGCCTTGGTTGGGGCTCGAACCAGCAACCTCATGTGTAACAGTCCACCGCGCTAACCATTACAGCACAGCGCCCACTACCACTACTAATAATGTACTCAGCTGCCCACAATGGTGTAAAGGGCGACAGGTAGTAGAAATCAACAACCTCTATCTCTCTCTCTTTCTAGATCCCGCAAAGAAAGCGTACCGGACTAGGTAGCTCATATCCTTGAAAGTCATGTGAACTTCCTTGGAGTTCCTGTGAGTATCCTTGAAAGTCCTGTGAACACCTTCGAAGGTCTTGTGAACATCCTTTAAGGTCCTGTCAATATCCTTGAAGGTCCTGTTAATATCCTTGAAGGTCCTGTGATAATTTTTGAAAGTCCTGTGAATATCCTTAAAGGTCCTGTGAATATCCCTGGAGGTTCTGTTAACATCCTTGAAGGTCCTGTGAACATCCTTGAATGTCCTGCGAATATTCTTGAATGTCCTGTGAGTATCCTTGAAGGTCATGTGAGTATCTTTGAAGGTCTTGTGGGTATCCTTGAAGGTCTTGTGAGGATCCTTGAAGGTCCTGTAAGTATCCTCGAAGGTCCTGTTAGTAACCTTGACGATCCTTGAAGTTCCTACCCTGTGAATACCCTCGAAGACCCGGGCGTCTTGGAACTTGGTGGTGACAAGGAAGTGTCCCGCGCCCGGTCACATCCTTTGGACAGTCCTTAACGTGGTTGGAGACGGAAGCGGGGTACTAGGTCACTTCCTTCGAAGACTCCTGCAGGGACCCAGTGAGTATCCTAAACCCTTTTTCTTTTTTAACCAATACTTCGGTTTGTCTCAGCGAGAAGTGTGTAGTCCCAGGTCACAGCCTCGAGTAAGAAGGACCTGAAACAAAACGTGTGCCATCCCAGGTCATATCTTCTGTGGATTTTGATAAACCCTTTGAAGTCCTGTAGGCGGGATTTGGACAAGGGTGTGTGCCGTATAAACTCATGCCCTTCGAGGAGTTGTTTTCAGTTGAGAGGAGTGCCATCCCAGGTCACTTCAATAAGTATCCGTTTGCAGCTAGTACATCCAGGGCAAGTGTGCCGTTCAAGTTCATTATCTACGAGTGGGCTTAGTGGAGAGTTGTGCCGTCCCAGGTCACTCACAGAGAAACCCAATAGGAACAAAGGTCGTGTGAGTATCCGTGTTAACCCGCTATTTTCTTTTTATTTTCTTTCTTCTTTTCTCCCCCATTTCAAGACGTTGCATCGTACGAACCGGGTAGCCACCAGAAGTGTCACCAATCGCTAAAAAAAAGGTTGTTTAAGTCGATAAATATTACTAAAATCCAGCATTGCTACATTCGATTTCGTTCCCTATATTGAGCGCTTTAATTACACTTGTTCTCCGTTCCATTCCATTGCGTTTCATTTGTCCAGTGTTTCAATTTTATTATTTCCCATTTCGTTTCAAAATTTTTGTGTTCCAATTCCAATTGTTTCCCGTTCCATTCCATTTCATTACCTGTTCTATTCCAATTGTTGCCATTTTTTACTTATCAGGTGTTTCAATTCCACTCGTTCATCCTTCCATTCCATTTCGTTTGTCAATTTTAGTGTTCCAATCCCACCAGTTCCCCATTCCATTTAATTTCTATAATCGTTCCATTCCATTTCGTTTCCATTATCCAACTTCTTAATTCTACTTGTTTTTCATTTAATTAAATTTCCTTCCAACTTGTCTAGTGTTAGAGCTCGCCTCAATTTTAGTACTTCAATTACATTCTTTCTTCAAAATTTCAGATTTCTAGCCAAAGATTCTCTATCCAAATCACTTTTTAAGATCACTTTTAGAGCAATCTGATTTAGAAGCAAAAATTAGTGGTTTTTTGGATGTTGTTCAGAATAAGTTCTAAAAAAGCTTTAAAAATATATTGAGGGATATTTTGGAAGTAATAAAAGAAGTTATTTTTTTTTGAAGTTATTCAGAATGACCTCTCAAAAACTAGTACACTAACGGTTACTTTGGAAGTAATGAAGCAAGTGGTTTATAGAGCATGACTTTCAATTTTTTTGATGGGATTTTCTGCTATTTTTACAGTTTTATTTCTATGAGTGTGTATTTGTTTTAAATGATAGAGCCAAGTTCTGCTTAAGGGCTCATTCGAATGAGCGAGCCAAACTTTGGCTCCTTGTGAAGTATTTAAATAATGTTACACAGTGGAATAAAAATGCACTTTCTGTGCAACAACTACAATGACAACATTGTTTATTCATATTTTTCTATTATAATTGCTATTCATTAACAAATTGCAATTGGGCCCTAAGACAATTATTTCCATAAGTTTTGCAGTTTACTGGTAGCAAAATATTCAACACAAGTACATCTAAAGTAAACAATTCTTAGAAAATATTTTGTAAATATTTATTTATTATCTGATACATGAAATTTTACAAGCAACCAAGAGAGACAAAAAAAAATTACTACAACTCTTCCATTAGTTAACACAATTAATTATAATTTGTAATATCTTTACTTTTTGTCATGTAACTTGTGTCATCATAGATAAAATTATCTACAAATGCAATTTACAAAGTTCACTCACATTAAGGAACACTAAAATCATATAAAAGTTACCATGAACTTTAAATCAACAGCCAGTAACGAGTAAAAAATCAAAGTAGAAATACGCAAAGAAAATTCTAGACAAAATGCTGTTAACAACAAAATCAATATTGTGTTTCATAAGTATCTTTGCGATATTAAATTGTGCCAAATCAGATGACTGTGATGTCAGTGGTTTATCCACTTTAAGCTTATGTCAAGAATTTCAAGCTCTACGAAATTTAGCACCCCATGCCTCAGTTATATCGATAATACAAATTCATATGCAAAATGATATAAGATTTCGTAAGGCCGTACAATTTATGCTCTCAGGTCTATTTGTAACGACAACACAAGAAATTGATGCTACCACTGTGTATACAAATATTTTAACTCAATTTACTAATGCTGGTGTTAACACAACCGATATCGATGGTATTGCCAAAATATTTAATTGTGTAATTATACCCCTCGTACAAGAGGCAACCTATCAAACAGCCAATGCACGTTCCGTTGATGTTGCCATACAATCTCGATCATTAGATACTGTCTTAGGGGAGATAAATAATTTAATTCCACGTGCTTCATTGGTCAACACTTTGACAACACATTTGGCCAATAATACACAATTTGCCAATTTTTATAAAGTTGTACGTCAACCATCATTTCAGTCACTCGTCTTGACAGGATTTGTAAGTAGAACAGGATAAAAAGGATAAATATTGTAATAATGTTTTTTTTTTGGGTTTTTCTTTTTTCTTTTTAGAAAAGTAGCACAGTAGCCCGTCAAATTAAAATTTTACGTCGTAATCAAATTGATTTGTGTCAAATGGTTCAATATGCTTTTAATATATTTGCTTTGGGTCCTCAGCCTAAATAGAACAGAATAATTTATCGAGAAATATATTTTCAACTGTAAGAATTTATTTTAAATAATTAAATATGTTGCGAAAGTGCATAATAAAAAGTTAATAAAATTGTATTTAAGTGGTTAAAATCAAAATTTGTGTTTAACCACTTAAATCGCTTTAAATTTAACCACTTAAATCACCATGACGCAGCACTGATATGTCAAAAGTGTGTATGAGAAAAATTCTAGCCACTTTATTGCCTCTAGATATGCCTATTTAGCATTTTTCTGTAAAACTTTTACTTTAAGAGTTGTGCTATAACTCTTAAAGTAAAAGTTTTGAATTAATTTTAGTCCATTTTTAGGGCTAAAAGCTTCGTATGAGTGGCTGGTTTTAATCCGAGAGGAAACATTTTCGTAGAGTTATTATATTTTACGCCCAATCTAACGGAAAATGTATGGGGAGGTGAAAAAATAACACTTTTGCACATATGGATGCACTGTTGAGCGCCAATTCTAAATAAGCACAAAATTAACTCTTAAACACATTTTAAATTTTTACTTAATTCTGGCATTGAACCTAAACTTTGATGTCTTCAGAGACTTACTTATTTTTTCGGAATATTTTAACCCTCTAACTCTTCAACTTACGGGTGGTTTATGTTCCTTTTTAAAAAGCGGCCAAAAAGTTACTCTAGTTGAAGAGTTTGAGGGTTAGAGTGTTCCACAAAAATATTTCTCATGAAATTCTACTGTCTTTGAAAATATCAAAGTTGCAAATTTATGTTCAATGCCATAAATAAATATAAACTTAAAATATGTTTAAGGGTTAATTTCGTACCTATTCAGAACTGGCGCCCAAATATCCCACTCCCACAAATCTGGATTTTAGGAGGAAACCATGTGAATGTTCCATTTTGGGTATAGGATGTGTTCAGCGAACTTATGTAAAAGACTACGAGGAATATTTCTTGTGAAAATTGTAACCCTCTAAATCTTCAACTTCAACTTTTTAAAACGGGGCCAAAAAAGTTCCTTCAATTGAAGAGTTAGAGGGTTAAATAGTTCCACAAAAATGTACCACGTAGTATGTTGCATAAGTTCGCTGAACACATCCAGAGCTGTGAAGTATTAATTCGTTTTTGAATAAATTCACTACTGAATGAATTACATTTCTTAAGTAATTCACTGAATTCGTTCAACTGAACGCGTTAAAAAAAATCAATTTCTATAGTTCTTTTTATGAAATCAAAATAATAATCACTGAATTCATTCTATTTCATTTTTCATTCAGTGAATTGAAAAAAAAAAATACGTTCAGAGAATAAAAAAAAAAATACGTTCAGAGAATAAAAGAAAAAAAAAAATACGTTCACTGAATTGAAAAATAAAAAATTACGTTCACTGAATTAAAAAACAAAAAATTACGTTCACTGAATTCAAAAGCAGTTTTCTGCCGTTCAGTACATAGTGGAGTGGCAATAATTAAGCCATTTCTTATTTATTACTATTCTTTACATAAAAATAGAAAAAATTTGAAATAAGATGAAAAATATCTCACAACTTCCAAAACACTGTGATAATTTTCCAAAAATGGGATGTTTTGCTCGAATTCGGAATGGTTTGGGGGGAAGAAAAATTCACAAGTGGAGAATATTTTTTCCATTAGGCCCATCTAAAAGAGTATACTTTCTGAAAAATATAAATACTGTATGTGTTCTTAAAGAAACTTTTAATCTGGAGGCAAAAGAGTCTTGCTATGGGCGTGTGATGTTTCATACCGACCAACCAATAACGGCTGATTTTATTTCCAAAATATTTTGAAAACACTCTACTGTGTACTGAACGGCAGCAAATAGCTTTTGAATTTAGTAAACACAATTTTTTATTTTTCCATTCAGTGAACCAAATTTTTTTTTTAATTCACTGAGTGAAAAACGCAATTGAACGAGTTGAGTGGTGAATTCATTAATTGCAAGGTATTAATTCACTTCTTATCCGTTCGATTTATAAAATTGAACCAGTGAATTAATTCACTATATCAATTGAATTAATTCGTGATAAAAGAAATCGAACGAAAACAAATATGAATTAATTCCATTCAATATATAGTCTTTTGTGAATTAATGCATTGACTTTTTAATTCAGAATTAAAAAACTGAATTAAAGAATTAATACTTCAAAGCTCTGAACACATCCTATACCTAAAATGGAAGATTTACATTCACATTAGGGTCGACCTTCGTTATGTGAGGGACAAAAAAATTGCGACCTTTAACCCATCCCCCTTCTAAAAAAAAATCCCATTTTTGGTCATAGCTGGGACTAGGTTAAGGCATAATCCAAAAGAGACAAAAATTTACATCTGCATCTATATAGATATTGGAAATGAAACTCGAGTATGTATAATATTTTAAGTTTTTGAAAAAAATATTTAATTTTTTACAATTTTCATAATTTATCCCATATTAACCCTACAATGGTCTGGGTTAATTGCAATTACTTAAATATTTTCCAACCGATTTTGGAATTTTATGCCCCGGTAGAAAGGTAATTTAGCCTAGATTACGATTCTATTGATATTTTCAGATGCTATTTAAGAGCCAGTATTTTCAAAAAATAATTATATACACTCAAAATAAAAGTCAGTAAAGTCAGCAAAAAATGTTGCTGTGTCATTAAATTATTAGTCAGGAGCGAATTTGCAAAAAAAGTTGGTAATTTCAGCAAAAGGTTTGCTGAAAGTTACCGAGCTGATTTTTACCCAAAAAATAGTAATCTTCGGCAAAGGTTTTGCTAACACTTAGTCGATTGCTAAAATCACTAAACTTTTTGCTGAATATTAGTAGACTGAAAAAAACTCAAAAAACGTTTAGCGAAATTTTACTTTAGTTAATTTATTTGCTGAAAATTTAAATATAGAAATTGTGTAGAGTTGTTTTTCTTTTTTATCATTTCCGTTGTCTGTACTACATCCAGACAAGCTGCGACATCTACATCTTGTCTATCTGGTTGTCGTCCACGCTATAAATGCGATTATCAGCACAATTTTGTAGCAAAATAAATTAGTGAAACATTAGTTCAAAATTAGTTTAGTGTTAAAAAAATATAACTGAAACTTTTGCTGAAAACGGAATTTCAGAAAAAAAAAATGTTGAAAACTAGTAACACTTGATATACAAGATATTTTACTAACTTTTCTACTAACTTATTTTTTGAGTGTAGAAATTTTTCCTCTTGTAAATCGTAGTAAAGAATTTTGAAGGGCCAGGGATAGCTTAAGAATTGTTCGATTGAGCTGAAATTTTTTCTAGATTAGTTTTTCCAGTATCCTTATAATATGGGCCGGGAGCGGGGTTCGGAGCAACTCTAACAACGCCCATACAACGAAGGTCTGGTCTAGTAGGTAGTCCTCTATTTTTAATTGTTTTAATATACATATTCAGCAGATTTTAAGGAAAAAATATTGTGAGTGTACAATTATTATATTCCCAGCAAAAAAATAGATGCCGAAGCAGTAGAAAAAGCACTACAATTGATGAAATAGGTGGCGCAAAAGTAATCCTCCTATCAGAAAATGCTATAAATTTTGCGATTGGCCCCTAATGTCAGTTCTGTTTTGATATTTGTGTAGTAAACACATGCGAAATACGAAATACGAATAGCTGCTGACCGCCAATCGCGGCTAACATACGCTCAAGCCATCCTTAATCACCACCAACAGGAAGATGATTTTTCATCAAAAATAATCATGAGTGATGAGGCCCATTTCCATCTTAGCGGGTACGTAAATAAGCAAAATTTACGCTTCTGGGGCACTGAAAATCCGCGTGCAACCCACGAAGAGCCATTACCCCCGCTCAAAGTCACTGTATGGTGTGCTGTTTTCGCTGGAGGAGTCATCGGACCTTTTTTCTTCGAAGACGTCGCGGGCCAAACGGTTACTGTGAATGGTAAGCGCTACAGAGCAATGATCAACGAGTTCTTTTTGCCGCAACTTGATGAATTGGGATTGGAAAACATGTGGTTCCAACAGGACGGTGCAACGGCACACACTGCACGTGCCACAACCGATATGCTGAAGGATGCATTTCCCGGGCGCCTAATCTCCCGTTTTGGCGATTTGCACTGGCCAGCAAGATCGCCTGATTTGACCGCTCCAGACTTCTTTTTGTGGGGCTTTTTGAAGTCGCGGGTTTATGTCAACAAGCCTCAGACTCTTGCAGCTCTTAAAGACAATATCCGTCAAGAATGTGAGGACCTATCGCCGGAAGTTTTGGCCAAAGTAATGGAAAATGCCATAAAAAGGGCTCAAATGACAATCAACTGTGGCGGCGGCCATTTACATGACATCATATTCTCGACTTAATGTAAAAAAAATTAAAAGACCAAATAAAAATAATCCACAAGATGAATCAAAGTTTTTCATTTTTTTTTTTAAATTACAGCCAAAAAACATCGGAAGGTTATTTTTGCGGCACCTTGTACTTCTTTTTTAACTTAAACACTAATGATTTTAACATTGAGTTGTCAAAGGAGAGGAATACTCCCACCGATTAAAATTAAAAAAAAAAAAAAAATTATTCGGAAAAAAATTATATTTTCTCTTTTACAAAAGTTCTTTTAATGCCGCCACCGGGTATCAAACTCGCGACCTTACGATTGCTAGTCTAGTGCTCTATCGCTGAGCTATTCTTTGATATGAAAGTTGACTGGCATAAAAACACCACTTTGTTACTGCGAGATATTGTTCCTTATTCTCTTCAATAAAAGTATTTATTAAACAAGTGTAAAAGGTGCACACCAATTCAATATTGTTTTCAGTACTATTTTTACAGGTGCATAAAAAGCAGTTTCTCATCATTTTCTTTATATATACATATTTTTAAAAATTTGGAAATTAAAAAAATAATGAATTTAAACAAATTAATAATAAATATTAAAAAAAAAACTAATAAAATAAAAAAAAAAAATTTAGAAAAATTTTGGAAATGCCAAATGATACCAAAATCAGTTTTTAGGATCACCTTTAGAGCAATTACCCTTTAGAAGCAATACTTAAGTGATTTTTTGGATGTTATTCAGTAGTAATTCTAAAAAAGCTGTAAAAATATACTAACGGATACTTTGGAAGCAATGAAAGAAGTAATTTTTTGAAGTTGTTCAGAATAACTTCTAAAAAAGCAATCAAAATACACTAACGGCAGTACTTCCATTTTTTTTTGCTGGGTTGCTATTGCATGTTTTAAATTCCTACAAGTTTTCCTTTTGTTTTTATTAAAGATAACAACAATGTTAAAGTGGTTTCTAAAAGGCAAACATTCTTTTAACCCAAAGCATTTAAGTGTATTGTAATGTAAAACCACTTTTAATTTTTATATTTTTTTAACTGTTTCAGTATATTTTGTATGAGTTGGGAATTTTGTAGATATTTAAGAGTTTTTAATTTTAGTTTTTAGTCTATACGAGGTAAAATTTTAAGATTAGAAAAGGTTATAAGTTACGCGACCCCAAGAGAACTATAAATAAATTGCCCTAAAGTGGTAAAGGTACAAACATGAAAAGTATAAAATATAAGAGACAACTAGAACTTTAAAACTTTAAATTATGAAGGTCAACTTAGAATTTTAAAAAATTCAAATACATAACTCTCTGGTATACTAAACTCATAAAAAAAGTCCGTATAAATAGGTCAAAATTGTGCTTGAGCAAATACATGTACTATTTTCTGTAAACAAAAAAAAAAAAAAAAAATTAAAAAAAAAATTAAAAATATATTGGTCCCTCCAGGAATCGAAGCCGCGATCATCTGTTTAGATGTACCAAATGGTACCAAAATCACTTTTTAGGATCACTTTTAGAGCAATTATGCATTCGAAACCTGTTGGATGTTGACCTTTTGGATGTTGTTCAGAAGTAATTCTAAAAAGGCTGTAATAATATATTAACGGATACATTGGAAGCAATGAAAGAAGTGATGTTTTGAAGTTGTTCAGATTTACTTCTAAAAAAAACAGGAAAAATACACTAACGGATATTTGTGAGGCAGTGAAAGACGTAGTTTGTAAAGCAGTCCATTTTTTTTTTGCTGAGAATATAAAAGTTAAAGTAAATCCATTTATAATAAAAAAAACATTTTCCATTTATTATTACCCGATGAGTGAATGGCTTAAATTCGAAATAAGTGTCGTCTGAGCGGGGAGTTTTTAATTGTCTAGCCGTTATTTATATGATCCTTTTGTATTAAATATCTCCCTAAATATGATTAATCACTTGCAATTAAGTGTTTATCAGAAGAAATAATAAAGAGAAAAACAATATTTCTATTTATAAGAATCCTCTTTAGCAGAAACGTCATAAAAACTATTTATTTAATGAATATATAGGATTTTATACAGCAGTGGTTCTGGACAATGACCTTGTTACTCGTAGTAAAATGAAGAATTAATGTTTAAGAAAAAATCTTTCATTTCTTTTAATAATAATAAAAAACAATAATTTTCCTAAAACAATAACTTCCATAACAGCAACCTTTGAATATTTAATGATGATGAATCTTTGGCATATTTTTTGGAAACGACAAATAAATAACTAAACGTTTATGTAGACTAAAAACATAATAGTTTGAATTATATTCGTTTTTACCCTCCACGAGGGGATATATATCAGTTTATCATTCCGTTTGCAACATGTCGAAATATTGGTCTGAGACCCTAGGTTAGATTATGTTAAATTGGTCTGTTGAAGACCACGCATATAACATTGGGTTCCTAGAGCTAACAGTTGCGTTAACGTTTCTGGTTTTTTTGATCCGAAAAATGGCCCGATAAAATTGTATCAGTTGTTTATCAGTTTTTATCTAATTGCATCAGTTTAGATCTGACCTGATTAAATTATGTGTTAATCAGATGAAATTGTATCAGATTTTTGACCTGATACAATTTTATTGGTTTATATCACAAAATTATATAGTTATATCCCAATTTTGACCTGATATCAGTTTAAAACTTTAATACAATTGTATAAGGTAAATGTCGGATACAATTATATTTTATTTATGTAAAATTGAACCAATTACGATTAAACCTGACACCATTGCATATAAACCGAGAAAATTGTATCAACCCAAGTAAAAAAATGATATGGAGCCATATGAAGTTATATTTAAATATATATAATCTTTTATGTAATTAGATATAATTATATCCGAAAAATGAGAACGTCTTATTGTATGATATTGTATAGAATTGTATACAATTTGGTACAATTTGATACAATTTTATGCAATTCGATACAATTGTATCCGAATTTTGTCCTCATCCAATTACATCAAATTATATCTTTTTGTATAAAATTATATAAGATGTTATAAAAGTGGACATAGTTTGATACAATTATATCTAAATATTAACCTTATACTTTTTATCATATTATATAGGACCATATCTAACAATATACAAAAATTATTTTTTTAAATAAAAAAAAATTTTCAATTACTTGTAATTGTAATTGTTCTTTTTTGAATTGCAATTACAAATAATATGTAATTGTCGATGAGTTTTTTTTCAATTACAATTACATGTAATTGTGCAATTGCATGTGTAATTAATTACAAAATGTAATGATTAATCCCACGTCTGCTGGAATCTTATAATTTCCATAAATCTTCCATTACTTTTATCCAGATTTATCATGACAGTGCAATAAACATGAAAAAATTTTTCTTTTAATTTAGTAATTTTAAAATAAAGTTAACAACACTGAAATTTTAAAGTTAATAGGATTATGATATACAACCAAGATATAATATAAAAAATCAGTCAAGTGTACGTTATAGTATAGAGAATTTCGTATTAAAGCTTCAGTGTTGTTAATGTTATGGGCGCGTAAGCCATTTTTGACTCATGCTCCTAAACAAAAACAAATTACTCACGCACGGGCATTTCGTTTCTTACTCAGCACTCATGAGTATATTAAAAACTTACAATCGGAAAATTCTCACGCAAAACAGTAAAAACTATTAAAAAGATATGATGCAAAAAATAAACTCACACACGAATCATGCACAGGTTATTCTTACTCACGCTCTCGCACGAATCACTTAAGTATAGTAATTATTACTCACGATCACGTGTGAATAACGTGACTCACGAACATTTCGTGACACGCGCCAATCCCTAGTAATTACTAAATCTAAAACTAGTTCAAAATCATTGATAACATGGAACCAAATATAATATAATACGGTTTTATATGGACTTTATATATTGTTATATAAAATCACTTTGAAAAAGTTGCCTATGTGGGATGATATATAATTAATAGGCTGGGTCGATTTGTGGGGAGGCAAAAAAATCGCCCATGGCTCAGGGAAAATCGTATTCTAGGGATCAAAATAAGAAACTTTGCCGAAGGAACCATACCTCTAAAACGAATTCTACTACCCCTAACTGTTGACTTTTGTCCCGTAGGGTCAAGTTTTGAAAAATCCCACTTTGACCCATTTAGAGTGCCCCAATCGAGTCCAAATGTATGACCGACCCCCACTAACTTTGGAGGGCCGATCCACCCATGCCAGTGGTACACCCCCTGGAACTCCCCTGGGGGGTTCCCCATACAAACATTTTAAAAAATCACCATTTTTGGCACTTTATTTTATTATTTTTTATTTATTTTATTTATTTTTATTATTTTATTTATTTTTTCTCCTTAGAAATTTATTTAGTCAGAACATATGTAAATGAAAAAATTAATTTAACTTAGTAATAGAAAAGAAAAAATGCCCAGACTTGAAAGCAAAAAAGACTTCAAACAGTAATTTTTTTTATTTTCTTTTCTATTACTAAGTTAAATTAATTTTTTCATTTACATATGTTCTGACTAAATAAATTTCTAAAGAGAAAAAATAAATAAAATAATAAAAATAAATAAAATAAATAAAAAATAATAAAATAAAGTGCCAAAAATGGTGATTTTTTAAAATGTTTGTATGGGGAACCCCCCAGGGGAGTTCCAGGGGGTGTACCACTGGCATGGGTGGATCGGCCCTCCAAAGTTAGTGGGGGTCGGTCATACATTTGGACTCGATTGGGGCACTCTAAATGGGTCAAAGTGGGATTTTTCAAAACTTGACCCTACGGGACAAAAGTCAACAGTTGGGGGTAGTAGAATTCGTTTTAGAGGTATGGTTCCTTCGGCAAAGTTTCTTATTTTGATCCCTAGAATACGATTTTCACTGAGCCATGGGCGATTATTAAATCGACCCGCCCTAATAATTATAGATGATTTTATAAAGAACGTTATAAGTTATATATGGGTTTATATTCGTCAATATATAATCATAACTAACACAAATTATAAAATATTTTTTATATGGATCCACATGGTTTTATATTATTATGTATAGTGTCATACTAAATTATATATAAACGTATATGTAATTATATCTTTTATATGTTACTTTATGTACTTATATAAAGCACATACATATATATGTAGGCCAGTATGTAATTATATAAAATCACATATGTCTCCATTTTAAAACCTTTGAGGAAAAAATATCTAATATATGACTATATAAAAGTATATATGCTTGAATTTAAAAGCATATGTGGCCATATGTAACTATAAGTTACTATATGCAATTACATAATATAATATATGGTTATATCAAAACTTTTTTACTCGGGAAGTCAAAAATCGGATACAATTTTATCTGATTAACACATAATTTAATCAGGTCAGATCTAAACTGATACAATTGGATAAAAATTGATAAACAATTGATAAAAATATATCGGGCCATTCTTCGGATGAAACTGTATATTTATACAGATATAACTTAATCAAATATATGACTATATGTAACTATTTTTACTCGCCCAAGTAAAAAAGTTTTGATATAGTCATATATTATCATATAAAATTTTGTATAATTATATATTGGAACATATATACCAAGATATAATTATATAAAATTTTACGAAATTATATCTTAAATATATAACTATATCTTGTTATATATTGCACAATATATAGTGCAACATATTACAATATCCAATTATATATCGACCTAAATATAGTTACATATGCCTCATATAATTATGTATAATTATATCGAATTATATACCATTATATCTAGTTGGATATGATTATATTATATTTGATACCTTTGGATGAGGACAAAATCCGGATAAAATTATATCAAACCATATCTTATTCCATCAAATTAGATCTAATTGTGTCAAATTAGATCTAATATGATCATAATTTGATCTAATTTGATACAATTAGATGTTCTCATTTTTCGGATATAATTATATATTATAGCAAAAGTCATAAATTTTTTTTAGTAGGGCGGGTTTTTTAAATGATACGATATATCAAAGTATATGGTACTATATATGGTAGTATATATTATCATATCTGGAACTGTATTAAAAATGTTGTTCATAAGGTACCATATATGACCATATATTGTTGAAGTGGCACCATATATCATAATGTATGGTTTAAATGTCAATACATATGATACCATATATCAATATATATTGCACTATATATAGTAGCATGTATTATTATATCTGGAACTGTATTAAAAATGTTGTTCATGAGGTCCCATATATTAACATTTATTGTTGAAATGGCACCATATATGATAATATATGGTTTAAATGGCACCATATATAGTAATATATTACTTAAATAACACCATATAAAAATATATATGGCACTATATATTGAATCATATATTATCATATCTGCAACTGTATTAAAGATTTTGTTCATGAGGTACCATATATGACCACATATTGTTTAAATGCCACCATATATGATAATATATAGTTTAGCTGGCACCATATATAGTTATATATTGTTTAAATGATACCATATATAATTATATATTCCTAAAATGCCGCCATATATATTAAGATATAGCTCTATATATAACTATATATGCAATAAGATCAGCATGCTATGCAATATATAATCATATATACCATATCTAATATTATAAAGGCCGATATCTAATTAGATGAAATTATATATGGCATAATATAAAGAAAAATTTTTGAAAAAGACGTCATATATAATTATATATGGATACACATAACGACATGTCTAATTATATATTGTTATATATGCCACATGTGATTATATATAATTTTTTTACTCGGGAGTGTAGTATTTATTTATATTTTGCAATAGTACTTCACTTTTTACACAAAACATTTCCATATTTTTAAAAAAAAATAAATTCATACAGATTCTATTAACCCATTCAACCTTTCTTACAGTGCAATTCTCATTTTCTCACCAAAACAACTACATTTTTACTTTCGAACACCACTGATTTAGATAGAGAGAGAAAGAGAGAAAAAGAAGAGATACGCTGGGACTTCATTCATTCATTCATTAGAACTAAACCTAATGAATCTATCTATGCTCCTTGCAGGAGTAAAAGGAACGAATATATATATATATAATGAATCTATCACAAAAGCATCATAAATGATAAATTTGATTTTCAAAATAGTACCAACCATTTTAAAAATAGTACATTTTCGACATTTTATCCCTGAAAATCGGATTCAATTTCATTTTAAATCGAAAATAATTTGTAGTCAATTTAGCTCATTTGATTCATTCAATCATTAAATTAGTTTATGCCAAAATTAATTTATTTGTGAATTCAATCTATTTTTATTTACTTAATTTGTTTACTTTTCAAATATAATATTTTATGTGTTCGTTTTAAACACAAGTTTTTGTATAAAAATTAAAAATTTTTTTTTATTGGTTTTGCCAATGAATTTCTTTTTTAGATAAATCAGAATTTTTGGAAATAACCAAAATGTGCCAGTGTACTAATCAAACTTTGATTGTGCCAAATATGGTACAATTGTGCCACAAATCCCATCACTGATATACAACTAAAAACAGTTGTTTTGCACTCCCATGTAAAAATGGAGAAAAAAATTTGTTTTCAACAGAAATGTCCGGCACGTTACGACTCGTTTACGTGTAGTACTCAGCACAGTTTGAATCAGCTGATTCATCGCGCTACATTTACGTTCAAGTAATTTGGGCTTTAGCGCACTCTCAAAACCATTCCGTTGTGACAACCCAATTTTTTCCAACCGAATTCGTTCGGTTGCTGCAACCTCGTAAGTCGGTTGCCTTAACCTAATTCAGTTGTAGCAGCCAATAATTCGGTTGCCGCAACCGAATTGAAATCAAATTCGGTTGCCACAACTGAATTCGGTTGGGGCAACCTAATTACGAGGTTGTAGCAACCGAATCAATTCGGTTGGCAAGAAATTCTGTTTCCACAACGGAATTGTTCCGAGAGTGTGTTCTTATAGTTTAAAAATAATTGCATAACAATATAGAGCGAACGTTTTTATTAATAATTACGAGGGCGACCGCAAAAGTAACTGGCCTGGCACATTTTCTGTTTTACTAGCAACTTTTTTTTTAAAAGCAATCTTTTATAAGCCATCTGTCAAAATTTCCGAAATATTTAACAATTATTTTCTTTGTTACAGGTGATTGAAGTAAACAAGTTTTGTAATTTTTGAAAAATGGAAAATAAAGAGTTTCGTGCGGTAATTAAACACTTTTATATGAAAGGTTATACGCCACAATTAATCAAAGATGAATTGGATTCTGTTCATGGTGATAATGCACCATCATACTCCACCGTGAAATCCTGGGTTCAACAATTTAAAATGGGTCGTTCAAGTTCGGAAGATGAACAACGCTCTGGAAGACCGAAAACTGCTACTACTATTGAAAACATTAGAAAAATATTTAATGAAGTAACTAAAGATAGACGAATAAAGCTCAGAGAACTTGCTGATATTGTTAAAATACACGAAAAACAAGTTTGGAGTATTTTACATGATGAACTCCACATGAAAAAGCTATCTGCAAGATGGGTGCCGCGTTTGTTGACTTTGCCCCAAAAAATCGCATTTTTAACTCAACAAAAACTGGCCGAATTACGATTTGAAATTGCTCCGCATCCACCATATAGTCCAGATTTAGCAACTTCTGATTATTTCTTGTTTCCAAATTTAAAAAAATTTCTCGGTGGCAAAAAATTTTCGTCCAATAGCGAGGTTATTGCTGAAACTGAGGCATATTTTGAAGGTCTTGAAAAATCTTATTTTTCGGATGGAATTAAAAAACTTGAAAAACGTTTGATGAAGTGTATTGAGTTGGAAGGAGATTATGTTGAAAAATAAATAATAATAATTCCAAAAAAACGGTTCTTTTTATGTTAGGCCAGTTACTTTTGCGGTCGCCCTCGTACATGTATTTGTGGTATGAAAATCAGTTTCACACAGTTATTTTATTTTGTTGAAATTTATAATTTAGGTAACCTCATTTATAAGTCCCTGCTTGGGCGCAAAAAAGTGATTTTATTGAAAAATATTCTAAAAAATAATCATAATTTTAAATTGACAAAGACAAGTATTATATTGTGAAGTTTTACAAATTTATTTTTAAACTTTCCCTAATCCAAGAGACTAACAAATCTTGAAAAAAAAAAACAAAAAGGCAGTCACGCGCGATAAGGAGTGAGGGACTCCTGGATATTATCATCCAAAACTTTGATTTGATTTATCGCTGCCACATTAAAGAAAGTTTTCGGCAGTTGTTGTAAGTTTTCACTGTATATTACAAAAACCTAAAACCATAACAATAATATTGTAATAGAAATTATAATTTATAAAAAGAATAATTTTATTTCAGTTTTTTTTTGTTTTCTTTGCTCGTATTATGTTACAATAATATGATTGAATAAATTTTCATGTTTCCTATTTTTATTATTATATCTTCTTTCCATCAAACACATGTCACGTCTCATGTTCGATTTAGTAATCATATATACCCTACATATGTATATAATAAATCCTGGGATGAGAGAAAAAATTATTTCGTATACAAGTTAAAGTCCATCAATAACAAATACAATGACTAACACTATGCAACAAAATAAGGGTCATAGTCTAGGGAGGTTGGTTTCTGTAGCAAATTAGTATATAATATTAGTATCATTCATTTATTTACTTAATTGGTAGTCAATGGAACATACATTTCTTACAAATTTCGAATAAAAAATATAAAGATAATAAAAAGTTATATTTTTACGTTTTTATCTTTCAAAAACGTTGATGTATTTCCTTTAAATAAACCGGGTTCTTTTCCACTCTTGTTTCTTACACACTTATTTATTTAACATTTTATTACTTTACATACCCAATATAATGCACACAAGTTTACGAACGATTTGAATACAGTGACTTACTAAGGCTTAACTAAACTATACAAACGCTAAAGCGTGGCTAACTCTACTCGTCAAGTGGCAGCCTTTTTATAGTTTAACTTCCGTTATGGTAGAGATTTCGAGAAACACCCAGAGTACTAAAATTATAGCGCTTTATTTTATTCATAGCAAAGCCCCCAACCACTTAACATTATACGTAAATCTAGTGCTGCCAGATTGACGGGATTAGTAACTTCCGTTTCTCGGAATATTTATCTTCTAAAATTTAAGAATTTTCTATACTTACCTAATCTAATTTCTTAACAATATATTGGTTGACTAGAATGTGACGTAAGTGCACTCAGATGATACATTATGTTGAGATAATTATGGGAAAAATAAAAATAAAAATGCAAGCATACTTATAGTTCGCTACCCACGTTTGAAGTTGACATTCGTAGTGCATTGTTTCGAAATTTTTGACAGGATAGCCTCCTATTTGAATTCAAGTAAGTTTGACTTAAAATTAATAAAATTTTTCTTAGATACAACAGTTTGTTTTTGCTGTTTTTAATCTACCAAAATTTGGCAAATTTTATAGTAAAATTTGTCATTTTGAATTGACTAAAAGTTAACTCAAATATAACTTAAACTAATAAAATGTAATTTTTAATACAACTACTTTTTAACCCATTTCTTACCAATGTGACTTTAAAGTCACATATACTTTTAAAAGCTTATAACTTTTCATAGAAAGGCGAAATTACAATGCCGTAGAAAGCATGTGATACTTTGATTACAAAAATTTGAGTTCCAGGGTTGCCATATAAGGATTTGAAAAAACTATTTTTGGCTTTTTTTTCAAAGCACTTTTTTCAAAAAATATATAAAAATATATAAGGAAGAGCGGCGCAATAAAAGTAATATGTTGATTTCTATAAAGACATGTAAGAAAATATTTAAGGGAAGGAAAATTCAGAGTTCAGTTCGTACTTTAAAAAATAAATTGTTTTGTCTTGTCAAGGGTTATTCGTATTTGTAAAATTCTGGGTATGTAGGAAAAAATAACAATAGAAAATTTAACACAATTTGCTTTGTCATCTTCCAAAATGTTGTTTCGACAGATCTAGCAATGTAGTGACATCCACTCATGTATAAACAACAATAGAAAATAATATGATTGTGCAAATTTAAATATTACTGACACTTTAGAAACCATATTATTTTCTATTGTGGTTTATACATGAATGGATGTCACTACATTTCTAGATCTGTCAAAACAACATATTGAAAGATGACAAAGCAAATTGTGTTAAATTTTCTATTGTTATTAGAAAACCAATGTTTTCTTAAGTTAATTTTTAACGGGATATACATTAATTGCATTAAAGGAATTAAAGGTGCAAAAATCCCAAAACTTATTTCACAAATTGTGAAAAATAATCTATTTTTTTTTTAAAGAGAAGCAACACTCAGGAAATTCTTCCTATTAATCAATGTGTTGCTTCCTTTGGAAAGGGGATAGAAGATGTGAAAGGTGGTGAAAGATGAAGAGCTTCAAATATGGCAACACTGTAATTGCTCGAAATGTTTAGTTTTAGAACAGTTGTTGCGCGCCATCTGATGGTGAGTTGGCGAACTTTGTTGAAGCTTGTAGTTCATAGCCCTGTTATATTATTTTACTTCGGTGGCGTTAAGTGCTATGGGAACACCGAAGGAGGACGCTGCGATATGAAAAAACTCACACATATTATTATTTTTCATAAATTGATGTTGCCTTGGTTGGGGCTCGAACCCGCAACCTCACGTGTAACAGCCCAACGCGCTAACCATTACACCACAGCGCTAGGCATGTCTCTATCTGGATTTCATTCTTGCCTACACACAGAAAACAGATTCGTAGTTCCAACTGAATTTTTTGCCAGCCGAATTTTTGTAGTTCCAGGTACAATCACACTCAACCAAAAAAGTCTGTAATGGCTACTGAAAATTTTGCTGTTATTATGGGAAATTTAACTGTTTTGAGGCCAGCGGTATTTTTTGCTAATTTTAGCAACACATGTCTGCTGATCTGTAGTACAATAAAATTAGTAGAAAAAATTAGTAGCCGCTACTAAATTTTAGTAAAATTTATGTAAAATGCAATTCAAAATCGATTTGCTAAAATCAGTTAAAAAACTTACTAAATATCATAATTTTAGTACAATGAAATTAGTACAAATAATTAGTTGCAGCTACTAAATTTCAGTAAATTGCTGTAAACTGTAATTTAAAATCAATCTGCTGAAATTAGCAAAAAATTATAATAAAAAATAAAAAAACTGTAAAATCTAAAAAAAAAATTTTTTTTCTTTCGATTGTAACAAGCGTATAATTACTTCACCGTACTTGAAATTTGGAGTCAAAATTGCAAACGGTTCTCCAGTTATTGCCGTTTTATGTATTGGAGATGCAATAAAATTTTCTGGGTGTTATTTCTAAACTAAGAATATATCAATAGTAACAAATATAAACTAAACAAGAATTGTAAAAAATAAAAAAAAAAATATTTTTAAATTAGTATATTTTTCTGCTAAATTTAGCACTCGGTTTTGAAAAATTAGTAAAATGTTTGTCTGAAATCAGCAGCGAAAATTAGTAAAAAAATCCGTAATTCGTAATAAGAGAATAGCAAAAATGATTACTAAAAATAAAAGTTGTACTAATAATCAGTATAAAAATAGTATAGTGCAATTGGAAACTGTTTACAAATTTTTTTACAAACTTTTTTATTTGAGTGTATATAGGAAAAAATAACAATAGAAAATTTAACACAATTTGCTTTGTTTTCTTTCAATATGTTGTTCCATAAATTAAAAAATATCTTTATATATCTAAGTAGAAAAGGAACGAAGTTCCTAAACTCTTTGCTTTTAAGTCACATGTAAATAATATAAATATTATAAGAAATAAATTGAATTGAATTGAAAAATAATGAAAAAATCAGTAGTCCTTTTTTTAATTGTGTTTTAAAATAATTTAATATGTATTTTAGGTTTTTTTTAACGACAAAATATTGTGAATATTTAAATTCACGTTCCACAAAATTTATCTTTTTATGCCGCTAACTGGGATAGAACCGGCGACCTTCCGCTTGTCAGCCCATTGCTTTTCCTTTAAGGTACGCTGTATTCAAATTTTTTTAGTCAAATTTCAAATTTGAATTTCTTCAGGTGTAAATATTTTCATAATAATTTGATAGAACAGGCGACTTTCTGTTTGTCAGCCCATTGCTTTTCCTCTAGGCTAAACTCGATATAATTTTTTTTTGTCAAATTTCAAATTTGAATTTCTTCAGGTTAAAAATTTAAATATTTTGTTTTTGAATAAAATTATATTAACAACAGAAAATCAATTATGTCTTTTAATTTGAATCAATAAAAAAATTATTTAAAAGAAAAAATATAATGCCTTGGTTAAGGTTTGAACTTAGATCTCTAAGGCTATAAGGCTGTGTCTCTACCCCCTGCACCATATATACTTACATTTAGTTGTTGTCTAACTTCGAATATAAATACCCAAGAAACATTTTAACGGACTCTCCGGCACGTACGGATTCATGAATCCGGCTTTTACGGCACGTTAACTGTCCGCAAGGTACGTATCCGTCAATGCTTGTACGTATACGGAACATTAACGGACCGTATAAATGGATTTTCGAACACAGTACGTTTTAACTCCGTATTGGTGTATCCGTTTCCGTAGCTTTAAATACGGATTTCATCGGTTTGTGTACAAAATAAAAAATTTTTGTAAAGTCGGTGCAAATATTATTATAATGGGAATATGTATATGGAGAATATGCAATATAGGGAATTCTTTCTATCACACCATTAATCAAACAACATCAAGTAACAAGGTAAGATTTATGAAACTTAATGTTTCACAATGTTTTGTGTATAACATGTGAGAATTTGCATCGTGTACACAGTCAATTAAACCATAATTAATTTATTGTCTCTTTTCCATGGATTTTACTCCGAATCCCTAAGCGCTGGATAGATAGGTAAACCGAGCTAGATGTGCTAAATATTGTAATTATAAATAATAATTATTAATGAATTTATAAAAAAGAAAAAGTAATACTTTGTATTGAAAATAATAAACATATGGTCTATTTTTTTGAAAAAATCGGTAGGATTATGGACAAGGAAATACTCCGTTATTACACGACATATCGGTCCGGAAACGGTCCGGCATTGACGGACTATCAGCGGACTAGTCCGTTTTTTACATGACATAACGGTCCGTCATTGACGGACTTTAAACGGACTTGTCCGTTTTTAACCCGCCATACCGGTCCGTAAACGGTCCGTCATTGACGGATTTTCAACGGATTCGAATCAGTTTCGATGTTCCTTATATTCCGTTTTCTGGTCCGTATACGGATCCAGAAAACGGTACGTATACGGAGTTGGATTCCGTTTATGATGGACCGAAAATGGTGCGTAAACGGAACGAATTGTTTGTGGGGTATGCATACGTATGAAATGAAAAAATATGACACATTCCAAAATTTTATTATGATAAATAAAATTTCTGTTGCTAGTCTCAATATATTATAATAATTACCAAAATAATGCAAATTAATTGTTAAAGCTACTAAAGTTGGAAAAAAAATTTAAATTTATTGGAAAAACTAATATTTTGGATAGAGTGATAGATTTTATTGAAACACAACTGGTAGTAGATTTTTGCTGCCGATATTTTATTCAAATGACTAAGTCTTCGATAAATTGGTGGTTGTTGGTATTGAAGGTAATGTAGAAGTTAGTATTTTTTCAATATTGGTTAGAAAAGCCAATATTTTGGATAACGTGACAGTGTTTTGGTTCAGCGTATATCGTCGACCGGCCTGCAAAATGGCACATGTGTTTTTTAATAGGTTTTCAGGAGAGCGAAAAAACTGTTACAAAATCTACTTTTAATATATTTTATTAACATCATATGCCTTAATTAATTTAGGCATATGATGCCAATAAAATATCTTAAAAGTAGATTTTGTAACAGTTTTTTCGCTCTCCTGAAAATATATTAAAAAAAACACATGTGACACTTTGCAGGCCGGTCGACGATATATTTTCTATTCACAAATAAATTTAACTTTCCTGATGATGAATTTTAAATAACTGCAATTAAAATGATTGAATAAAAAAAAATTTTCGTTGGTTCCGATAGAATTCCAACCAATTTATTTTCTGTGTGTACTTTTTAATAAAATGTACTTGCCATTGTATTAAAAAAATACTTAGCAGAAATTATATAAGTCGCTTTAATAAAAAAAAAACACTAGAATTGAAAATGCAATTTTTTGCGAACATTTTTTTTCGCTAACATCCTTATACCAAACTTTTTCAGCAATCAATTTTTTCCATAAATCATTTTTTTTTGTGAAATATTTTTACATAATTTCTTTCTACGGGGATATAAAATATTAAACACAGCCGAATGTCAGAAATTTTATTGTGAATAATAATATTACTTTTAGTTTTAAAACTCGTTTGCTAAAAGATAAATTTGTTCCCGATACATCTTTTCCCATAACCAATTTTTTAGGTATTGTTTTCAAAACAATGTTCTTTGTTATTCGGAAACAAAAGTTGTTGCGGATATTATTTCATATAAAAAATTGAAATGTTAAAAAAATATTGTTATTGTTTTTATGAAATGTTATATGGATTATATTATTTGTTTATTTGTGCATTCACATGAAAGCAAATCATCATTATCATTTTCATAATTGAAAAGGAAAAACAATTTATATAGAACAAAAAAAAAAAAAATATTGAATCTTTCCTAAAATAAGTGATTCACCCATATAAGAAAAAAAAAATAATAAAAGCGTACAATATTCTATGGAAAAATATAATTGTTTTCATTGTAATGAACTGATTTTTTTTTGTTAGTACACCATTATTTATTCATTATATGTTTGTTTTAAGAAGAAAGTGTGCTGTTTTAGGAGTTAGTTTGAAAAAACTTCAGAATATTAACAAATTTTTAGAGCATTGAATAATGATTAACAGTGATTGAGTTTTAAAGACTTTTGATTTTAATGATATTTCCAGTTATTTTTTAATATATTGATACATAAGCTAAAAAAGAAATATGAAAAACTTTATAAGGAATAAAAAAAGAGTTAGTGGAATGTTAGATAAATTCAAATATTGCTCATACGTATTGTCTGTTACTACTAAAAATGTATTCCAAGCTAAACCTTAAGACCTGAATAAAATATAGATTTGGTTTAGGAATATAATATATTGGAGTGGAGCGAATTTGGAATTATACTTCGATTATATGCAGGATCGGGCAATGATCATTGAAAAGATTCGTGTAAAATTTTTGAAGAAGCAATCCAAAGTTTAATAAAACTTATTTTTCGATCTAAGGTATAGAGTATACGCGAAATATTTTTAAAATTTAGCGGCTTTCCATTTAGTATTTTATATATACGAAAGATATTAATATGAGTTGGTTAAGGACATATGGGAAATTTTTAGATGAGAAAAATGTTCGTACAATGTAATACGTATTTATATATTTTTTCTTTCGTGTAAAGCAAAATTTTTGCTTTCTGATTTTTTTCAAGGATATTATTACTGCATTATTTCTAACACTTAAATTCATGGTAAGGTCAGTTTCATAAATATTTGTGAAATGTTTTATTGGGGCAAGAACTATGAAATTTAAATATGAAGATGCTGTTTCTTTGGGTGTATTTTGATTATTTAATTTCAACAATATTCGAGATAAATCCAAAATTGCGATAGTGCGTTTTTCGGGTCTTTAGGTTTTTTTTTGGGGTCTTGAAACTTTACACATTGAAGTATTGCTTTTCTATCTGGGTTGCTTTTCTACTGTTTAGATCTTTCAGTTAAGTCACGAGTTGTGTTTTTCGCGAAAATTGTTTTACATTGAAATTCTTCTGATTAAAGAAAGAGAGTTTGCTAATAAAATGTATATTTTTTTTAACTTTTTCGAAAAAATATTTTTTTTTGACTTAAACTTTTTTCATAAAAAATTTTTTATATCTAATTTTTATCCTTTTTTAAATAAAAAAAAAAATTTAGAAAAACAAAAAATCTTTTGTGCGAAAAATTCAACGAATTTTTTTAATTTTATTTTATCGGGATATACATTAATTGCATCAAAGGAATTAAATATGCTAAAAATCCCAAACGTATTTAACAAATTGTGAAAAATAATCCGCTGCAGGCATGTCCCTATCCGGATTTCATTCTTGCCTAAGGAAATCGTCAGGGGACGACGTTTTTAGAATTTCTGGAAATATTTGTTAAGTTAAATTACAAACTTAATGAGAATTTTTTGTTCTCGTCTAGGAGCGTTATTAAACATTTAAAATATCAAAGAAAAAACAAAAACAACGAATTTTTTTTTGTTCTTTCCTTAAAATAATGATGCAATTTCCCACCAAAAACACTGCTTCGCTGGATGCAGCTTTGTAATGGAATAAATAAAATTAATCCCTTACAAAGCTGCTTACGGAAGGCATGATTTTTCCATACAAAGGGCCCGCTTGGAAGCAAGTTGTTTTGTGAGAAAAAGCGCATTATTCGCTGCTGAAAAATTGTAGTAAATTCATGTTTTTCGTAAGTGCATTTAACCGTAAATAAATTCATCCACTTTTTTCGGAAAAGGTGCTTTTTTTGCTGCTGAAAAGATGCAGTAAATTCATGATTTTCATTGAGCGCATTTAAACGCGGCTTCTTATGAAAATAAATGCATTCATTTGCCGACTTCAAAATGCAGACTGACTCATGTCTATACATTAAACTCTACTAAAGAAGGGTAAAACACGATTGAGATGATTCAGATTTCGTGCGCATTAATCTTTGAATAACTTACATTTTATTTTACTCTCCCTTACAACCTGCTTCGTCGTAAGGGAATAGCGTATCACTATAATTTTTTAAATAACTTGCTTACAATTTGCTTCGTTTAAGGCAGTTTTGCAGGGTATACAATCAAATTGCAAAATTTTTTGTGTATTGTATACGCATAAAGTGGCGTAACTCTGTAAAGCAGAATTTGTAGCACGTTTTTAAGCGCTTCGTATTTTTACTGCTTCCAAAATACTAAAATTTTTTTGCTGGGTTCTTATAAAAAATTTAGAACAGAAGTCTTTTTAATCAAACCAAATCATTGAAGAAAATCCGTGACCTCTAAATACGATTTCAGTTTTAATAGCTAATAAGAATTTTTAATGAAAGTGCTGCAGTTCTTGTATTGAGAACTAGGCTATTTTCAAATTTGATTCAGGGTTACCGGATCGTCTAAATGATATGGAACAGAAATTCGGAAATTTCTGCAATTTTATAATTAGATTACATGTTTATTGGGTAATGTTGTTAGAACAAATGTTTTAATGATACTAATTAAATTCATTGAATTGTTTTAATTTTATCAATTAACTAAAACAATCAAAACTAAAATTAAAAACTAAATTGTACTCAGAGATGTACAAAAAAAAAAGAACTACATAATTGTAGCAAATTTCTAACAAAAACAGATTACTAGAAAATCTTGTACCACAAAAACTACAAACATGGAGGAGAAAAAAGGAAAAGAAAATTGTTCATTAACAAGATGTATAAGAATGGTATGTGTGCAAAAATGTGTGTGGATATGAATGAATTTCCCTAGAGATTATTCACACAATTACTTTTAGATCTGCTAACTTATCTATAAATAAGCTGAGTTTAGTGCTTAACCATGGAATTTAATCTTGGTTATGTTGGAAATAAGTTACTCGCCCTTAGTCGCTTAAACATACACTTATACACTCTTGCCTTCATATAAAATACTTATTACAATTTCCAAAATATCTGTACAAAAACCTAGCTAAAGTATGAAATTGGGAAATACAAAATAAAAAAATAAAAAATAATAAAAAAAAGTCAAAGTCGGCCATGAACATATGAAAATCAGTAAGGCCACGTTAACATCTGCATCGAATTTCCCGATTTCGATATTCACACTTGTAAAAATAGTGAACAAAAGTGCATTAATATTAAATTTCAAAAGATATATTTATTAGAATTTAATATGTGTGTTTTATTCAAAACTAAACATCTATATACACAAAAAATTATTAACCTAAATTATGTAATTAAAGATTTGTTTAATATAAAATTCATTTTTAAACAAATAATTAATTGAATCAGTTAAGTATTAGAATTATTTAATTGTTTCAATTTTAAACGTACATAATTTTTAGTAATTAATACTAATATTGGCGTGATAGGTGCAAAATCAATTAAAATATTAATTGATATGATCAATTTCGAAATTGAAAACTTTTTTTTTAAATTTTTCTGTGTAAGCTTTTCCTCATTTTTTTCATAGCGGTAAATATGGAAGTCATGGGAAGTCATATGGAAGTCATCGGTGCAGATATAACGGCGAATTTAAAAATGTTGATTCAGCTTCAAATAAATTGAAGAACACACAAATTCTTGATTTTCATGCGGTTGACAAGTCCATCCAGGGGTATGGCATCACCAAAAAAATAAGTTATAAAAACATCGTTGTCACTAGATGGCACTTAGTTCAAAAAATTGACAATTTTTCTTTTTTTATTTAAATTTAAATAATAACAAACAACAAAGCAAACGGATATCTCAAATTTTATTATTTGAATATATTCCGCGCTTGTTTTTTTCCTTATTTGGAGCAGTTTTCAGCAGTTTTTGAGTTTTTAAATATAGGCGCAGCTGATACTAAATAGTTGCTCAGGTAATACTAAATTTCAGCGCCCTCTAGCGGTGAGTAGTGTAAGTTTTGATTTCCTATCTCTATAATTAATAGTCTCTGATTCTATCTATTCTTGGGCTCATGTGAATCAGCGTACCAAATTTAATTTTTTTTTTTTTTTTTTTTTGGAGGACATTTGTATAGGGACTAGATCTAAACATGAACCAATAGGCTACATTCTTGGATCAATATAATTCGGTCTACCAAATTTCAGCAAAATATCTTAATAAAGGGTTTTTCAACAGGGACGCTACAAAAGTAGAAAGACAGGGACAGCAAACGACGCCATATTTCTTGCCGCTCTTTTGACATTTCTCTTCAGTAAGGTTTGCCATTTCATGATGGAAAGATATACGAGCCAACAACGAGTCGAAATTATTAAAATTTACTACCGAAATTCGGAGTCAGTGGCCTCAACGTTAAGAGCGCTACGTCCAATTTATGGTCGTCATAATCGTCCTAGCAGATCAACAATTGAGCGTCTAGTGGAAAAATTTGAATCCACAGGTACAGTACAAAATGTTCCCGTGCCAGTGAGACAAAGAAGTGCCCGTAGTGTCGAGAATATTGCGAGACTTCAGTTGAAGAAAGCCCAAATGTGTCTCTCACACGTCGTTCTCAAGCGTTGGGCATCTCTGTGACGTCTTTGTGGCGAATTTTACGAAAAGATCTTGGCCTACATCCTTACAAGATCAAATTGACGCAAGAACTGAAGCTGCTTGACCACCAGAAGCGTCGTATGTTCGTGAATTGGGCTGAGCAACAACTTGAAAATGATTCGGATTTTCATCGAAAAATCATCTTCAGCGATGAGGTTCATTTCTGGCTGAATGGCTTCGTCAATAAACAAAATATTTGTTATTGGTCAGACAGCAATCCACACGTACTCCATGAGTCATCATTGCATCCCGAAAAAATTACGGTTTGGTGCGGTTTATGGGCCGGCGGCGATGATCAAGATCGGCACGTTACTGTGAATGGGAATCGCTACCGTTCAATGATAACCGAATATTTTTAGCCCGAATTGGATGATATGAACTTGGAGGACATGTGGTTCCAACAGGACGGCGCCACAAGCCACACAGCGAATGTCACAATCAATTTATTGCAAACCAAGTTTGGAGAACGTGTTATCTCACGAAATTGTCCAGTCGATTGGCCGCCTCGGTCGTGCGATTTGACGCCGTTGGACTATTTCCTGTGGGGCTATGTCAAATCTATGGTCTATGCCAACAAGCCAGCGACGATTGATGAACTTCGTACGAATATCGGCCGATTTATGCTTGAAAGCCGTCGAAAATTGGGTTCAGCATCTGGACTTCTGCAAGCGTCCCCGTGGTGGCCATGCAAAAGAGATCGATTTCCATACTAAATGGCATAGAAAGTACTTCCACAGGAATAAAGAATTTCATTGATATCCAAAATCGTTTTTGTTTTATTTAAAAAAACTTTTGTAGCGCTCTTATTGAAAAACCCTTTATTTGCGTTTTTAGTGTCCGCACTAGCATACATAAACAGACAGACGGACGGACAGAAATCGCTAAATCGCATCAAGAATTGATTTTGAGCGATCGATATACTAAAAGTTGGATCTATATGAATTATCTTTTTAATTTTGCAAACATCAGCTAAAACTCAGTGTACGCTGTCAACAAATACACTCAAAAAAAGTTGGCAGTAGAATGGTATATGGAGTTAAAAAGTTATTTACCTTTAAAATAACTAAAAATGTAGTTATTTTTAACTAATGAAAAATAACTAACAAATGTATTAAGGAGGGACATTACATTCGTGGCAGAGAAAACAGACTTTTTTTAAAAATTCATAACTCAGTCAAAAACAAAAATTTTTCCAAAGTTTTTTTTTATTATTGTAGAGAATTGAACAAGTTACAAGAAAACAAATTCAAAAAAATATATTTTTCACTTCAACATGGTTTTATAGAGCTCCAAACTGGCGGCAGAGAAAAAAACGGGGACTCTTTGGGAGTCGCAAAAATTTTCCGATCTGTAAAAAAAATTCCTTTTTTAAATTTTAACAAAATTGGTTATCGTATGAGACGAGCTTTTTTCTTCCAAATTTGAAAGTATATTTTTTCGAAAAAAAATATTGACTTTAAAAATTCATAAAAAATTAAAGCTCGTGTCATACGATAGCGAATCAAGTTTAAAAAAATACAAAAAAAAAAATTTCGTCAAAAAATGAACCCGCTAGTGCCGCAACCAGTACGAAAAACATGGTTTCGAGATAAACGCGTTCAAAGTTTGTGAACAAAGAAAAAAAAAGATACGTAGGTAGCGCGAAAATTAAAAATGCGCTCTCACTAATCCGGCTGTAACTTTTGAACCCGTAGGAATTTTTCCATAAAATTTTTTTTCTTAGTTCTTAGAATCTTAAGAATATTTACTAAAATACAAAATTATAAAAAAAAGTCGCTTTCAAAAAACGGCCAATGTCATGTCCCCCCTTAAAAAGAACTAACAATTCACAAATTTTCACTGAACACAATTTTAAAACAACAAACAAAATTGGTAAAAGCTATTATGTTTAAAGTTAATTTTTTTATATTATAAAAGTACCCTACGGGAAATTTTAACAAACTGTCACCGAACTGGACACTTTATATGAAATAGACTGGCCACTTTTGCATGGCGTTGTCATAGGAGGGGGAAATTGACTCCTTGTGACATGTCACAAGACAAATCCTAGGACAGGTTACTGAACTCTAATAAAAAACAAAGTTCAGGGACCTGTCCTGGGATTTGTCTTGTGACATGTCACAAGGAGTCAATTTCCCCCTCCTATGACAACGCCATGTAAAAGTGGCCAGTCTATTTCATATAAAGTGGCCAGTTCGGTGACAGTTTGTTAAAATTTCCCGTAGGGTAGTTTTTAATAAAAAAATGTATTTTTTTGTGTTGTGTACAAAAAAATGTGTAATTACTTCATTGTACTTGAAGTAAAAATTCCAAACGATTCTCCATCGGAGATATAATAAAATTTTCTTTAATCATTTCTTCTTCTTATCATTAAAACTTACTCTACAAAAAGGTTAAACGAATTTATTGAAAGAGTAAAACCCATAGAAAAAGACTGCAATTGGCTTCGAAATACTTAAAACCAGATGCAGTTAACTATGCAATTTAACTTTATAATTCACTTGAATTGCTAGGTGTACCTCTACATAAACTGGTATCAAATAAACTTTAAGGCACGCTAGCAACCTAGTGGGATTTGCCTGATTGTCTATATATATTATATTTCCTTAATTTTTTAGAACTAACTGAGCTTTCAAATTTTGTTCTCAAATTAAAAAAAGCATAAGCCCAAACATGTTGGTGTGCCAGAAATGCCGGCTTGCTCATTTTTTTATTTTTAAATGAGCGAGCTAAATTCCACTTCAATCCCTTACATAAAATATTCTTACGCATATCGTGGCAAACTCCATTTAAAGTGAATTTCTTAAGCCTATATGACACTTGCTAGTTTCAGTATTAATAATCCAAAATAGAAGAGAGCACGAATTTCCTTATGTGAGAAATAATGTGTGTGAAGAGAACAACTAAGTATATCGAAAAACCAGGGACGTAACAGTTATAACTTTTATTCAAAAAAGTGATTGTTTTACAATTATTTCTTGTTTGAGTATTTTTAATTTTCTGTTTATTTTCTCTGTTTGATTTATATTTTTAATTCAAACAAAAACAATTCAAATACGATTTTTATTTTTTCAAAAATAATAAAAGTTATTTTGTGATTTTTTTTCTTTATCAAAAAATAACAATTAAGAATATAAATCAAAAGCCGTAGAACCAATGACTTCAGCAATTATAATATTCTGATGATGTCAACTAGTGTTAATAAAAGATTGAACAGTGATTTAAAGTGAGTAAATATGTATATTCCAGCAACCTCGGACATTCAATTTAGGACAATTTTTAATTTTTATTTTATTATCAAATAAAAAAGTAAGTGCTTAATTCAGGGGTATGGCATCACCAAAAACAAAAGTAATAACGACATCGTTATCACTAGGTGGCACTTTGTTTAAAAAATTGACAATTTTCTTTTTATATTTAAATTGAAATAATAACAAACAAAAAAGCAATAAAAAACAAAGGAAATTTCAAATTTTATTATTTTGAATATATTTCGCGCTTGGTTTTTCTTATATTGCGCAGTTTTCATCAATTTTGGAGTTTTTAAATATAGGCTGAGCTGATACTAAATAGTTGCTCAGGTAATATTAAATTTTAGCGCCCCCTACCGGTAAGTAGTATAAGTTCTGATTTCCTATCTCTATAATTAATAGTCTCTGGCTTAATTTTTTCAAAAAAGTCATTCTGTAACTTTTATAAAAAGTCTTAAAATAAAAATCAAAAAACAACAGAAATTTATAGAGTAAAATATAAAAATTTAAAAAATTAAAATCTTTGCCAAACTTTGTGATTTTTTTGTGCAATATGGTTTATAAAATATAGTGCATTATTGAAATATTACAATTAATTAAATTTGGGTGGTGACTTTTTTAGAAATATAACAGTTATTTTGGGTCTCTGCGAAAAACTATTAAACTGTCAAATTGATGTTGGTAATGCAGTACCCTTCATATGATTTGCATTGATGGTGCAAAAAACTAGAATCTAGAAACTAGCAAGTGTCACATGGGCTTTATTATGGTCAAAGATGTATTTAAGATAAATTTAAGAAAGAAAAAATTAATGTAAAGAAATTGAATATCACCCCACTCCCTAAAATCGTACGTCAGCGTACAAAATTGTTGTTCTTTCACATGTTCATTTTGTCTAATTTGAGACACGCCCAACATCGACCTACTGATTAAGTCGTACGCTCCAAGGTTGGGATCTTGTGAAGATTTACAAAGTAAATTTTAATGGATTTGAATTGTTAATGCTAGATAATTTTATATAACTCAACTCAATACTAGCAACTTTATGAAGATAGTCAGCCACTACATATAATGAGCTCTACATTAAATGTAAAAAGGGGAAAAAAAACATAAATAAAAACCTATGAGACAATATATGAATAGCAAATGATATTTCCTTTTCAAGTCAACACATCTATCCTTTCGGTTACAAATGTAATTATGTATTTAGTTCTATTTCTAACATTAACTAATGGGTTCTTGCAGCAACAAGGAGATAAGCAAAGTAACTATTACTGTTATTTACTACTTTCAACTGTTTATATCTAACAAATACTTGTGCAACTAAAAACAAATGGCATTAAGGGAACGAGAGAAAATAAAAATAAGGAAAACATGAGATACAATGATAAACAGTCTTAATTAGCAATACAGGAAAATGGAAAGTTATTTTCAAATAAACAAAAAAAAAAAAAAAAACAAATCACAAGCCTTTCAACACATACATGCAAGTATATAAAATAGACAGACATATACAGATAGGGAGTGTGATCCATATAAAGACCCAAAGACATACATTCATACATACACGTATGATTTGATTAACTTTTGTTTATCATATTCTCTAAGTGGCTGACAACCGTTATGTAACACTATATGGGTGAAATCAAAAAATGTGATAAATTTTTGGGTCAAATTTGTGAGAAGCAAAAAGTGTTAATATTTCGGTCTTTTCTTAATGGAATCAGTAAGTTTAGTCATTATAAACCTGATTGCAAAATATCTCTTCTACAAGTTGTCGCAATAACTTTTTTTGCACAATTTAAATTTTTTTTTGTGGTAACGGAGTTTACATTTCTGCAAGCAAAAGATATAACAAAAAAAATTGCGTACGAATTTTCTTCAATTTATTAGTTTTTCGTATTTGGGTTTTCAACTTGCTTTCCAATGATATATAATTTGTGTTCATCAAATTGGCGGTTTCGCGAATAAAAATACAATTCATTCCGCGAAAAAAAATTTAATTTTTTTTTAATTTTGTATTTTTGGTCCTTTTAAATGCTTTTCAAAAATATAAAATTTTTTAAAATCCAAACAGCGGTTGCGCAGTTACAAAATAATATATTAAAAACATAACATTTCGCGATCAAAAAATTCTTAAATTGTGTGAAACAAATTTAATTTGTCAAACTAATGTCAGTAATGACTCGAAATATCGATTCAAAACCAATGAAATGCAAAATCAATCGTTTTTCGCTCCAGCAGCTTAGGGTAAAAAACTGATAACTTTTTTTGATTTGACACAAAATTATTAGTTGAATCGTCTTTTGACGCATAAATATTAGTTGAACCACCTCTGTTTATGGTTATTTTAAAATATTTTAAACATTTATCTACATTTATTTGAATGAAATCTGATGGAAACAATTGTGGTTACGGAGTTTACATTTGGTTACTTTTTTCGTTTTCTTTCAGAAACGCTTTGTCAGATTTTTTTTTTTGAAACAAAATCGCATGATGCCTATAAGGTGAATCCAAATATGACATTGTTTTTCTTACTCGTTAAATAGTTTGGTGTAAAAATTAGGAACGGAGTTTACAACATTTTTTCAAATCTTACTAAAGACATCCATTTTCATCTCGAGAATGTTACATGCTGCAGAAAAACTTCAAGTATGTTATACTGGATGATTACTTACAGTCCAACGATCATTTGAGTATAAATAACATTATACTTTTCGCAATATAAATAATAGATAACTCCAAAATTCTGGTACATGCATTTTTATCAAAAATTATGACGAAAAATCGTTACAGAGTTGAAGTCATGTTAGCATAGACATACGGAAAAGTTTGTAAAATGTATTAATTTTTATTAAAAACGGCGCTTTTCCTCTTCATAAAAATTCTTACAGTTAGTGTTTAGCTTTATTGGTTATTAAAATATAAGCTATTAAAGTTAAAAAACCTTATGAGTTACTTGTTACGGAGTTTACATTTGGCCTATAAAATTGGCCACAAATTTTATGTATTAACCAAAAATTGGTCAGATTGTTATAAATTTTGTAAAACAGGTGACAATGCGCTGATATATATCCAAATGTATAACTCAAATGTAATCCATGCATTAGAAATTAGGTGGTTACACGGTTTTTATCACATTTTTTGATATCACCCATATATATTAGGGAGTTTCGCCAAAAAACTGTTTTTTTAATCTTTGCAACAATTTACACGGAATGTGAATTCTTAAAACCTAAACGATTTTTTAGAATTGTTAAAAATTTTGCTTTTGGCAGGAGGAAAAAAAATTCCACTACGACTTATCAAAAAAATCATTTTCGAGGCGCCCAAACTTAAATTTTTTGCAATTTTTAAATAAATGATAGATTAGCGCCATCTTGCGTTGGCTTTTTGAAACAACTAATGAAATTATAAACAATATAACATTACAGCCTTTCCAGAAAGGTATTAATTATGAAAATCGGATAAAAAATGTGGCAACTAGAGGTAAAAGTATATAAGTAAAATTATTTTCAGCTTAATGATGAAATGATGATGATGATGTTGATGAAAACAAGCAGAAAATAATTTTACATACATACTTTTACCTCTAGTTGCCACATTTTTTATTCGATTTTCATAAGTAATACCTTTCTGGCAAGGTTGTAATGTTATATTGTTTACAACTTCATTAGTTGATTCAAAAAGCCACCGCAAGATGGCCCTAATCTAGCATTTATTAGAAAATTGCAAAAAAATTGAAATTTGGGCGCCTCGAAAATGATTTCTTTGATATGTCGTAGTGGAACTTTTTTTTCCTCATTCCAAAATCTATCGAAAAATCGATGGCACAATATCAAAAAATTTTTGTCCATACAAATCGCCCCACTGTACTGCACACCGTTCCTGTATCTAATGTGAGAAATTTTTACATCGAGAAATGCATGATAAGCTGACTAGAATTTTAGTGTTAAATTTTACAACTGTGGTTGTATTATGTTTCGTTAAATATATAATTGTTTAGAGAAATAGGTTACATGCAGTGTATTTTATTGGCATTATTGGCTTTATTATTTGGAATACATTTTATTATTTGCGGCTTCAACCTATGTTTAAATGGAGTAAGGTTTCATTTTATATGATTTTTGCGAAAACTTTTTCGTTGCGAGAAATACAGGAACAGGTTATGGGACTAATATTCTGTATGTCGCAAGTTCGATACCCGTTGGCTGAAAAAAACTTTAAAAAATAAAAAAAAGTTTTATATAATATTACTTTTCTTTAAATTATTTTTAGGAAAAACAATATCGGAAGAATCATAAAAGAATGGTTACTTCCTTTAACACGCCCACGCTAAATTCATCGACGAAAATTCCGAATTGAAAGGGCTTTTGAGGGCGGGTTGATCTTTAGAACCGGTCTTAGGACTAGTTATAGAACTGGTTCTGGGCTTGTGAAACCTTACATTTCGATTTTCACAAACAATTTTTCGAACCTGTTCCATGGAACCTGTGGTAAAAGAAACTGTTCGAGAATATATTTACAGATAACCGGTTCTAAAAAATTTTCCTGTGTGGTTGAATACTTCTAATGTACATTTTATATTCAGTGTATTGAGTACCTACATTTTGTTGTAAGAAATAATGCATATAAACATACTTACACTAATTCAAAACCAAAACAGTTACAGAAAATAAAGTTAAAGTCGAATGTGAGAGGCAAGAGAAAAACAATCAGAAGATTAAATCCTTATGTGGTCAAATCTTATGTTTTTATTAGACCCGTGTGTTGGCTGGTTGTTGTTACAATTTTCTTGATCTTCTTTAAGCTATTCAATTATGTGTCACAGAGTAGTGTGTGTTTGCGAGTTTATATGAATTTTGTTATGGTATGTGTATGACAGAATATACTAGTATTCGTTTAAAGTCAAATATGCTAATGTAATCAGGTTGTAACCACATACGATTACTATGATGACAAAACTATTTAAAGGTTATTTTTCAAGTAGACATTTGTGTACACTAAATAATATAGTCCTTCAGGGTGGGCAGAGTGGTATGGGTAATAGTTCAATTTTCATGTATCACTACTGTTTGTTATTTATATCTTTAGAAAAAAAATAAAATTAAATTAAAGGAAAATAATTTTAGGCTATAATTTAGCTACGCCATGAAAAAAATGTTATTTGTTGTCATATAACATAGAACTTGGTATAATTACAATGCACAAAAAAATGACAAAGTTGTGACAACTGTATGCGAGGCTTCAGCAAAATCGAAAAAAGGGAAAAACGGGAAAAAACGGGAAAAATTAGAAAGAGGAGAAAAAGGGAAAAAGGAGAGGAATATAGATAAAGTGTAAGATATAAAAATTTGTTACACTGAGAGAATTATCGAATAAGGCCACCTAATCTTACCCCCGATGTCATCGACAGGGACAGAACTATGTTATATCTGAAGTGATCATGATAAAAGAAAAAAAAAAACTGAGTATGTATATCGATTTTTCCATGGGTGTAAATAACCACTGCACAGTGTTATGATACCATTCACTTTATTTGTTGCATAGTTAATTAAAATTCCCTTCCCAGAAATTGATCCGCTTTCCGGAATATGACTCAAATTTTACTGTGCTGCAGGATAACATATAGTCGGCATACCTGAAACATTTCTTCAAAAGTCTGTACATATAAATATAATATAAATATATATAAATGTGTGAATTTTTTCCTTAAAATACAACATTTGTATTCATCAAAAGTTTTTTTTTTCATAAAAAGAAAATATGCTGATATTGTTGTCAACATACTGTGAAAGTCAAAAGAAACTATACACGTTGGTTTATTATGTTTACAGTTTCACTTCAGTAGATTGCAATTCTACTTTATTTATTATTTTATGTTTTTTTAATTACATACTTTCTTCTGTCTTAATTTATATAAAAAAAAACAACAACAATAATAAAACAACCAAAATTATACAACAACAAAAATCATACAACAAAAGCAAATTCTTGGCGTCAGAAAAAACTGTACAACTTGTGCATTAATTATAATAAAGAATTTTAATAGAAAAACTTACCGCTATTTTTGCTTATTTGTTTTATTATTGTATTCTTGACAATATTACTTAATTAATAATTCCAATTATTATCAGATTAGAGTACTATGAATAAAAGAGTGTCGAAAAATTGGGCTTAAATCCAACTTGGGTTTTACAACACGTCACTGATCCCAAGCCCACCGTGAAAATAATACAGAAATCGCTGCTTTACCGTACTCTAAAACTTCCCCCATACCCAATTTACCTGACCTCAACCCCATTGAATTCTTTGCCGGAGCACCTTTATCAGCAAATAAAAAAAAGAACAAGGACTTTCTCAAATCAGTGATAATGGCGGAATGAAAAAATTCTATCCCGAAATAACCAGAAACCTAGTGGAATCGATGCCTTAAATAATGTAAGCTGTAATCAATTCTTACTGTACAGTTTCTTTTGACACTGTAAATATGAAATATTTTTGTATATTTTTTGTTATGGTAAGATTTTTGTTATTTAGTGTGTTTTTTAATCACCTGGATTTAGAATTTTTCATACAAAAAATGGATTTATTAAATCCAAAAAAAAAGCTGGATTTAATAAATCCACAATAAAAGAACAAATATATGAAACAGCCTATTAATTTAATGTCAGAAAAAAATACGAATGTGAATTAAAAGAGAAATAAAAAAATTGAAAAACTAACAAATAAAAGGTTTTTATTAAATTTTTTTTATGAAATATGTTTAATAAAAAACTACACCGCACCAAATACATATTTTCCATTTTGGACATGGAGAAATAGCTGAAATAGAAATGGCAATTTTTCACTCTACTGTAAGTAATTTAATTAAATCCAATTAGTGAATATTAAATATTGTAATGGAATTTTTCAATTGTGTAAAAATATAAATTGAAGTGATAAAACTGAAAAGGCAGACTGTTTATCGCTGTTTTATGTAAAATATATTTATGAATTAAATGTTAAAGTAGAATCCTTCATCATCGAATTCGGTATTAAAAATTAGGGTGAAAGAAGTGTCGGACAGAAAATTTTTTTAAAATAGGAAGAATCTAACCCCATCTGTTGAGCACTTTTAGAAATACTTTTTGAATTTATTAAATCCAAGTGATTAGAAAAAACGGCTATTGTTTTTTTTTAATAACAAAAGAGAAAATATATTTATTAAAAAACATAAAATGTTGAATTAATTTTATTTCCAACAATTTGTTTTGTTTAAAATGTTTGTAAATTGTTTCTTTTCAAATAAAAATTGTTTAAAAATAAAAATTTAAAGTCCCAAAAGAATAATAAAACTTGTTTTGGATTTACAAATTCAATTCTTGTTGTCTTTTTAAAAAGTTTTTTTTTTTGTATTTACAAAAAAACGGTATGAGAAAGATGTTTACTAATTTAATTAGAATATTGTAAATTATTTTTATGAATGATAAAGCAAATTAGTATTGTAAAATAAAGTTGAAAACATAAAAATCTAACGTGTACAGTTTCTTTTGACGCCCACAGTATAAACAATAGTAATATTTCATTTATACTTGACTAACCCGAGGCGTGGATTATTATTTTTTTTTTTGTGTATGAAATCCCTAAAGGCATCCAACACTTGTCATATAAATCTACAGTTGCAGTTTCAGCTGTAAAGTTAAAACATGCAAAATGTGCATTTTAACTGCATGAACGTGTCTGTGATTTGTCTTAAAAAAATATTTTTTCAGTTGCGGTTGAAAAAGTTTTATTATGCAGTAAAATTCTTAGTAAACTATTTAAATGCACCTGCTGATTTACATTATATTTAAACGCATTTTTTGTTTTGTTTTAAAAACCACTTTTATTTGTTAAAGTGTGGGTATGAATTGAAAGTTATTTGAATATTTTATATAAACATTGTTTTTGGTATTCTTAAATTTAAACTGAAAATAGAAAGTAAGTAGAAGTAAGTGGCCATTTTATAGGATATAATGAAAAATGGGAAAAGTAGTAATAGGGTGACCGGATCTCATAGAGAGGGAAAAAAATGTCGGAATCTTGTTCGTCTGGACAAAAATTCTAAATCGATTTTTAAGCAAACCAGCGTTATTTACCATTAAAAATGGGTCATTTTGACACCATGCTCTCAAACAGCTTAATTTTGATTTTTTTCCTAGAAACTGCTTAGTTAAAGGTTTTTATATCGATTTGCATGTCAAATGACACTTTTTTATATTTTAAAAATTTGTGGTCATTTTGACCCCATGTGCCTATAAGGGTTAATTTCTAATTTTTTATTACTATGTATAAAATTTGGTGTTAACGGAGTTATTTGGACAACTTTCACCAAATTCCGCAAGAAACAACACATTGTTTTGGTATACTTCCAGGAAAAATCGAAAAATTTAAAAAATTTCACCTTTGACCTTGGTAAAGATAGGGTTAACGTTGTCGGAGTTTTACAAAATTTTTGAAAAACAACCTCTCGTATCAGAATTAAATGAAATCGGAAGTGATTTTGTTCCAGCTAGCTAAAAACACAAAAATTAATACTATCATTTAATTATTGGCCAAAATCACACTTTTCTCTAAAATTTTCAAATTTAAAACTCCGTCACAGTTAAGTTAAAAGAGGGATTTGTGTAATTTTCAGCAGAATTATTCTCTAAGGTGTGTTTAATAAAACCCTATGCGTTGACTACTTGTTTTTATATTTTGTTGAACAAAATTTAAAAAAACTCAAAAATAAAAAGTTTTGCAAATTTATAAAAAAACAAATCCCATCTTTGGCCATACCTGGGACTAGGTTATCATAACCCAAGAGTGACAAACAATTTTACCTGAATATTTGTGGATCTTAAAAATTAAACTAGAGTATAACCTTGTAAATTTTTTAAAGAAATATTTTATTTTTTTCGATTTTCATAATTTATTTCATTTTAACCCTACAATGGTCTGAGGAAATTGCAATTACCGAAATATTTTCCAACCGATTTTGGATTTTTATACATTACCAGAAAGGGAATTCAGTTTAGATTATGATTTTATTTACATTTTCCAAAAATTTAAGAGCCTGTTTTTTCAAAAAAACCAAACAAGTGATTTTTTCGCTTGTAAATCGTATTTCAATCTTTGAGCCCTCAGCGACACGGGTTAGCATACTCTAATCGAGCACAAATTTCGGCTATCTCAATATCAGGAAAGGGGAATCGTTTTGTGGGGAACAAAATTTTGTTCAGACGAACAAAATTCCGACATCGATTTTTTGCGGTCACCCTAGTAGTAATTCAATGTCTTTAGTTTGCAGACGCTTTTCATTTTATGTGCCTAAAAAATACAGCTAAAAAAGAAAAATTTTAAAAATTTGCACTTAAAGAACGAAGTATTTTTGGAAAAAAACGAATTTTAAAACATAAAAACTTATTTTCCAATATCCACAAAACTTAACGCTTTTTTGTAGATTAGTAAGATTTTTGAAAACGTTCATTTCTCAAAATAACAAAAAAAAAATATTATTTTGTTTGAATCAAAATACGAAAATGTGTTAATTTTTTTTGTATCATTTTGTATTTTTTCTACATAAATTTATTAGCGTTGTTTAATAAAAAAATGGGTCAGTTTGACACCGTGCTCTCAGACAGGTTAATTTAGATTTTTTGTTCTAGAAAATGCTTAATTAAAGGTTTTCATATCGATTTTCATGACAAATGGTACTTTTTACATTCCGAAAAGACAAGAGAGACAAAAATTCATATCTGAATATTTGTGGATCTTTGAAATGAAACTAGAGTATAACATCCCAGCAAAAAAAGAGATGCCAAAGCAGTAGAAAAAGCACTAAAGTTGATGATCTAGCTGTTCTTCTTTTTTAACATAAACACTAATGATTTTAACATTGAGTTATCATAGGAGCGGAGTACTCCCACTTCAACATTTTTTCAGTACTTTTTGAACGAGTGCAAAGGAAGCTCTTTTTCACCAATTAAAAGTAAAAAAAAAATTATTAAAAAAAAAATTATATTTTTTTTATTTTACAAAAGTTTTTTATTGCCGCCACCGGGTATCGAACTTGCGACCTCACAATTGCTAGTCTTTTTTTTTTTTTGGATGTGGTTCAGAAGTAATTCTAAAAAAGCTGTAAAAATATAATAACGGATACTTTGGAAGCAATGAAAGAAGTGATTTTTTGAAGTTGTTCAGAATAACTTCTAAAAAGGTAGTAAAAATACACTAACGGATACTTGTGAAGCATTGCAAGAAGTAGTTTGTAAAGCATTACTTGCAATTTTTTTTGCTGGGATTGTAAAGTTTTGAAAAAAATATTTTATTTTTTACGATTTTCATAATTTATCTCATTTTAGCCCTGAGTCTGAGGAAATTGCAAATACTTAAAAATTTTCCAAACGATTTTGGATTTTTATATATGGCCAGAAAGGTAATGGAGGAATGCCAGCTGCAGCAGAACACAACATTGGATATGTATAAAAATACAATTTGTCAATATTTATTTATTACAACCCCAGTTCTGATCATTAAATATACTTAAAATTATTCAGGTACGGATATCATTAATCCGCTTCAACCTGGAACCGAAAATGATCCATAAATATAATAGAAATGCATAAATGTCTTTTTCCTTAATTATTTAAAAAAAATTTTTACAATACTTAATTTAGAAATGTCAATAGCTAGTTTTATAATATAATAGTTCTAATAAAAAAAAAACAAATTTTACCCTAGATTTTAGTTGATCTGAAGATTGCTACAATGAGTGTTACTTTCGTTCGGTTTTTAAAATCAAATATAACAAATTCCAAATAGAATTCACAATTTATTTTACAACAAATATTTATGAAAACAACTTCTAGGTTCTTTGAAGTTAACATATAAACGAAAACTAAAAATCTACATTATAACCTGGAGAGAACCTCATAAAGACAATCTGATGATAGTGCTTGGTTGCACTTGAAAATGCATTAATTGTCAACCATTGGTTCTACGTAAGTTTTTTCATAAGTTTTTTCTCTATTTGTTGTGAATTGTGAATTCTATTTGGAATTTGTCATATTTAATCTTAAAAACCGAACAAAAATAAAACTTATGGTAAAAAAAAAATAATTTTAAAACTGATAATTTGGGTTTTGTGTGTTGAGCGACTCCTTTCCAGGACATTTTATGAAAATTGTTTGTTTCAAAAAAAAGACCCACACAGTTAGTGGGATCTGATGGAGGGATATAAACTATCAAACAAGCTCTATTTAATAATAATTATACCCTACACCACAACTTGGAGAGGGTATAATATGTTTGTGCTGATGTTTGTAATGCCAAAAAATATTGGACCTAGACCCACCTTTTAGTATACCGATTGACTCAGAATCATTTTTTGTTTCGATGTTTCGATTTATCGATATCCGTCCGTCCGTCCGTCTGTCAATGCATTCTTGTGCGCACTCTACAGGTCGCAAATATTAAGATATTTGGACGAAAGGACGAAGCCTCTTGATGTTGGTTCAAATCGGTCCATGTTTAGAACTAGTGCCCATATAAGGGTGCCCCCAAAAATTTGCTTGGTTACAGGCTGCAGGTCGCAAATATTAAGATATTTGTTGCACCTACCTATGTCGGCCCAAGGAAGAAGCCTATTGACTTTGGTTAAAATCGGTCCATGTTGAGACCTAGTGCCCATATAAGGCCCCCTCCAAGAATTGGCTTGGTTACACGCTGCAGGTCGCAAATACGAAGATATTTCAATGAAATATGGACAAAGCCTATTGATTCTAGATAGGATCGGTCCATATTTCAACCTATCGCCCATATGGGCTATATTTCCGATTTTCGCTTCTTTTATCATTTTATAGAAAATTTTGACAAAAGTCCCATTTTAACCCATTCGAATTTCGGATCTAAACATCAGTGTGCTTTTAACCACACTGGTGTAGGGTATTATATAGTCGGCATGCCCGACTTTAACTTTTTTACTTGTTTTGTTATATTTTATGCTCTGAAAATTTCAGTAAAAAATTCGGGGAAATAAAATTTCCACTGTTTTAGTCTCAAGTAATATTCTAAGCTTAAAATTTGTGTATAACATTTTTGAAGTTTCATTTAATTTTTTTTTTATTATTTTTATTTATTTATTTATTTATTTATTTTTAATTTCACAATTTTCTTGAGCGTAAGGTTTGTTTTTTTTTATATAAAAAGTTTTTTATTTTCGATATTTCGCTACTCCATTGTGTAGCATCTTCAGGAAATAACAAATGAGCATCTTAAGGAAATAATAAAATTAATTTGTTATTTCCTGAAGATGCTACACAATGGAGTAGCGAAATATCGAAAAAACTTTTTATATATAAAAAACAAACCTTACGCTCAAGAAAATTGTGAAATTAAAAATAAGAAAAAAACGTTAAATAAACGACAAGCATTTAATTTAATTATTTTATTTACTGTATCTATTATTTTATTTACTATCGAAATTTACTATATCGCATAACAAAGAAGCAGGGATTGCACGCAGTCTTTAAAGAAAAGCCAATGTTTTGTAAAACAAATTAAAAAATGTACGAAATAAAAGTATTTTGAGCGAAAAGAAATGTCTAATAAATTATGTACCATCGTTTTTAAGAATATTTGGGTTAATATATAAAATCCTCCTTAACCGACTCTTCCCAAATTTGGTACACATGTAGAAAACTGCGAGATATAAATTTTGCTCATACACGGTTTTTTTAAATTTTGCTGTTTTCTTAGCGTAAAATTAATTTCAAACTTTAAACGCGTTTTCCCACAACCCTGAGTTCAAAACCGGCTGCCATTGTACAGCCAAGGCGGGTTAATCGATTTCGATGCAGGTTTTTCCAGGTAACCAAAAACTCTAGTCCTTATCGTGGACTTTTTTTAAATTTTGGCCAAATAAATTTTATATCCCCGAGCAAAGTTGTTTTTTCTTGCCTTTTTTGGAATTTTTAAGTTTGTGTGGCAACTTTGTTAAAAAAAATTTTTTTAAATAAAAATCGGGCCGCGATAGGGACTAGAGAATTTATCTGGAATTAAGAATTACTTTACATTTTTATTTTCCGATAATTAATAAAGGCTGCTCTGTGGCAGCCGATTTTGCCTTTTTTAAAAATAGGCCAATAATGAAGTGGCAACCCTGTAGATTTTGGGTGGCAGCATTTAAATCTAATAATTTTTCAGAATACTGTAAAAGCATATATTTTAAATAAAAAAATAAAATTATAAAAATATTGTTATTAAAATTTTTGACCACCGTTCAAATATGCTATTTAAAATGTTGCTGTTATAGTATTTACCACCCTTAACCCTTTGACGACCATAGGCAAGTATGCTTGGCCAAGGGTTTTTCGCATTTATAATTGCCCAGACAAAAGATAGAGTAAATATTTCCAAAAGTGATTTGTAAAGGAGAAATGGGGGAACAAAAATGTAGTAGACAGCAATCCCTACCTAGTCCCGCTTTCCCCTGGCGAGCCCTCGAAATTGGTTATTTAGAATTCTTCATTTAAGAGGTAAAAAGCACAAACTTTGACACGCGAAATGAAGGGCAAGCAAGGGGTGAGGTAAATTTTTTGTAACATATCCATAATTTAGTTCTAGAGCACGAAAATAAAATAGTAATAAAAATCGGTTCGTCCGGAACGGCAGGGTCGTCCAATGGTAAATATTTTTGGCAAGCGAAATGAGGGGTAAGGAGGGGTTCTACAAAGCCCATTTTTCTTGGCATAACTATTATTAGGTCAGATATTATGAAAATCAAAAAATTTTCAAAATCGCTTCGGCAGAAAATGTATGGTTGTCAAAGGGTTAAGAGATTTTCTTTCACATTCCCAAAGTATAAAAAATTGTAATTAAAAATGATAACAAAATTCATTTAAAAAATTTTTTTTTTTAATTTATATATAAATCTCCGTACAAAATGTTAGAAAAACCTGTGATTTTTATTGACCTTTAGACGTGATTCAATTTCTCTCAAAGTTGGTACAGATGTTGCCGTAGTCTATTCACCACGATCCAGCCTTGAGAATCAAATATCGCACTACGTCCCCATACGATTTTGAATCACCCTAATGAACAATTTTAGAGTCAGAACTATGATCGATTTTTTCTTAGGTATGTCAGACAAAATTTTTTACTTAAGTAATATTTAACACAACACTCAAACTTAGTTCTATAACTATAAAACTGGCTTATAAAATGTGAAGTATAATTCAGCATTTATTTTTCATACTTTTCCTTAGAATACATTTTCTTCCACTAACTACTAAATTGTTCTTTTGTAAAAAAGCTTATTTTTCTCTTTTTTTTCATATTTATGTTTGTTTTTTTTTTCTTTAATTTTTTGTTGAAAGTTTATTAATACTTTTATAATTTTACTTAAGAGTATGTATTGTTTCGAAGCTTATAAGGCAAGTATTGTTTAAATCTTTTCTTCATTGTTTTTAAAATTTTAATTTTTCCTTTAAAAACTTAGTTATGTTTTTTTCATATTTTTTCTAAGAAATATAAATAAATTTCTATAAAACTTTACACATGAAAACTATTCAACAAGTTTTAAAACCATAAAAAGATAAACAGAAAAGAAAATTAAAAGAGAAAAACTACAGCGGATCAAGTGGAGTTAGTACCTTTATTTTCAAGAGTTTGGATTACAAAAATGTTGCTGTTTAGCTTCGAAATCGAATCGACCTATAAAATCGGATTCCTGGGTTTTTGAAAAAAAGACAGGCCTCTGAATCAGATTTCATTAAGTTCTAAAATTTAGGAAATATGCACAAGATTTAGTAATCTTCCGCATACCTGATGTCGTATGCACTAGCATTTTGTTAACTCAATTTATTTATTTAATAATGTTCGGTTTCAAGAATTAATCTTATATGAGAGCACTAAATTACAGGAGTAGTTATGGTATAATAAATACCGTTCATATTAAATATAAAATAAAACGAGTAAAAAGGTTAAAGTCGGGCATGCCGACTATACAATACCCTACACCAGTCTGGTTAAAAGCCAACTAATGTTTGGATCCGAAATTCGAATGGGTTAAAATGGGACTTGTGCCAAAATTTTCTATAATGTGAGTCAGCGAACCAAATTTCATTAAAATATCTTAATATTTGCGACCTGCAGCGTATAAACAATATAATTTTGGGGGACCCTTATATGTGCACTAGGTCTAAACATGTACCGCTGTTAACCAAAATCAATAGGCTTCGTCCTTGGGCTGATATAGGTCGGTATACCAAATTTCATCAAAATATCTAAATATTTGACCGGCAGCGTATAAACAATATAATTTTGGGGGGACCCTTATATAGGCACTAGGTCTAAACATGGACCGATTTTAACCAAAATCAATAGGCGTCGTCCATGGGCCGAAATAAGTCGGTGTACTAAGGTTCATCATATCTTAATATTTGCGACCTGTAGAGTGCGCACAAGAATGCATGGACAGACAGACAGACGGACGGACGGACAGACGGACAGTCGGACAGACGAACATCATTAAATCGAAATAAAAAAAAATTCTGAGCCGATCGGTATACTATAAGGTGGGTCTAGGACCAATATTTTTTGGAGTTACAAACATCAGCACAAACTTATAATACCCTGACCACATAGTGGTGTAGGGTATAAAAAAATAAAATTATAACAATGTAGGGTAGAGGGGGTATCCTTCGCCAGAGGGGCACATACACTAATCCCATTTTTCTCCGATGTTAAGGGAGATAAAAAATTTGAAAAAATATATTTCGTGAATTTTTCAATTACAATTCCTTGACATTCACTTTGACGAATTTAAATTACTTGTGGTAGCAGACAGACGCACAGTGCTTTGATCCCATATAACGATTGGATAAAAATAGAAGGAGTTGAGACAGAGTTTTGAAATTTGGTGCACTGGCATAGAACCCCTTAGTTAAGAAAAATTTTAATTTTTGTAAATATCGGGCCAAGGACACGCCCACCTCCCATAGGTTCTGAAATTTAAAAATATTATATTAGCTACATAAATGGACGTAAAATTACAGAAAGTATCCATTGAGATACACATACAACTGGAAATGTTTGTGTCAATTTTTATCAAAATCGAAGCCAGCACTCTTAGTCCTGCCATATATCCTTTATTTTAAAATCTTTATAAAACCTGCAAAAATTATCCGATTACCATTAAATTTAGCGCGTGCATGGATATAATGTCAAGCCATATGTGTGGCAAATTTGGGTAAAATCGATGCACTAATAAAAAAATGCCTCTCTTAAAAAATTCGTTTTAAACGCTTAAAATGATATTTCTAAAACAAAAAAAAATTAAATAGGATTAAAATAGGAAACCATGTGTATCCTGCATTTTAGGTAGGGTAGGGAAAATTTAACTTAAAGGCCAGTAATAAGAAAAACTTAAAATGTGTTTAAGGTGTAATTTCGTATTTATTCAGAATTGGCGCTCAAATGTCCCACAAACCTGGATTTTATGAAAAAACCATGGGAATCTTTTATTTTAGGTACAGGATGTGTTCAGTGAACTTATGTGAAACTCTACGAGGAACATTTTTGTGGAACATTTTAACCTTCTAGCTCTACAATTAAAGGTACTTTTTTGGCCCCTTTTTAAAACGAACAAAAATTACCCGTAAGTTAGAGGGTTAAAATTTCACCAAAAATATTTGTCATGAAATTCTACTATAGGATTTCAGCATCAGTATTGAAAATTGAACTTAAGTGCCAGTAATAAGTAAAAACTTAAAATGTGTTTAAGGGTTAATTTCGTATTTATTCAGAATTGGTGCTCAAATGTCCCACAAACCTGGAAGAAACCATGGGAATCTTATATTTTAGGTACAGAATGTGTTTAGTGAACTTATGTGAAACTCTACGAGGAATATTTTTTTGGAACATTTTAACCTTCTAGCTCTTCAATTAAAGGTACTTTTTTGGCCCCTTTTTAAAACGAACAAAAATTACCCGTAAGTTAGAGGGTTAAAATTTCACCAAAAATATTTGTCATGAAATTCTACTATAGGACATCAGCATCAGTATTGAAAATTTAACTTTAGTGCCAGTAATAAGTAAAAACTTAAAATGTGTTTAAGGGTTAATTTCGTATTTATTCAGAATTGGTGCTCAAATGTCCCACAAACCTGGATTTTAGGGTGAAACCATGGGAATCTTCCATTTTAGGTACAGGAAGTGTTCAACGAACTCATGCAAAACTCTACGAGGAACATTTTTGTGTAACATTTTAACCCTCTAACTTTTCAACTTACGGGTCTTTTTTGTCCCTTTTTAAAAAGGGGCCAAAAAATTCCCTTTCATTGAAGAGTTAGAGGTTTAGAAAGTTCCACAAAAATGTTCCTCGTAGTGTTTTTAGTGGTGATACTTTAGTGAATTTGCTCCCAAAAATCAAAGATAGTTTTTTGTTTTTTTTTATCAGTTGGTAATTTAAATAAAAAATTAAATATAAGTAGCTTTTATTACGTGAATGAGATATAAAAAAGGAGTCTTTAAAAAAATACATTTATTTTGATTTCTATAAAAAAATTGGTAGATATTTTTTTTAAATATAATAACTAAAGGTCTATTCCTAACAAAAAAAAAATAATAATATGAAAATCAATTAACATATTTTTTTTTAAATATATTATCAAACTATGGTAATTTTTAAGACTTTAAACAAAAATTTGGTATATTTAAAGATTTTTTAATGAAATAGGAAATGTGTTTTTGCTAAAGTTTATATATTTTTTTTAAAATATTATTACCTTAATTTTTCGAAAAAATTATACCATTTCATTAAAATCTAAGAAAGTTGGAAACTTTTTCGTAACCCATAACAAATAAAATTACAAAAATACGTTTATTGACACTTGGAAAAAAATTTTAGAGTGCGCACAAAAATCCATTGACAGACAGACAGACAGACGGACGGACAGACGATTGTCGTTAAATCGAAATAAAAAATGTCCATCATATGCCGATCTGTATCAAATGAGATGTGACTACATATGCTATTTAAATATAATTTTTTATTTTGATCAGATAGTGATATTCAAAAAGCCTTTATATGTAATGAATTTACATAAAATTGCAATAAATTATAACTCGCTTTTAAATTTCCAATTATATGTTTAAATTTTTATTTAACTTTAAGTGTGTCGGTTTTTTTTCGATCTCACTCCTTATTCCAGAATATTACTTACCTGTAGTTTATGTTAAAAGATTATAACTTTTTAAAACCAATATATTTTGAATTTTGTTAAAACGTTATGCATGTTCTTAAGTTTATCTTTCTGTTTTGCAATATTTGTCTCTTGTTAAATGTTTATAGTTTTCTGTTTTATAAATCAAAAAGTTTCATAAGAAATAAAGTCATAATTAAAATATAGTGTATGGTATAAATTTTACAAGATATTTAAATATACATACATACATATTTGTAATAAGTTATTAAGACTTTATTGTGAGCTTTAATGCAGATCCACAATGCGCAAAAAAAATACAATCAAATATAACATAATACACAAATTTATTGTAAATATGAACGATAAAAAAAAAAATGCCAAAATTTTGTGAAATTATTCAAGGAAAAATAAAATAAAAAAAACAATAATTGAATTGTCAAACAAAAACGACAAATCTAATCGAAATATAAATATGAAGTTTTAAGGAATCGAACTCAAGTGTGTATGAAAAGGATTACAATGACTGCAAGTACAAATCTCTCAAGCGTATGATTGTAAATTGGATTGCGTTATACTATTATTGTAGATTTTGTTTTATCGATAAAAACGTACATGTTTTACATGTAGAAAAAAAAAGAATTCGTTTTCCAAATAAAATCTCGAATTATGCAGAAAATGTCATGTAGAATAAACTAAAACAAAACAATGTTTTACAAAACTTTTTAGAATATTTTTTTTTTATTAAGTTAAAGAAACAATAAGTGTTTGCTTTTCTTTCTAAAAATTTCTCAAGATTCTTGTTAAATTTTTATTTAGATATTTTATTTCCTTTCAATATTAAATATATAGTTAAACACTAATAGCAAAATGCATATATATTTTATTTTTAATAACAGTTTTATAAATCAAATTAACTGTTATAAGAACTAACAGACTAACGGACTTGCGACCTATAAATTGTGATTGATTATGGAGAAGTAGTCAACGAATGTAAACACCTAATTTTGGAATTAACTCCACATTAGATTGTTTTGAAATTGAAAATTTTACATAATACTACTAAAACGATCCCCATTAAAAATCTGATTATGGGAAAAATATAAGAAAATTTTCTAGGGTACTTATATTTCCCTAGCTGCGCTTGAAATAGGCCTTCCTAGTATATTTTGTGAAAAATTTCAAGTTTTCTATAAAAAAGGCCTTGGAAGTTTAATAGTAATGAGCATATTATCAGAAAAATATTTTTTTTAAATTCCGCACAGTAATTTTGGGCCACCATAGTACCGTTAAATTTGAAACAGTTTACTGAACAAGCAGTGTGTTTCAGTAAACTGTTGTCTTTGGTTTTCTAATTCTAATTTTAATAGGTAAAGTTTGTTTTCAATTGAAGAATCAATTAAAATACATTGAAACATATTGTTTAATTTTTTTTTATCAGTCAATAAAAAACAAACCACAAAAAAATATGTATCGTCTGTAGGAGTTGACATTTTCAGTCAAATGCTCTATTTTTAGTTTTCTATTTTTACAAAAAATAATTTAAATTATTTCGTTGTTTTCTGTTTTAAAACAAAAAATTCAAATATTTTCGGTTTTCTTTTTTGTTAAAATAGTTTGTTTATATACAAAATTATATCAATTCAAATTACAAGAAATTCTTTACTCATACACACAAACATATCCAAAAAAAATTGAAGGTGTGCGTTGTGTGTGTAGTGTTTTGAAAATTCAAACAAAAAAAAAAAAAACTTTTAAATATGAAAAAACAAAACACAAAATCGTTTTTTTTACGTTTTGTTAGTTAAAAAATTGATGATTGTTTTAACAGACTCTGCAATTATTTTTATTTATTTTATGGATTGTTTAAACAATGTTTGAAAATAAATAGCAAAATGGTTTGAATGTAATGAAAAATCAGTAGTCCTTTTTTTTAATTGTGTTTTCAGTTAATACGTATTTTAGATTGTTTTTAACGATAAAATATTGTGAGTCTAAAAATATACAACATGTTGCTAAAAAATATAAAAATGTTTTAATCTTTGTTAAAGTTTTATTTTCTATTTAGTAAGGATTTGAATAAAAAGTCGTCCATTTTTCCTAAAGGATTTTATAAAATTCCCGGGATGAGATATAGTTATTCACTAATACTTACTTCTTACAAAATTCGGTACAAAATCACATACTTTGTAGCATTTAAATCTGTCTTGATATGAAATAAAATGATAGCAAGTACTTGTAAAAATGATTTAATCTCAAGTGAATACACTTATGGTGGGTCTCATACTGCAGGTTTAAGCGTTACCCAGCAAAAAAGAGATGCCAAAAGCAGTAGAATAAGCACTACAATTGATGATCTAAATGTACTTCTTTTTTTAACATAAACACTAATGATTTTAACATTAAGTTGTCATAGGAGAGGAATACTCCCACTTTAACACTTTTCAGTACTTCTCGAATGAGTGCAAAAGAAGCTCTTTTTCATCAATTAAAATTTAAAAAAAAATTATATTTTTTTTTTTGATTTTACAAAGGTTTTTTATTGTCTCCACCGGGTATCGAACTTGCGATCTCACGATTGCTAGTCTAGTGCTCTACCGCTGAGCTATTATTTGATATGAAAGTTGACTGGCATAAAAACACCACTTTGTTACTGTGAGATATTGTTCCTTCTGCACTTCAATAAAAGTACTTATTAAACAACTGTAAAAGGTGCACTCCAATTCAATATTGTTTTCAGTTCTATTTTTACAGGTGCATAAATACAATTTCTCACAATTTTGTTTATATATATGGTTCAAGTCAAAAAATGTGATAAGTTTTTGGGCCAAATTTGTGAGAAGCAAAAAGTGTTAATATTTCGTTTTTTTTTTTTTTTTAATTTCACAATTTTCTTGAGCGTAAGGTTTGTTTTTTATATATAAAAATTCCTTATTTTCGATATTTCGCTACTCCATTGTGTAGCAGCGAAATATCGAAAATAAAGAATTTTTATATATAAAAAACAAACCTTACGCTCAAGAAAATTGTGAAATTAAAAATTGAAAAAGAAGGTTAAATAAACGACAAACATTTCGGTTTTTTCTTAATGGAATCAGTAAGTTTAGTCATTGTAAACCTAATTGCAAAAAATCTCTTCTGCAAGTTGTCGCAATAACTTTTTTTTGCACAATTTTAATCTTTTTTGTGGTAACGGAGTTTACATTTCCACAAACAAAAGATATAACAAAAAAATTGTGTACGAATTTTCTTTAATTTATTAGTTTTTCGTGTTTGGCTTTTCAACATGCTTTTCAATAATATACAATTTGTGTTTATCAAATTGGCGGTTTCGCGAATAAAAATACAATTCATTTCGGGAAAAAAATTTTTTTGATTTTTTTTTAATATTGTATTTTTGGTCCTTTTAAATGCTTTCCAAAAATATAAAATTTTTTAAGGTTGCGAAGTTACAAAATAATATATTAAAAATATAACGTTTCGCAATCAAAAAATTCTTAAATTGTGTGAAACAAATTTAATTTGTCAAACTATTGTCAGTAATGGCCCGAGATATCGATTCCAAACCAATGAAATGCAAAATCAATCGTTTTTCGCTCCAGCAATTTAGAGTAAATAACTGATAACTTTTATTGATTCGACGCAAAATTATTAGTTGAATCATCTTTTGACGCATAAATATTAGTTGAATCACCTCTGTTTATGGTTATTTTAAAATATTTTAAACATTTACCTACATTTTTTTGTATGTAATCTGATGCAAACAATTTTGGTTACGGAGTTTACATTTACGGAATTTACATTTGGTTACTTTTTTCGTTTTCTTTCAGAAACGCTTTATCAGAATTTTCTTTCCGAAACAAAATCGTATGTTGCCTACAAGGTGAATCCAGATATGTCGTTGTTTTTCTTACTCGTTAAATAGTTTGGTGTAAAAATTAGGAACGGAGTTTACAACATTTTTTCAAATCCTATTAAAGACATCCTTTTTCTTCTCGAGAATGTTACATGCTGCAGAAAAACTTCAAGTCTGTTATAATAGATGATTATTTACAGTCCAACGATCATTTGAGTACAAATAACATTATACTTTTCGCAATTTAATTAACAGATAACTCCAAAATTCTGGTGTATGCATTTTTATCAAAAATTATGACGAAAAATCGTTACAGAGTTGAAGTCGTGTTAGCATAGATATGCGAAAAAGTTTTTAAAATGTATTAGTTTTTGTTAATAGCGTAAATTTTCCTCTTCATATATATTCTTACAGTTACTGTTTATCTTCATTGGTTATTAAAATATAAGCTATTATAGTTGAAAAACCTTATGAGTTGCTGGTTACGGAGTTTACATTTGGCCTATAGAATTGGTCACAAATTTTATCTATTAACCAAAAATTGGTCAGATTGTTATAAATTTTGTAAAACAGGTGACAATGCGCTGATATATATCGAAATATATAACTCAAATGTAATCCATGCATTAGAAATTAGCTGGTTACATGGTTTTTATCACATTTTTTGATATCACCCATGTACATAGTTTTAAAAATTAAAAAAATATTGAATTTAAACAAGTTAATTATAAATATTAAAAAAAAATTATAGGAATAATAAAAAAAAAACATATTGGTCCCGCCAGGAATCGAACCCGGGACCCTCTATTTGGAAATGCTAAATTATACCAAAATCACTTTTTACAATCACTTTTGGAGCAATTACTCTTTAGAAGCAATACTTAAGTGATTTTTGGGACGTTGTTCAGAAGTTATTCTAAACAAACTGTAAAAATATACTAACGTATACTTTGGAAGCAATTAGGGAAGTGATTTTTTTGAAGTTATTCAGAAGTAATTCTAAAAAAGTAGTGAAAATACACTAACCGATACTTGTGAAGCACTGAAAGAAGTAGTTTGTAAAACATTACTTGTAATTTTTTTGCTGGGTAACTAATAGTTGACCGCAAAATTAAATGTTGTTTTTGACATTTTTTTTAATAGTTAAGCTAAACCCACAGTATGAGACCCACAGTTAATTTGAATAATGTCTGCTATCTGAAGCCTGTCCATAAAAAGGCAGAAACTAGATCTAGTCTGATTTGCAAATTTAATGTGTTTATAACTTTTAGGGAAGGTTTATTTTTCTTCTTAACCTCAAACCTACTGAATTAAAATTAATAAAAATACATATTAATGACAATATTAATTGTATTTGGTCTATACGACGCGTTTGAAAAAACAACACTCCCCTAGTAAAAATGATTTTTATATATTCATATATGATTTTTATACAATCATTTATGATTTTATACAATTATAACTTGTCGAGTATTGTGAAACATACATTTTTATATGATTATATAAAAAGATATTTAATTATATAAAATTATATTAACCAGATCTACCATTTTTCGGATCAAATAATATATTTGGTATATAATTATATTAACCCATACATGATTTGATCCGGAAAATGGTGGATCTGGTTAATATAATTTTATATAATTAAATATCTTTTGATATAATCATATAAAAATATATGTTTCACAATACTCGACAAGTTATAATTGTATAAAATCATAAACGATTATATAAAAATCATATATGATTATATAAAAATCATTTTTACTAGGGTCTATAAAAAATAAAAAATGCCCTGTTGGCTGTCCGTATCCAATATACACAAATTGCCTGCACTTGTACGTACAAACCATACGTCAATGTGGCAATATTTGTGAAAAGGTGACACGGATGAAATAAGAAGATAAACAGGGAGAATCTGAAGTAGAATGTTTGTATATGTCTGTTTGATCACTTCTGAAATTATTCATATGTGACAGCGCATAGAGAAAGGGACCTAAGGGTAAAATATCAATTTTTTTTTTTGACGTGGACAACATCTGAGCATCGAATGAGACCGATCCCATGCCCTCCTGAACAAAACCGGTTTTTACCCTTAGGTCCCTTTCTATTTTACGCGTCATATATAGAGACAATCTGACAATAAAAATATAAACAATAACACAATTTAATGGAAGATCACTGATGAAGCCTGTCCATAAAAAGCCAGAAACTAGATCTAGTCTGATTTGCAAATTTAATGTGTTTATAACTTTTGAGGAAGGTTTATTCTTCTTCTTAACCTCAAACCTACTAAATTAGAATTAATAAAAATACATAATAATGACAATATTAATTGTATTTGGTCTATACGACGCGTTTGAAAAAACAACACTCTATAAAAAACGTCACTTTAATTCAGCAATCACAACAACATAAATTTAAGTAAACAAGAACGGCGAAAAGTTTATTTATTTATTATTAAAAAAACAAAATTAATTGTCGATAAAATTTTATGCTTTTTCCAAGAAAAACCTATATTTCTTAGCAATGAAATGGTGTAACTGATATCATTTTGACGTTTCCCTGCAATTATTTTGACATTCCATATCCCTAAAATCCAGACTTGTGGGACATTTGAGCACTAATTCTGAATAAGTACGAAAGTGCCAAAAATGGTGATTTTTTGAAATGTTTGTATGGGAAACCCTCCAGGGGGATTCCGGGGGTGTGCCACTGGCATGGGTGGGTCTCGATTGGGGCACTCTAAATGGGTCAAAGTGGGATTTTTCGAATTTTGACCCTACGGGTCAAAAGTTGGGACATTAGAATTCGTTTTATAGGTATGGTTCCTAGGTCAAAGTTTCTTATTTTGATCCCTAGAATACGATTTTTCTTGTCACTTGAGCGATTTTTTTGCATCCCTACAAATCGACCCTCCCTAATGTACACTATATTTTCTTAAAAGCAAATAAACTCAATTAACTTAAATTACGTAAATTTTTACTTCAATTCAGTAAATTATTTCTTAAATTTTTTGGAATTGTACTGAAATTTAGTATACAGTTAATTTATTTAAATTTAGTATAAGCTTTTTCTTAAATTCAATAAAAATATTTTAAAATCGAGTAAATTGTTCTTAAATTTTAAGACGCTTGAACTTGTACTAATGCAGAATAAACTTATTTATATTTCTCAGTATACTCGTTATAAGTACCCAACAAACAATTCGTTCCGTTTACGCACCGTTTTCGGTTCGTCATAAACGGAATCCAACTCCGTTTTCGTACCGTTTTCTGGATCCGTATACGGACCAGAAAACGGAACTTAAGGAACATCGAAACTGATTCGAATCCGTTGAAAGTCCGTCATTGACGGACCGTTATGTCGTGTGAAAAACGGACAAGGCCGTTTGAAGTCCGTCAGTGACGAACCGTTTACGGACCGTTATGTCATCTAAAAAACGGACAAGTCCGTTGAAAGTCCGTCAATGCCGGACCGTTTCCGGGCCGTTATGTCGTGTAAATAACGGATTGATTCTGAATTTTTACCCTTTTTTTATTAATTATGAGCAGTATTTTTTTTATAGATTTATTAATAATTACATTGATTATATAAATTTGCATTATATTTACATCAGTTTACTCTCCATCCAGTTCATCAATTCACAACAGTGGCCTATAATAAAATGCAATATCTATATTAAAAGAAACAATAAATTAGTTAAGGATTAAGCGATTGTTTTCAAGATGGTGTTTTGCACAAAATGCAAGTTCGCACACTTTGCTGCCAACAACTAAATGTGTCACTAAATATTTATTTCTCTATTGCATTTGCTGACAAAAACCACATATTAAATTTCATTTAACTTACCGTCTAATGTATGTATCTGGTTTGAATTTCTTTGTTTTAGATCGGATTCATTCTTTCCGACTAATTTTATGTTTCAGTAATATTTTTTTTACCAACTGAATCACTTTTATTTTAAAAACAAGGTAACACCAGTCAAGTCCGTATTTAACGGTACGGAAACGGATACACCAAAACGGAGCTAAAACGGATTATGTTCGAAAATCCGTTTATACGGTCTGTTAATGTTCCGGATACGTACATTACGGACCGTTAATGTGCCGTAAAAGCCGGATTCATGATTCCGTACATGCCGGAGATTCCGTAAAAATGTTTCTTGGGTAAGTATACAAAATAAACAAGTAAAACAATTTTTTTTATAATATTATTTATAAATTTGAAATTCTCATTAGGTAAAAGCTTTCTAATATATACATAAGTATTTTAGTTTAGCCACACAAAAACTGAGTAATCCATTTCAAATATTTTTTTAGTAAGTATTAACCAAAATAATTTAAAATATTTTTCCAGAATCATTATTGTGCGACTAAAGTTGCAATTTGCAACCCTTTTGACGGCCTTTTACTTTTTTATGTGCGACTTTTTCAAACTCGTTTTAAATAAGCTGATCATATATGATCTGAGCTGGCACCATATATAATTAGATAGAATGATATGTAATTAGATCTGATAAGATCTAATCATTTTCATAAGTTAAATTTTAGCAAGCTGCTGTTAAATACATAGACAATTTCAGCTAAAACATTTGGGCTAAATTTAACAGAAATTTTACTTGATCTAATATTTCTACTGACGTATCGCTTAAAATCTGGGTTTTTGCACTCTACGGATCCGATACGATTTAGCTCCATATTTATTATTGAGAGAATAACTAATTTGTAAACGAACATTTACACGCGGAAGAAGACTAATAGAGCAAAATACACTTCTAAATAGCACTGTATCTCGCTTAGTTTCCGAAAACCAAAGTTTTACAAAAAGCAAACGAGAATAAAAACGAAAAATACTCAATAACGACGCGCAATTATCAAAAGCAGAAAATTCAAAATAACGGTAACGGTATTTTAAGGATAACGGTATTTAACTTTTTTCAGTAACGGTATTTTTAGGGTATCGATATTTCATTTATTTCGGCATCGGTATTTTAAGGGTAATGGTGTTTCAGTTATTTCGGTAAATTTTTTAATCCCCAAATATTTCCCCAATAGAGTTTTAAATACGAATTTCAAATAAAAACCAATTTTTAGTGTAAATGAAATTATATTTGTCAATAGGTGTGTTTGCTTACTTTTCCAGTAAAGTCCAGTAAAAATTACTCAGTAACAAATTTACAGAGAGTAAGGCAGAATTTACTCTGAAAAAGAAAAATATCTAAAAATGTACGCAAACAGAAAAATTGTAAGAATTAGTAAAATACTGCTGCCAACTTCTTTCCTAAAAATATCGCTAAATCAAACTAAAAAATCACTAGAAAATATCCAAAAAACTTAAAAAAGCGATAAATCGCTAAATTTCACGAACTTTTCAGGTTCTGTTGAAAAATTTCACAAAAATAGCTATATTTTTCAAACTTCTTAAAAAATTATCGATACATCGCCAAACTTTTCGAACTTTTAAGTTTTTCATAAAAATTTAGCGATAAATCGCTGAATAATAACAAATGGCAGGGGTCAGTGATCGGGAAGGGTTCAAACTACCGGGGAAAGTTATATCGGTAAAAAAGAAGTTATACGTGTCCCGGCGTTTCGCTGGGTCACCCCTAGGAATCGAGATATATCGATTTGACCTTTGGTGGTCTTTTTTTTTACATAACTCGAGAACCACTAGTCAGATTTTGCTCAAACAATTTTAAAAAAATTAAAAATTACAATTCCTTTAATCTGTTCATATAACGTTTTTCTATATACTCAACAGTTTTGCCGGTAAAAATAAATGTATGAAGAAAAAAATATTTTTTGCCTAAAATATTAAAAAAAAGTAATAAACAAAAGGTTATTGATTTTTATGGTAGCGGTAACAAACATTTATTTTTACCGGCAAAACTGTTGAGTATATAGAAAAACGTTATATGAACAGATTAAAGGAATTGTAATTTTTAATTTTTTTAAAATTGTTTGAGCAAAATCGGACTAGTGGTTCTCGAGTTATGTCAAAAAAAAGATATATCTCGATTCCTAGGGTTGACCCAGCGAAACGCCGGGACAGGTATAACTTGTTTTTGACCGATATAACATTTCCAGTTGGTTTCATCCCATCCCGATTTTGACTGTCGCATAGTGTAATAGGCCTTTTTTTTAATCACTGGATTTATTTTTGGATTTATTTTATTTTGTTGAAAAATCCATATTTTGTTCTTTAATTTTAATAATTTATAATTTGTATTAAAATCTTATACTTATTCTCGAATATAATGTCCAAGAAAATCATTAAATTTTGTAAAAATGTGAACACAGGAATTGAAATAAGCTAAATCCAAAATGGATTTAAAAAATAAATAAATCCGTTTTGGATTTAGCTTAATTTTATTCCAGAAATTGCATTTTCGCAAAATTTAAATTTTTTCTTTCACATTATATTGGGGAATAAGTGTTAGATTTGGATAAAAATATAAAATTTTGAAAATTAAAAAACAAAATATGGATTTTTCAACTAAATAAAATAAATCCAAAAATAAATCCAGTAAGAAAATGTCAAGACTGTTAAAAAGAAAAATCGCTAGTATTCTCGCTAATAGCTAAATTATATTTTACCCGCTAAACGAGTTGAAATATCGCTAGATTTGTCGAAAAAATTGCTAAATTGACAACAGTTATTAAAATAGCTGATTGCGAAATAAACCTATTCAAATTATTGGATTAATAAGTAAAACCTAATAAAATGATCAGTTCCCAAATGTTTTGTTTCTTCAATCATATGTTTTCAACCATGTTTTTTTTTCTTACAAATTCTTACTAGCAAAAATTCATCCAGTAAAAACTTGTAAGTTCTCTGGTATTGAACTGTCACTTTACTCTCTATTTTTCCTCTCTCCTTACTGAGTAATGCATTAAACACATAGACGACTGCGGCTACACGACTACACGAATACAAATGCTGCTGGCTTCAATTGTAGTCGTGTAGTCAGCTACTTAATATTTTTGAAAACGACAGCAACATGTAAACAGATAATCCTAAATATTTGACGTTTTGATAAATGAGATCTTTTTTGGTTTGTGCTTCTAAAATAATGGCTGAGGAATATTTTGTTAATTTTGTAAGATCCATTTTTTTTTGCAAAACATCACAATAATATTATTTCCAAATATAAATTAATGAAACCTTCAAACAATTGTAAAATATAAACAGCTGTTTCTTCAGTGTTCCCAAAACGGTGATTTTCTAGTCAGAACTAGCGATTTTATTTCGCCTCTAGCGGGAAAAATTGTCCTGTTTTACATATTTTGTTATATTGTCAACACTATTTTTGTTTTGTAGCCAACAAAAATAGAAATTATCCTAAGTTGACTACAGCGGCAAAAGTAGTCGTGTAGCCGTGTAGCTGTGTTGGTGTCAAAATAATCGTTTTCATATTAACGTGTGTATTTTATTTTTGACAGGCTGTAGTCGTGTAGCTGCAGTCATCTATGTGTTTAATGCATTATTGTGTAAACAAACACCTTCCAGTAAAAACTTGTACAAATTTGTACGAATTTGTACAAATTTTTGGGTACCCAAACACACTTAATATTAGAAACAATTATTTTCAAAAATTTTAAATAATAAAAAAAAAATATATATGTATATTACTAATAGGATATTAACAGCACATGTATTATTAGTAATGAGATTTGTGTAGTACCCTATACCCTCCACCAGTAAAGGGTATCCTATGCCCACTCGCTTACAAAACATATTACTTGCAACTACTTGCCATTTGAACCTATTATCACCAATGACAACCAATGCTAAAATAAGGCTATTAGTATAATTTCTATATTCTTCATAAAAGCTTAGATCATAAATACAAATAACCCATTTCAATTAAAATCGAATTTGAATTCATATTTTTTGCACAAAACTCAAATATATTATCAGGTTTATAAGATTCAACACACAAATCCTTTAAAAAATATTCATAGAGAGAATTTTTGAATTAAAAATAGTTTTTGTTCTTCCCACTGCCTTATACGATAATAAAAAAATTCAATTTTGAAAATAATTTCGTTTAACAATACGAAAACCTACAAAATCTACAAACTGTTTGCACACTTTGGACATTTAATAGTCTTGAAATCATTATTCAAAGTCAACGTACTTAAACGTGTATGTCATCTAATCCACAGGACTAAGTTCTATCAAAGTTAAACAACAAAAAAATCTAAACTTCATTAAGGCAACAATGGCTAAGTTTGATTTGAATATTTTCAATTTCAAAAATTACACATTTACACAAAGCCCTTTGTTTATTTTCATTGTGAACTATGAAAGTGTATATGATACATAAGGATATGAGTATAGAGACACTCTGTTCGGAAGCTAGCAATAAATTTGATTTAGAATTAGGTAAAATTTAAGTTATCACGACATGAAAAAAATATATTCGTAAACTACATCTGAATCCTAATTTTCGATTTTTTTTTGTGAGGACAATCGGTAATCGGTCGCTTCTCCTAAGAAATTAGCTATCTATTATTTCAGTATTTTTCTAGACACTTTATTTCAGTCTTTCAAAACACTTTTAGGCAATTATTTGTCCTCATATACATATAAACCAAACTCCAAACTTTTCACTTACAAAAGAATTACTTCCAAATAGCATATCCAAAACATAAAATAAATACATTAGATACACTAATAGAAAAAAATCTGAAAAAAATTTTGTTAAAACTACTTAAAATTAGTTAAACATGATGCTGCAGAAAAAACTGCTGAAATTATCAGATTATTTTTGCTATATATTAGTAAGATAAGAAGAGCAAAAATAAAACTGTTAAATATACCGAACTTTAGTTATTTTTAAGGTAAATTTTTGTTAATAAAATTGGTAAAAAGATTTTGCTAAATAATTAGTAGCCTGAAAAATCACAAAAAAATTTAAAATTTTCGAAGTTTTTTAGTATAGTGTTGTTTTTTCAAACGCGTCATATAGGCTAGTTGCAATTAATATAGTAATTAATATGCATTTTAAATTCAGTAGGTTTGAGGTTAAGAAGAAGAATAAAACTTTTTTCTTAAAGTTATAAACACATTAATTTACAAATCAGAATAGATCTAGTTTCTGCCTTTTTCTGTGGACAGGCTTCATCAGTGATTTTCCATTAAACTGTATTAATGTCTCTATATGATAATTTTTTCAAAAACCCGTCGCACAGTGCTTTGATGCCATATAACGATTGAACAAAAATAGAAGCAGGGGAGACAGAGTTTTGAAATTTGGTAGGCTGACATAGAACTCCTTAGTTAAGAAAAATTTTAATTTTTGGAAATATCGGGCCAAGGACACGCCCACCTCCCATAGGGCCTGAAATTTAAAAATATTATATTAGCTACATAAGTGGACGTAAAATTTCAAAAAGTATCCATTGAGATGCACATAAAACTGGAAACGTTGGTGTCAATTTTTAACAAAATCGAAGCAAGGACTCTTAGTCCTGTCATATATCCTTTATTTTAAAATCTTTATAAAACCTGCCCGATTGCCATTAAATTTAGCACGTAAATTGATATAAGGTGAAGCCATATTTGTGCCAAATTTCGGTAAAATCGATTCATTAATAAAAAAAATTACTTTTACAAAAAAGGGTTTTAAACGCTTAAAATGATTTTTCTAAAACAAAAAAAAAAAAAAAATAAATAGTATTAAAATAGGAAACCATGTGAATCCTCCATTTTAGGGATAGGGTATGTTCAGCGAACTTTTGTAAAACACTACGAGGAATATTTTTGTGGAACATTTGAACCTTCTAGCTCTTCAATTAAAGGTACTTTTTTGGCCTCTTTTTAAAACGAACAAAAATGACCCGTAAGTTGAAGAGTTAGAGGGTTAAAATGTTCCGCAAAAATATTTGTCATGAAATTCTACTATAAGACATCAGCATCAGCATTGAAAATTGAACTTAAGTGCCAGTAATAAGTAAAAACTCAAAATGTGTTTAAGGGTTAATTTCGTACTTATTCAGAATTGGCGCTCAAATGTCCTGCAAACCTGGATTTTAGGGAGAAACAATGGGAATCTTTCATTTTAGGTATAGGATGTGTTTAGTGAACTTATGTGAAACTCTACGAGGAACATTTTTGTGGAACATTTGAACCCTCTAGCTCTTCAAATTACGGGTCTTTTTTGTCCCTTTTTAAAAAGGGGCCCAAAAAATTCCCTTTCATTGAAGAGTTAGAGGGTTATAATGTTTCACAAAAATGTTCCTTGTAGTGTTTTACATAAGTCCGCTCAACACATCCTATACCTAAAATGGAATGTTATGTATATTTTAATTAACTACAAATATGTTGAAGTAATTAAAAAAAATCTTCGAACCACTTTTTAAAAAAATGTATTTTTGAGAATTATTTTCGTGAAACAATTAAAACCCATTTTTCTGTTCAGTCATTTTTATGTAAAATTCTCTGAGTTTAGCGCCCTCTCGTGGTGGTAAAAGCAGTCACAGAAAATATATTTTTTTACATTTATTTCGGTAACTTTATTATCTTTCCAAAATTGTGTCTTTAATCTTAATTTGGGACAACATTTTTTTTTTGATTTTTGTCCATGGGACGAAGTATTGTGCGTCGACTGTAGGAATCGAACCCATGCACTCCTACATTCCAAACGTAACTATACTTAAGTTCGACAGCTTAGCCATCTAACCCACGTAAGGCCTTGCATATAGTGTAGTTTTTTTTGATTGTTTTTAATGCAGCAGCAGTTTCCAATTTTTTTTAGCAAATTTGAATTCAACTAAATTTAGCTTAAAAATAACAAACAATTTTTAGATCTAGCAGTTTGGTTTTGCTATTTTAAGTCCCCTAATATTTAGCAAAATATTCTGCAATTTTACAGTACAATTTGTCATTTTCAATTAACTAATAGGTAGTTAAAATATAACTAAAATTCTATAAATTTGTCGGTTGTATTTTTGTTGTTCTTATTTTACTAGTATTTAACAAGCAAATCTGCTAATTTCTGCATTTTTTTCTGCAGGGTAATTTTTAGCTAATTTTTTTTCGCTTTTTCTGCTATTTGTACCGATTTGTTTCTATGAGTGTAGGTATCCCACAATTAATTTTTGAAAATAAATAGCCACTGGCTTGGAAGCAGCGACGATATTTTGGTTAAAAGTAATTACGTTTTCTTCATAATAGAGTTGTGGGCGCTGTGGTGTAATGGTTAGCGCGTTTAACTGTTACTCGTGAGGTTGAGGGTTCGAGCACCAAACATCGCAACATCAATTTATGAAAAATAGTAATATGTATGAGTTTTTTCTATCCCTCATACATATCGTAGCGTCCTCCTTCGGTGTTTCCATAGCACTTAACCCCACCGAAGTAAAATAATATAACAGGGCTATGAACTAAGTAAAAAGCTTCAACAAAGTTCGCCAACTCACCATCAGATAGCGCGCAACAACTGTTCTAAAATTCAACATTTCGCAATTACAGTGTTGCCATATTTGAAGCCCTTCATCTTTCACCACCTTCTTTCACTTCTTCTCTATCCCCTTTCCAAAGGAAGCAACACGTTAATTAATAGGAATAATTTCCGGAGTGTTGTTTCTCTTAAAAAAAAAACAAATTTATTGAGTATATATATTTAAAATACCTACCAAATACTTTCAGAGTTGAATTTTTCCATATAAAAATGTAATTTTGTCATAAAAGAAAAGTTTAAAAATGCAACTCTGTTTTTTGTTAGAAAATACATCCCTGTTTTTGTATGAATATAAAATGTATTGAGTAGTATAGCACTCAGGAAACTTTTGCTGTCAGAATTTGTTAGTTGTTTAAGAGTATTTCAGTTTTGTTGCTTCAAGTAAAAATAACTTTAGTTTGTAGAAGAAATGTAAATTTTAACTACATTCGTAAAGCATTTAAAAAAAAAAACAAACGACTTAAAATAATGAGAATTCTTAACATTTATTTTTTTCAGTCATTTTATTAAAAATAAAAAATTAACCAAAAAAAAAGTATGTAAATGATTTCTGACAATAAAAAATATAAACAATACTACACTTAAATGGAAAATCACTGATGAAGCCTGTCCATAAAAAAAGGCAGAAACTAGATCTAGTCTGATTTGCAAATTAATAATGTGTTTATAACTTTTGAAAAAATGTTTATTCTTCTTCTTAACCGCAAACCCACTAAATTAGATTTTTGTTAGTTGTTTTGACTAATTTGCGGTTCATTTTATTAACAGTCAAAAACAATAGAAAATGTGAGTCAAATTTAATGAAATATTAGTGTACCAGTTTTGAAGTTAATTTAATTTGTTTTAAATAAATATTTATTTTAACTCTGAGTATTCAAAAGTATTCCCATTATACAAATCTGCTTCGAAATTCAAAAATTTATGCTACAAAATATTTCCATATAACACTATACAACAAAAACTCTTTCACAAATTTTCGGCTGTAAGTTCGAACAAATGAAGTATATTTGTAAAAATAATATTCAACCATCAAAAAGAAAATCACTATTGAGGTTTTGCAGAAATTCCTCGTAATTTTTGAGCCCAGTGTAAAATATTGGCATATGTACAGTAAGAAACATGGGACTAATGAATTAATTTCAATATTTCATTGATAGAAAATGCAATGAAATTATTTTCAGTACAATTTTTTTAAATTAATGAAAATGATTTAAGGATTTTATTTCGTCATTAGTGATAATTATGAAAACAAGAACGGTGAAAACAGAACTTTTCTCAATGTATCTGTCCTGTTAGTGGTGAAAAGACCACTGGTTCGAAAGTACCCGTCCCGTGACGAAATTTGTGGTTATGTGACCGTATATGTTCATATATGATCATTTATGCTTATATATGATTGACATATGAACAACTATGGTCATATACCCTTAAATTTCGTATCCGAAGATATATGAGATCATGTATGGTCATACATTGAACTATTCAAGGAAGTATATGACCATGTATGTATCATAAGCAAGTAAATGTATGATCATGTATGTTCACATAACTTTCCATTTTCACATGGGTAATGAAATTTTTTACATTTCCATTAATTTCAACTAAATGTAATAAAATTGTAATAGTAATGAAAAATTCCCAAGTATGGTAGTAATGCAAATCTTTTTTTCCACTCTATCTATATCATGAATATGAAGTTTTCAGTAAATTTTGCAAAATATAGAAAAATAATGAAACAAAGAAATTTAATTAGTTCACTTAAGTTGAAATACATGCAAGTATCTGTTGAAATTTAAACTTAAAAAAATAGGGGGCAGATTTTGTATATATCTTAAGTTTGTATCATTAAAAATTTTATTGTAGAACCATGTCATAGGCAATTACTTCCGTTGTTGATACAATTAAACAATTTATCAATATTACAAATTATGTCTATGTGTATTTGCATATTCCAGAAATTGGGGTGCCATTGTTTAACTTCCCAACAAAAGAAAGATGCAAACTCAGTAGAAAAACCACTACAATTAATTGCCAAAAGTGTACTTAAAATATTTAATAAGTAAAGGCTGCTTAAAATGTATTTAAGAACAAATAAAACTTTACTTGAAAATAGGACCACTAACTAACATTTCATTAAATTTTACTTACATTTGATTTTGTTTTGTGACTGTTAATAAAATGAACCACAAATTAGTCAAAAAAACTAACAAGGATTACAACTGTAAATTTGTTTGCTTTATTTTTTAACAAAATGACTGAATACAATGAATGTTACGAATTTTCAGCATTTTATGATGTTTTTCTGACTTGTTTTTTTATGATTAACTTATGTAGTTAAAATTTACATTTCTTCAACAAATTAATGTTATTTTCATTAAAGAAATTAAAATCCCAAAACTTATTTAACAAATTGTGAAAAATAATCTGTTGATTTCAATTTAGACAATAAACCTGACAAATTCTGACTGCAGAACTTTTCTGAGGCGGTATGAACTAAGTCCCCAATGAACTAAGTCCCCATTGAACTAAGTCCCCAATGAACGACTTAACGACTAAGTCCCCAATGAACTAAGTCCCCAAAATCAAAATGAACCAGGTCCCCAAAATTTTGTACAGGGAAAAACAACAACGAATTTGTACAGGGAAAAACAACAACGAATTTGGGGACTTATTTCACTTTTTGGCGACTTAGGGCAATATGGCTGACAGAAAATGAACAAAACCAAACGCAAAAATTTAAGAAAAACACAAAAGATAAAGCACAATAATCTAAAAAGAGACAGATGTATACAAAAAATGCGCAATGCAAAATGTATGTAGATTTTATATTGTTATCTCCCTCTTGACTTGACTTCCAGGTAAACAAAACCATACGGTTCGAGAATACTTTTTTGACACCTGTCATTGGTTTCACATCTGGTATTGATCTGTGGTTTTATTTCTCACTTCAATGAGAATAAGTTCATAATATGTTTCTCTTGCTTCGTTTAAATAGATAGATAAATAAAAACTTTATAAAAAAATGGGACCTTATTTCTTTTTAGAAATGGGGAATTATTTCATTATGTGCTAAAACCCTAAAATTTATTTGGAAAATTGTTGGAAAATAATCTGTTGAAGGCATGTCCCTATCAGGATTTCATTCTTGCCTAAGGAAATCGTCAGTGGACGACGTTTTAGAATTTCTAGAAATATTTATTAGGCTAAATCACAAACTCAATGAGAATTTCTATTTCTCGTCTAGGAGCGTCATTTAACAAGAAAAAACAACAAAAAATTTTACCACAATTTGCTTTGTCATCTTCCAAAATACAACTCTGTTGTTTTGACAGATCTAGCAATGTAATGACTTCTATTTATGTATAATCAATAACTGAAAATCGTATGTTTTCTATAAATGGCAGTTATGTTTAAATTCGCACAAGCACTTGCATATTCGTTATTTCAAATTTATACATATCCGCCAGGATTCGAACCCGCCATCATCTGTTTCGAAATTAACTGTATCCAAATCGCTTAGTTGGATCACTTTTTGAGCAATAATGCTTAAGAAGTAATAATTAAGTGATTTTTGGGTGTTGGTAAGTATCAGTCCCTGTTAGCAGTGATGCGAGAGGCTATTTTGAAAATTCTCTACGTTTGTTATAAATATTTCCTTTTTTCCCCTATATCCAAACATTTTTTTTTATTTCATAAATTTATTAAATTTAACAAAATACAACAATGTTAGTATATTTTATAAATTTTTTTAAACAAGTTTTAAATCAATTTAAAGTTTTTGAATCAGAATTGAGTGAAATAAGAGTCACCCAGCAAAACCTTTCATTACCATGTAATGAGTTTTAGGTATTGAAATCTTAAGTGTTCACTAGTTACCTTTTAATTACTAAACTACTTATTTTAACATGGTGATGTCATTGGAGGAAGGTCATTACACTGATGTTACCTGTAAGTAGTTTATCAGCTGTTCTATAAATAGATGTTGAATATAGATTTAAAAAAATATAAAAATTTAAAAACCAATAGGAGCTGACACGTATTGATCAGCGTACCCCACGATTGTCAGGCAAACACTCTAACCATTAGACCACGACATCACTATGATTTTTATTGCTTTAACTTATGTACACATTTATTGTGGCAACTGTTATACATGTCTATTTTTCACAAAACTTGTTGTTATTAAATACTGCTTAATGAACATCAACATTTCTATAAATAGATGTTTAATATAAATTACAAAAAAAAAACAACAATGGAAGCTAACACGAGTTGAGCAGCGATCCTCATGTCTGTCAGGCAAAAACGATAACCACTAGGCTACGCCATAGTTATGGTTTTTAATGATTTAGAACATATATTATTGGTTTAAGCTATTGTGAAATAGTAATGTGTGGGGTATAATTATCGGTAACTCATTACATTCAGTTTAAAAGTAATTCAACGGGTAATGAGATATGAGATCTAAGTAATGCATGTAGTAATGACCAGTCATTACCAAGGTTTTGCTGGGCATTTGTCGAATATTATCTAACAAATATATTAGGGGGTAAACAATAGATTTCGTTTTAAAACTTGTAGGAAAAAAATCTCATGATTATTTTTGAAATTTCTATTAAATAACCTTTTTAAAATATAACTTTTTCTCTTAATTTTAGTCCGATTCGATTATTTTATAAAATACATAGGTACATATAAAAACAGATGTAATGAAAAGTATTGGGCAAAATTGTACCAAATATTAATTATTCAAGATGTCAAAAAAAAAAAAATAAGTTTTCCATTAACCGAATAATCTTTGATTCAATAGGGAAAAAAGCTGCATAGAGAAAGCTTTCTGGATAAAATTTCAATGAATTCCCTTTACGCAATAATCCATTAACATCATGCGGATTATTCATTAAAATCATGCAGATAACTCACTCAATGTGTCAATGCAAACCCCTACGTACACCTAAGGGGCCTAGAGACGATTCTTTGGATGGACAGTTCCCTACTTGGGTCATCGATGATCTAACTACCCTACCGGTCCGCCAGTCCGGTAATCCTGCGGAAAGACAAAACAGGGGAAAAAGAAACCTAAAATGTCAAATTTACCGGTTCCTCCACCCATCTCCACACCCTGCTAATAAAATGAAAAAAGAAACCACACACATTCTAACAACAGAAAACTAAAATCGAAAAAACCCCCCAGCACCCGTGCAGTAACATAGCCGTGTAGGCACTTGGGCAATTCCTGAAGCGCTTTCGTCCTCTGCCAAAGCGACTCATCAGCAGGATTAATCTACTACCCAGTGTAGAAAATCATTACCAGATATGTGGTTATGTAACTACATACTTGGTAATGGTAACTAGTTACTTTTGTTATTACATTTCTTATTACCTTTATATGGCGGTGTCGCGAAAAATAATGAGTTGTCGTTACACACCAGCATACGAAAAATCAAAAAATATATCGTTACCTATGTGCTTACCAGTACTGACAAAAATAATGAGTCTAAAAATAGATTTTCTAAAAAATAAATTATATAAAAAAAAATATTTTTTATTGTATTTTTTTTTTAAATAAAATTTACTGGTGCGGGAATTGAACCTGGGTCTACAGATTGCCAGTCAACAGCTCTACCATCTGAGCTATATCGACATGTAATATTTAATAGATAAAAACACAATTGACCTGCTGCACACAAGTAAGCTTACTCGCCCACATACAAAAAATCCAAAAATATGTGGTTACATATATCCTTACCAGTGTTTAAAAAATATTGAGTCTAAAAATAGATTTCAAAAAATTTCAAAAAAAATCTAAAAAATTATTTTCTATTTGAAATAATGATAAAAATAAGTCATTATCAGTAACTCATTATTATATGTTTTAAAATAATACAGAAGGTAAGTGGGTGTCATTACTGGTACTCCAAAAAATAATGATATGTCATTACCGTTTCTACACTGGGTAGTTCCGTGGAACCCCTGTGAGACGCATATATAATATGTTCCCGAAGAATTTCCAAACTAGACCAGCATAACAAACCAAATGCCTACCCGTCCCAAAAAACCATAAATCAAAGCAATGCAAAAACAACCTACCCCATCGATCCGAGTACCACGCCCGAGAGCCTATAGCACTGGCCATAACACCCGCGGAATATAACACACACTCGCGAAACCACACAATAAAATGCGAATCAACAAAAATAGCCCATCAACATCCCACACATAAATTCCACAAAAAATAATAAATCCAACATTTACCCCATCATTCCATGAACCACAACAAGCGACTCCTTCCTCTCCTGATAGCGACCACAACACACGTTCCCCACAAATCACAATCGCGACAAATTAAAAACAAAACGAAAAACAATAACGACCGAACAATCGAAATTAATATCCAGAAAATAATTATATATTGTCAAAAATTAATAAACCCTATGTGATCAGCGGCCCAATCCACTCAGCGGATCCTTCACCCAAAAAATTCCATCGGCCACATTCCCGCAACACAGACACCCAAAGCCAAGGAATATAGCCTAACTTAGGCCATATAAGAAACAAAATTAAAAATCAAAATGCCAAACATCCGCACTCCATAAAATTCCACAAAACACACGAAATCCCTCACCACAAAACTAATGAATAGACGTCACACACAGGAAAAAAAATTGCCAACCGAATTGCTAAGCCTATTTTGGTTGCTACAACCAAGAAATTCGGTTGGTGAAGCCATATTGGAATGTGATTCCTAAATATTTTGGGTATTGCAACTAAAATTCAGTTGTGTAAACCGAATTTTGTTGTGATAACCAATTTTCAGTTGTACCAACCTATTTTAGTAGATGTAACCGTATTTCAGTTGGAAAATGGCATATTTTTTCTCTGTGTGCACCAATAAATTTACAAATTTAAATAATCCCTAAAAACCGTCAATAAAACATAATCAACACATCCACAGGACCTGAGAGAGATACCTACCGAAGCGTGGATTTGTCCACTAACTCTGCACACAGAAAACAGTCTCAGTTGTGGCCACCGAATTTGTTGCCAATCGAATTCGTACGGTTACGACAACTATCTTTATATTAAATTATATTTTTCGTCGTGAAAGCCAATATTCGGTTGTCTAATTCAATATTACGTTCCACATAAATATTATTATGTTCCACAAAATTTCATTGAAATTAAAAAAGCTTTTTTCGAATTTTCTGGTATTGAACCCGGCCACTCAGGTTAATAGTTCACACTCTTACCCACTGCACCACAACTACTTTTAATTTTCTTAGCCATATTAACTGTTTATACATATGAATATTTTATTTTAATTAAAAAAAAAACATCTAAATTTTTGTCTTTTCCGGGATTCGAACCCGGAAATCCGGCGTATTAAGCCAACTTCTCACCCACTACACCACAAACACTTAATAATTTTAATGACTAATTTTGAATTTATGTGTTTTATTAATACAGTATAAAATTCGTTTATCAATACCAATTAATAGTTGTGTGTGTTATCAATATAATCCACAATTCGGTTGGTTCTACAGAAACTTGAATTTAAGGTCATATTTGATTAGGATACCCGTATTTGTAGTTACCTTTTTCGAATATTGAAATTTTTTTAAAAAAGGTTATAGATAACACCAATTTTCTTGTATATTCACTACATAAATGGCTGCTTCTACTGCATAGAATTACTAAACTGATACTAATTTTAAAATTGATTGGAGATACCAATAATTTGTTAAAAGGATTGTTTTTTAGTTCATTTTCCTTATTTTTAATACCTAGTAAAATATTTTTGATGTAGTATTCAATTATAGGTAATTCCAAATAAAATAAAGTCCTGGCAAATTCATTTTAATGGTTTTGATCGAAAGCCAACCAATCTTTTTCCTGGGTGTGTATAAACTATCGCACAAGAAAATCCAATTGATGAAAATGATTTTTCCTTCAATAACATTTTCAAGGCAAAAATTCCTACAAAATCAATAGGCAGTGTTAATTCTCATCTAAAGCTATATGAAGATGAGAGGGAGGTACGGGAGCCATCTCCGGAATAATAATGGGTCCTATGAAATCCCTAGTTCTACATAATAGTCCGTACCCATGCAAACAGATGTACACATAGAACATGACCGGAACAATGTTTTAATACTTATTTCTCCTAAATACCCACACAAGCATGAATGAGCAGGAAATATGCCACAAAGCGATAGGAGTGCCCAAAACATATTCCCCCTATTATCCAGGTTGGTCAAATGTTGACAGAGATCCCTCTAACCCATGTCCACATATCCATCAAGGGTTCAGATCAACTCATATACTCAGCCCTTGTTTTCACTCAGAGCACGTTTTTACCGTTTGTATGCGACGTTCTGTTTCCCCTAATGGACATTTATCCAACAACGAATATTCAACTCGAAGACGGTATTGCTATGAGCCTCTTATGGGGCTGAAATTAGAACGAAAGCAAAGAAACTTTTACACGGTTGTTTGTTTTGATCTTAAACCGAACAAAAATAACACTCATTGTAACACTTACAAACAACCGTGTAAAAGTTTCTTTGCTTTCGTTCCAATTTCTATAAATAGAATTAAAAAGCTTGAATGCTAAAAAGCGCGAATCATTGCTTTGCCCATTGAAGGAGCTTCAATAAGTAAGAACAACTACAACATAGGGAAAAATAATAGCTTTGTTAAAGACATGTGGTTTTCGTTAGTTATAATAACACTATGCGACAGTCAAAATCGGAATGGGATGAAACCAACGGGAAATGTTATATCGGTCAAAAACAAGTTATACGTGTCCCGGCGTTTCGCTGGTTCACCCCTAGGAATCGAGATATATCTTTTCTTTGATATAACTCGAGAACCACTAGTCCGATTTTGCTCAAACAATTTTAAAAAAATTAAAAATTACAATTCCTTTAATCTGTTCATATAACGTTTTTCTATATACTCAACAGTTTTGCCGGTAAAAATAAATGTTTGTTACCGCTACCATAAAAATCAATAACATTTTGTTTATTACTTTTTTTTTATTTTAGGCAAAAAATATTTTTTTCTTCATACATTTATTTTTACCGGCAAAACTGTTGAGTATATAGAAAAACGTTATATGAACAGATTAAAGGAATTGTAATTTTTAATTTTTTTAAAATTGTTTGAGCAAAATCGGACTAGTGGTTCTCGAGTTATATCAAAAAAAGACCACCAAAGGTCAAATCGATATATCTCGATTCCTAGGGGTGACCCAGCGAAACGTCGGGAAACGTTTAACTTCTTTTTTACCGATATAACCCTTCCCGATCACTGACCCCTACCATTTGTCTCACAGTGTTATTTATACCAATTTCATTGTACTAAAATTATTGATCTTTAGTAAATTTTTTAACTGATTTTAGCAAATCGATTGGGAATTGCAGTTTACAACAATTTTGTTAAAATTTAGTAGCGGCTACTGATTTGTTCTACTAATTTTATTGTACTACAAATCAGTAGACATGTGTTGCTAAACATTTTTAGTAGACATTTTTGGTTGAGTGTAGAAATCGATTTTCTAATTATGCATGGATTTTTAATGTAGACTTTTATAAGGTTTTAATATCTTTTTTAATACTATTCACTATCACAGTATAATTTTTTACTAGCATGCTTTAATAACTATAATTATCTGGTAAGTATATTGGATTCCTTTATATGAACCGTTTATTTTGAAAGTAGCGTAAGTCCACTATTGGTTGAAATTGAGTCAATGTTAGCATGCGATACAACTCTACAGGATCTAACTACTACCCAAAAGAAAATATTAAAAAACGTCAGAAACTATTAAATTTCAATAAGAAAACTTTTACTGCATACAAGTACTTCATTAGCGATTTAACAAAAGTGTTTATTTTGGAAGTTGTGTAAGTCTTAGCTTACAATTAGAAAATTACGTTTTTTTGCGTTAAGAAATTTTTTTATTGCAGAGACTACACTCACAATATATTTACCATAACCGATTGAGATTTATTTAAAAAGTAATAGGTAAAGTTTGTTTTCAATTGAAGTGTCAATTAAAATACATTAAAACATATTGTTTAACTTTTTTTTATCAATCAATAAAAAACAAACTAGAAAAAAATATATATCGTCTGTAGGAGTTGTTATTTTCAGTCAAATATTCTATTTTTAGATTTCTATTAGAAAATACACTCATCTGGCATAGGAATAGTTTACGCCACAGAGCGATAACAAAATTTCGTTCCATAGTGTAATTTTAACAGCTTTAATGGGTTTAGTAGCAATTTATCGCTGTGAAGTAATGTTGTATACCTAAATACACCAGCAAAAATCAATTAGCAAAAATCATAGAAAAACATTCTGTTTTTAATAAATTAGACTTATACACTCACAATATTTTATCGTTAAAAACAACCTAAAATACATAATAAATTAATTGAAAACACAATTAAAAAGAGGACTACCTACTGATTTTTCATTATATTCAAACGATTTTGTTATTTATTTTCAAACATTATTTAAACAATCCATAAAAGAGATAAAAATAATTGAAAAGTCTGTTCAAACAATCATAAATTTTTGTGGTTTGTTTTTTCATATTTGAAAGTCTTTTTTTTTTGTTTGAATTTTCAAAACACTACACACACGTTCATATATTTACTGGCTAAGTTTGTGTGTATGAGTAAGCAATTTCTTATAACTTGAATTGAAGTAATTTGAATATAAACAAACTATTTTAACAAAAAAGAAAATCGAAAATATTTGAATTTTTTTGTTTTAAAACAGAAAACAATAAAATTATTTAAATTTTTTTTTCTAAAAATAGAAAACTAAGAATAGAACATTTGACTGAAAATATCAACTCCTACAGACAATACATATTTTTTTGTAGTTTGTTTTATATTGATTGATAAAAAAAGTTAAACAATGTTTCGATGTATTTTAATTGATTCTTCAATTGAAAACAAACTTTATCTATTACTTTTCAAATAAACCTCAATCGATTATGGAACATATGTACATTGTGAGTGTAGATTTAAATATATTTGAAAATTTGAGAACAAATTTTTGAAATAAGGAAAATTATATTTTCGAAGATTAATCCGACAAAGTTTTTTTTCTCCAACGCAAGGATATTTCATGTAAAATTCATATCCATAAAAATATAAAAGATTTTGATATCCTTATCCGCACCTGTTGAGTAGTGTAATATGATGCGACCCCCGGTAAGTTTGCGAAATACCAAATTTGACATTAAGCCATATATGTACCCACACCTACTATATAAAATTCATTTGGTAGATAGGGAATTAACTAAAAAGAGAAAAAAGTGGCTTTAGAAATATTCTTTCAGTCCAAAATTAATATAGTAGATAACAACTGTATAACTGAAGCATTTGCCATCAAAAACTTATTTTGAATATAAACCCTTGATATAATGAAAGGATCAAGCTTTCAAGACTTATTAAAGCGCAAACCCATGCTTCAAAGAAAAATGGACTTGTGCTTATTTAAAAACGAACAGTTCATATGTTTTTAATATGCAAAATGTAGAATGTACATTAGGGCGGGTCGATTTAATAATCGCCCATGGCTCAGTGAAAATCGGATTCTAGGAATCAAAATAAGAAACTTTGCCGAAGGAACCATACCTCTAAAACGAATTCTACTACCCCCCAACTGTTGACTTTTGTCCCGTAGGGTCAAGTTTTGAAAAATCCCACTTTGACCCATTTAGAGTGCCCCAATCGAGTCCAAATGTATGACCGACCCCCACTAACTTTGAAGGGCCGATCCACCCATGCCAGTGGCACACCCCCTGGAACTCCCCTTGGGGGTTCCCCATACAAACATTTTAAAAAATCACCATTTTTGGCACTTTATTTTATTATTTTTTATTTATTTTTATTATTTTATTTATTTTTTCTCTTTAGAAATTTATTTAGTCAGAACATATGTAAATGAAAAAATTAATTTAACTTAGTAATAGAAAAGAAAATAAAAAAAATTACTGTTTGAAGTCTTTTTTGCTTTCAAGTCTGGGCAATTTCGCACGGCTCTCTAATGTCGTCACCATAACAGCCTCTACATTTTCCGGTATAACTCGTTTGGAAACGCTAGCTAGCAATTGAACGTGTCGTTCTGTTGCAGGTCGTAAAATAGGTTGTGTGGGTTTTTTAAGCCACCACAAGACACAGCTGCATGCCGTAAACTTACTTAAGCTAAATCGGTTACAGGTAGAATTGAGCATAAAATTATCATAAAGGATTTTCCAGAAGTAATAAAAGGCGCACTTGCTTAACAGAATTTGTGGTCAGATTAACGTTTAATTTACATGTAAGTACTTTATGGGCAGTTTTGACAACAAAATCGGTTACAGGTAGAATTGAGCATAAAATTATCATAAAGGATTTTCCAGAAGTAATAAAAGGCGCACTTGCTTAACAGAATTTGTAGTCAGATTAACGTTTAATTTACATGTAAGTACTTTATGGGCAGTTTTGACAACAAAATCGGTTACAGGTAGAATTGAAATTACCATTTCATTCTTATTACCTCGTCTCCTAGACCATATATAACGCAACAGTTTTTGTGAATGCATTAAGTCGTTGTGAAGAACTCGAAGTGTGAAGTGCTAATTTGAGATAAAAAAATATTTAAAAAAAAATCATTCCAAATCAAGAAGTTTACAATGAATCCACCATTCTCTACACCGCAAGATGAAGCAATAACAACATCAACAACTATCGAAAACCCAATGAGTCATATACCCAGGCATGATGTTACTGTTTTTGGTGTGTCTACTGATTTGACTGATCTTAATTTACCAACCCATCTGGATATCTTGAGATATTATTTTTACTTGAGCGAACAAAAAAAGTTGTCCTATAAAGCATTCACTATTCAAGTACAAGATAAGTTGATTGGAATTTGGGAAAAACTTGGTATGGAAATAATGCTGAAAAAAAGTGTATGTAATAAATTGAATAGATTGCTTTACAAATATCAAGAGCAAATCAAGAGAAGAAACAAACCCCAACAATTTACAGAGTATGTAAAATCTCTGGAAACAATTTTTTTCATTGGAACATGTAAATGCGATTTGAAGGCAGCTCCATGTGCATGCGGTTTGGTTCCCGAACGCCTCAAAGAGTTTATACACGATCAACATAATCAGATAAGTCTAACAATGGATGGATTTGCGATGGAAATTGAAGAGCAAGGAGCAACGTCTATGTCATCAATGCCAACATACCAAGATCCCGATGATTCAACATACGCACCGCCACCGGTTCAAGAAGATTTGGATATAAGCACAAGTTCACAATACACACAGAGATACGATTGTTTTAACTTTGCCTTGGTATGTGACAGATTTGGCGTGCCTGATAGAGTAGCATCAGCAATGGGAACAGCTCTTTTCCAAGATTTTAAAATGAAAGATATCCATGGCAAACCTCTCATCATGGATAAATCGAAAGTTCGCCGAGAAAAAGAGAAATGCAGACAAGAAGTGCTTCGCAAACGGTTAGATGATACCAATTTGTTAGCATTTTCATTCGATGGCAGAAAAGATGATACTTTAACGAGAGATACAATTGATGAGAAGTATCATACTAGAATGGTAAAAGAACCTCATCTTGTTATTTTGAGAGTACCGAATTCTGAATTGATTGGTTACGTAAGACTGGAACATGAAACCGCTGAATACAAAACAACCAAATTAAATGATTTTTTCAACGATAAAAATATATCACTGGATGCATTAATTGGCATATGCACTGACGGTGAGCCAACAAACACTGGCCCAAACGGTGGAATTATACGACGATTCGAATTGCTGTTAAAAAGACCATTGCATTGGTTCGTTTGCCTTCTACACTTCAACGAACTTCCGTTTCGGCATTTGTTTGAAGCTTTGGATAAATCAACCAGCACTGGACCAAGATCGGCAACCGGAAAATTGAGCCGTCAAATCGAAACTTGTGAAACTCTTCCGGTAAGTTATTGCTATCACTCATTTATTATAATTGTCAACCGTTTTTAATTGTTTTATTTTTATATATTTTCAGGTGGTGGACGGCTTTCAGAAAATTGAGTTGAAAAATATGCCCCTGCTCCAGAAAAAATTGAATTTTCCACCGATTCCAAGTACTTATACGACATGGCCCATGCAATTTCTAGCGGCGTGGTTTCAGTGGATCTGGCAAACATCAAACCAGGGAAAATTGTACATTCTCGGTGGCTCACCAAGGCCGCTAGACTATTACGATTATATGTGACAACGGAAAATCCAGATGCAAATTTAAGAATACTGGTTGAATTTATAATTACATGTTATGTGCCAATGTACTTCATTATCAAGTATTACAGCTCTGTCGTGTACGGTAGTAGATTATTTTTCAAATTCATTAGTTGGTCAAGATTTCTAGAACCTCGTTTACGCAAAATTGTCAATAAAGTAATTACAGATAATTCATATTATGCGCATTCGGAAAATATCTTGTTATCAATGTTGTTTGATGATAGCAAAGAAAAGCGCGACTGTGCTATCAAGATAATTCTACGCTATCGAACCGATGTTGACGACCCAACGGGACTTAGAGCTTATAAAAAACCAGATATAAACTTTTATTGCACAAGTTACACGGAAATGATCAATATGAATGACATAAATGACGTATTTGAACCACCATTCACGCGAAGCATTCCATACGATACTTTGAAAGAATATTTAAATCAAGATGATCCACCGTTTAATGATCCAAAAATTCCATCACACATACAAGAAACAGAACGACACGTTCAATTGCTAGCTAGCGTTTCCAAACGAGTTATACCGGAAAATGTAGAGGCTGTTATGGCGACGACATTAGAGAGCCGTGCGAAATTACCCAGACTTGAAAGCAAAAAAGACTTCAAACAGTAATTTTTTATTTTTTCTTTTCTATTACTAAGTTAAATTAATTTTTTCATTTACATATGTTCTGACTAAATAAATTTCTAAGGAGAAAAAATAAATAAAATAATAAAAATAAATAAAATAAATAAAAAATAATAAAATAAAGTGCCAAAAATGGTGATTTTTTAAAATGTTTGTATGGGGAACCCCCCAGGGGAGTTCCAGGAGGTGTGCCACTGGCATGGGTGGATCGGCCCTTCAAAGTTAGTGGGGGTCGGTCATACATTTGGACTCGATTGGGGCACTCTAAATGGGTCAAAGTGTGATTTTTCAAAACTTGACCCTACGGGACAAAAGTCAACAGTTGGGGGGTAGTAGAATTCGTTTTAGAGGTATGGTTCCTTCGGCAAAGTTTCTTATTTTGATCCCTAGAATACGATTTTCCCTGAGGGCGATTTTTTGCCTCCCCACAAATCGACCCGGCCTAATGTACATATAATTGCAAAGATAAATTACAAGTGGAATATCTTACAATACTTACAAGGAATATCTGCTGTTGCCGACCCGTATATATTAATGAAATTTGGATATGTTTTAGGGGAGAAAAATATAGCTGCCCAATCTTATATTTTAGAGTGTGTTCAACCACGGTACTTTTTCTGTTATTTCAAATAAATTTTATTTAAATTGGATACTAAATAAATGTTTTTTAAATCACATCGTATAAAATATGTCAGAATATTTTGAAACTTTTTTCTTATTCAAAATCAAAATAAAAAAAAAAAACAAAAAAATATATTTCGAATGGTAAAAAAACTGGCATTTTCTATAGAACACTGGTGTAGCCTTGAGAAAAAAGTAATGAATTATTTAATTTAAGCGCGTGTCTGGGCTTTTTCCGATATATCTTACCAATTAAATTTTCCGATATTCCTTTTGAAGAGCACCGAATAGCTCTTCACCTATATTTCAAATGTTTCAAATATATGGCAACTCTAGGTCCACGTAATAGGCATATTTTGTGTTCTCTAAAATATGAGTACCTAAACGCTATTTACAAATAAATACAATTCGTTTTAATTTCAGAAATGTTTTTATAAAAAAAATTGCTTTATTTTTGAGTCCATTTTTAAGCCCCTAAACATAAGAATAGATAGCTAAAGTAAGACGTGTTCCTAAGATTTTTCTACTCTCCAAGATTTTTAAAATTAACCAAGATTCGTGGGTCCACCCTAGCAGAACTCCCTTGTTAGGTAGCCTAAAATTTTAGGAAATTTGTTAATAAAAAAGAAAAAAATATATCCAAATTTAGAAGACTTATAACTCTTGCAACAAATAATAACAGACCATAATTAGATTTTTAATATGGATTTTAATATGCATGATTAGAAATTTTCAAAATATGTATGTGATTTAATTTTCCGAACAACAACAAAGTTGTGATTAAAAAATTATATATAAACATTTTTACCGGAAGCATTTAAAGCTCCCACTGTGGAATATAGAATGTAGAGAAAAATAAAATATTACTTATACGTACGGTGACCCACCACAATTTTTTCGTATTGTAAATCTACAAATGCCTGGTGGAAAATATTCATTTAGTACATTACTAGTAACACTAGGATAAAAAAAATTACAGCTTTTTTTTGCACTTATGTTGCATTTACATCTGCACCCAAATCCCGAGATTTCGACTAAAATTGAGATTTCAGTGAAAATCTCATGTGAAATCCCGAGATTCCCCGTTCAAAGGAAATCCCGTAAATTTTCGAGATTTCAAAGAAATCTCATGAAAATCTCACAAATCTGGAGACTTTTCCAGAATACAACACTGTGTTTCGCTTAATTTGTAGAGTTTTTGCATGAAAAAGTGGCAACGATGGTCAACAGCTGACTAAAAAAATAACCTAAAAATAACACAAAATAATGAAATAAAAAAATTATTATTAATTTAATAAATATGACTTTAGACCCAATGGAAATGTACTAATGATTATAAGAAGTGTTGCGTGGTCCTAATTTTTGCTTCCGGCGAAGCATAACTATGAAGAAAGCATTGGGAAGTGCATGTCTTCCTTCCGCCAAAATATTGCAAAATCTGGGTTCTAGCTTATCGTCCTTATAAAAAACAAAATTTACTAACATATTTAGCGTTAGATCTTAACATAAAATAATGTAAATTGTACTCTGCCAATGAATAAAATGGTTTTTAGAAATATTTTTAATTTGAGGTTATTTTTTTATGGTACTTTGTTCACAAAAAAATGCAGCTGTCAAATCGAAATCTCGCTACTGTCATAAAGTGCAAATGTAAACGGTCAAGATTTCGGTTCGAGATTTCCATTGAAATCTCGGGATTTGAAAACAGATGTAAACGCAACTTTAGTTATAGAAATTGAATTATTAAGGCCTTTGTAAAACGATTCTGAAGTCAAACGTAAAAACTTTTTAAAGTTTTAAATCATGTTTCTCAATTTTGAACATTTAAATGGTAAAGAGTACTATATATGAAGACTAATATAAAAAAATTTGAAATCCCCAAAATCCCCAAAACAAGTTTCTAAATCCCCAAATATTTCCCTAATATAGTTTTTAATAAGAAGTTGAAATAGAAATCCAATATCAATGAAAATTACATTCTATTTGTTAATATTATAATAATGATTTTCAGTCCTTTAGAAAAACAAAACCAAAATATTCTTAAATTCAATCAATTTACTTGCAAAAAAAAAAAAAAAAAAATCAACAAAACTCATAAAAAAGGATTAATAGATTCTAATAGTAATCTGAAAACATTAAAATAAACTCATAAATACTGTAAAAACAGCATTTTAAAGGGCATATTTAAACGGTTGTCAAAAATTCTATTAATAATATTTTTAATATTTTAAGCTTTTAAAAAACAATAACAGAAAGCTGAATAGAAAAGAAAACTATGAATTAGCCACACTATAAGCCTTATGAGGGTGAGATGGCTAAGCTGTCGAACTCTAGTATAGTTAGGTTTGTAATGTAGGAGTGCATGGGCTCGATTCCTACTGCCGACAGGTTGTTGAAAAAATTATCATATAGAGATAATCTGACAATAAAATATAAACAATAATACAATTTAATGGAAAATCACTGTTGAAGCCTGTCCATAAAAAAAGGCCGAAACTAGATCTAGACTGGTTTGCAAATTAATAATGTGTTTATAATTTTTGAAAAAAATGTTTATTCTTTTTCTTAACCTCAGACCTACGAAATAAAAATTAATAAAAATGCAAATTAATTATAATATTAATTGAATTTGTTCTACAAGACGCGTTTGAAAAAACAACACTTTAATTTTAATATTTTATTTTTTTTATTTAAAACTCATGTTATTGTAGTATTTTCAAACAATATCAGTTTATATTTCCCCAACCAAAATAGCCAGAAATGCCTGGGTTCATTACTGGCCTTTTTTAAAAAAGATCAAATCGGCTGACACTGTGCATATTTCATTATTTATCGGAAAATATAAATGTAAAGTGATTCTTAATCCCAGATAAATTCCCTAGTCCTTTTTTTTTCTAACTCACATAAACTTAAAAATTTCAAAAAAGGCAAGAAAAAACAATTTTGCTTGGGAATATAAAATTTATTTGACTGAAATTCAAAACAAAAAGGCCACGACAAGGTCTACAGTTTTGTTTGACTACGAAAGAAAAAAACGAAATCGATATTTATTTACCCGCTTTGGCTGTACAGTGGCAGCCTATTTTTAACTCATGGTTGTGGGAAAACGCGTTTTAAAATTTAAAATTAATTCTACGATAAGAAAACAGCAAAATTTCTAAAAATCGTGTATGAATAAAATTTATATCTCCTAGTTTTATACATGTGCCGCAAATTTGGGACGAATCGGTTAAAGGGTAGTTGATATACTAACCCTAATATTCTTAAAAACGATGGCAGAAAAATATTTATACATTTCATTTCTGTCAAAATGCTATAAATTTGTAAATTTTTTAAATTTATTTTGTATTTGTATCTTATTTTTTATACACACTGATTACTTTTGTAACTAATATAAAGCCATCAATACCTGCCTCATATGACGTGCCTTCGCCCACAATTAGGGAATCGTCATTGGCTTTTCTTTAAAGACTGCGTGCAATTATTGCATCTTTGGATGTTCTGCTATATTATGCGAAATAAGATTTCTAATAAAGACAATTAAATAAAAACGCTCCCAATAAATTTTGTATAAACATTTAATGCACAAAATATTACTTTGTGACTAAAATATATTTTACAAAAAAACCATGTTGAAATTTTATTTCTTCGAATCTTTTATTGATATTTTCGGAACATATACTTAAGAGTATGCTATATCCAAATAAAATATATAAAAAAATCTATAGTCGATATCGCCTTTTTTATTTTTTTTTACTTTTTAATTTTTTTTTAAAGAGAAGCAACACTCAGGAAATTCTTCCTATTCATTAACGTGTTGCTTCCTTCGGAAAGGGGATAGTGGAGAAGTGAAAGGTAGTGAAAGATGAAAAGCGGCTTCAAATATGGCAACACTGTAATTGCGCGAGATGTTGAATCTTAGAACAGTTATTGCGCGCCATCTGATGAAGGGTTGGCGAACTTTGTTAAAGCTTTTTAGTTCATAGCCCTTTTATATTATTTTACTTCGGTGGGGTTAAGAGCTATGGGAACACCGAAGGAGAACGCTGCGATATGTATGAGTGATAGAAAAAACTCATACATATTAGTATTTTCCATAAATTGATGTTGTCTTGGTTGGGGATCGAACCCGCAACCTAACGTGTAACAGTCCAACGCGCTAACCATTACACCACAGCGCCCATATAAAAAAATCTATAGTCTATACCCCCCTTAAGTTATATCAAGTTTAATTTATTTTAATTGATTTAAGGAAAACCTTATCAAATTTATTTTTACTATGAAAAAATATATATCGGCCATTCCTCAATATATTGCCCAAAAGCTGTACTTCCCAGCAAAACCACACATTACCAAATAATGGGTAAAGTAATGTTTCGCCATATAGTTGGACTGGTTACTTTACATCTTTACAGGCGATGAGCCTCAAAGTAATGTGTCATTGTTACCAGTATACTTACAAAAAAACGAAGAGTAATGGGTTACCTAGTTGCAGATAGATATTAAAAAAGTAATTGGTTACCCATAGGATTACGAAGAGGCTGAGAATAATTGGTTACGCATATAATTATAAGGACTGAAATAGTAATTAGTTACCCTATAATAACACAATTTAAATAAAAAATTATCTAAGTAAATAATTTTTATATTAAAACAATGTATTTTGTAATAGTAATTACTTTATATTTATTTATAATGCATTATGTAATCAACATTCGGTAACCCATTACTTAATTTTTCAAGATAATGATACATGTATACAGTATACATTACAAAGTAATGCATTATGTAATCAACTATAGGTAATTCATTACTCTGTGTTTCTAAATAATGCTCAAGGTAAGGATTATACATTACAAAATAATGCATTATGTAATAAATTTTCGGTAACTAATTACTTTATGATTGAAAATAATGATGAAGGTAAGGAGTATTCATTACAAAATAATGCATTATGTATCCAATTATCGGTAACCAATTATTTTTTTTTTTTTTTATTAAATCTTCATTTACATAACCGAGCCCTTAGGGCCTTATGGCTAATTAAAGCTACTTTATGTTGAACAATAACACTATGCGACAGTAAAAATCGGGATGGGATGAAACTAACGGGAAATGTTATATCGGTCAAAAACAAGTTATATGTGTCCCGGCGTTTCGCTGGGTCACGTCTAGGAATCGAGATATATCGATTTGAAGTTAGTAACTATCATATAGGGGAAATTGTCACCTTTGGTGGTCTTTTTTTTGACATAACTCGAGAACCACTATTCCGATTTTGCTCAAACCATTTTAAAAAAATTCCAATTCCTTTAATCTGTTCATATAACGTTTTCTATATACTCAACAGTTTTGCCGGTAAAAATAAATGTATGAAGAAAAAAAATATTTTTTGCCTAAAATATTAAATTTTTTTATTTTTTAAATTTATAAAAAATCAAAAACGGAAAAAAGGCAAGTCGTATTACTTTCACGCAAAGTCACATAACCTTTAAACAAAATGAGACATAGATCATGAAAATCGATGGACGCGTTTCGCTTTTATTCACAATTAAGTGAAGGTATCTCATTTTGACAAGAATATTGATTTTATGTTTCAATGAGTTTGGATAATATTTATTATATATTATTTATTATTAACACGTAAAATTAAAAATTATTATAGGTAATTATTAGGTTATTACATAGATACATAGGTTATAAAAATCGATGAACACAGAACTTATTTTCGTTTGTTTGCGCCCTTTACTTTTTTGCGTGGTGGTTCGCCCACTTGTTCAGAGTCTGTATCGGATGAGGATCTGTCTTCATCTGGAAAAAATCAATTGTTTTTAATCAGTCAGTTAATTTCATTTTTGTGACTTACCCTCGGAGGAAACTCCCATTGTATATTCTTCTTCTTCATCTTCATTGTCGGGATCGTACGTCTTTTGCGACCACCAACAAATTTCAAATTTGTCTTCGATATCCGGTGACTTTGACATTAGGCTCCAAATTGTTGCCTTCTTTCAAAAGCTGGGCAAGTTTTTCTGCTTCACGTTGAGAAAGGTTCAATTCTGCAACAATCTTGTCCATTCTTGCTTGTGATATTGGAATTATTTTGTTCGATGGGCCGGCTTCTGGTGTTGGTTTTTAGGTGAAATCCGATTGATCCATTGTTTCAATAGAAAAAGAAGTTTCTCTGTCAGGACTTTGAAGCGGTGGAATTGGTATTTCATCCGAATGCGGTAGAGGTATTTGTGCACTTCTAACAGATATGTAAACTCTTCGTTTAAGGCTTTTACGATTTACTTCACATATTTTGTTTGCGCAAGCGTAACAGTTATTGTGCTCTCCTGGATCAGTCCAAATCATTGGTACACCAAAAGAAAGTGAACTGCGTTTCCCTTGGATCCACATGTTAAGAGCATTGTAGCACGTTTTACAATTTTTGTCTGGGGCCCACGAAACGCCGCGAATTATTTCGGAATCAAAATAAAGTTTAAAAGCACGCTCCACTTGCTCAGTGAGTATTGCAGTATTTTTTGAAAAAGCTCTTTTGCCACAAACGTAACAAAATAAATTGATATTTTCTGGACAATTTGCACTCATTTCGGTTTTATACTTTTATTACTTTTTCATCACTTTAAAAAAATCGTACTTTACGCGTTCGGAGACACTTGTTGAATGACAAAAATCGATCAATGAACACATATAAAAACTACGTAAGTTTCAATATTTTACTGAGAGGTACTTATGAATTGGCGCATCTTTTAAGGGTGGCTATATACCTGATTCGTGTGCGTTTTAAAATTTTCGAAACGTTCTAAAACATGACCACTCATAAATGTGGGTGCAATTTGTGTAACAAAATCATGCAGGTAGCCAACGGAAAAAACCCAAATAAATAAAAAGGTGCACTTTACTTTTTTCCTTTTAATTGTCCACGCACATTTATGACCGTTTTTTAGTTTGTTACCGCTACCATAAAAATCAAATAACCTTTTGTTTATAATTTTTTTTTTAATATTTTAGGCAAAAAATATTTTTTTCTTCATACATTTATTTTTACCGGCAAAACTGTTGAGTATATAGAAAAACGTTATATGAACAGATTAAAGGAATTGTAATTTTTAATTTTTTTAAAATTGTTTGAGAAAAATCGGACTAGTAGTTCTCGAGTTATGTCAAAAGAAAGAACACCAAAGGTGACAATTTCCCCTATATGATAGTTACTTACTTCAAATCGATATATCTCGATTCCTAGACTAGACCCAGCGAAACGCCGGGACACGTATAACTTCTTTTTTACCGATATAACTTTCCCCGGTAGTTTGAACCCTTCCCGATCAATGACCCCTACCATTTGTCTCACAGTGTAATTATACTTGTAAGGAGTACACATTACAAGGTAATGCATGAGTTTTTCGCACCCATTACCAAAGTTTTGCTGGGTTAGAATTTCTGATTTTAACTATTGTTCGCATCCTGGAATCCTATGTAACCACATACGCTCAGATAAAAAAGTTAGTAAAAAAGTTTTCAATCGCCCTTTACTATTTTTGTACTGATTTTTAACACAATATTTTTTAGTAATTATTTTTGCTATTGTCTTATTACAAATTACGGATCTATTTTAAAAATTTTCGTTGATGATTTCAGCAAAACATTTTACTAATTTTTCAAAACCGAGTGCTTAACTTAGCAAAAAAATATACTAATTTAACAACAAGTGGATATTTCAAGGAACTTTTATCTTTTCTAGAATTCTTGTTTGGTTTATATTTGTTATTATCGATATATTCTTAGTTTGAAAATTAAACCAGAAAATTTTATTGCATCTCCAATGCATAAAAAGGTTTCCAATTTTTACTTCAAATTTCAAGTATGTTGAAGTAATGATACATTATTTGCAATCGAAAAAAAAAAAATATTTGTTTTTGTTGAATTTGATTTAATTTTTTTTTTTAGATTTTACAGTTTGTTTATATTTTATTACACTTTTTTGCTAATTTCAGCAGATTGATTTTAAATTGTAGTTTACAACAGTTTACTGAAATTTAGTAGCGTCTTTAAATTTCCCATAATAAGGCAAAATTTTCAGTAGCCATTACAGACTTTTTTGGTTGAGTGTAAAGATTGCGGTTTTTATATTCTAAAGATTCTAAAAATTTCCGATTTTATTCGCGAATTTCTTGTTCCGAAAAATGAATAATTACAAAAGATGTGCAAATTTTATCATTTGTATTTTCTTTAATATTCATCGGATCGACGATATTCAAATTACTTCTAAATTGTGAAATACAATTATTTTAATGTGAAACAGAACATATTTTGCATTGAAATGACTCTGAGTAGTCTAAAAATGTGCTTATTTTTGATTAATTAGCCCACCTAGAATACATAAAACAAACATACATATTTGCATTCAATTCACAACATATCTGCAACCTTGTGTTACAGATCAGTTGACTTAATAATTTGTTTTTGTCATGCTATTCTTTGTCAACGTATGTTGACAAGGTTACGATAGGCAATTATTTTCCTTTTTTTTTGAGTTTCTTAGTAGCTGGTATTTCAATATGAAAAATTTCAAGTATTTCAGTATGCAAAATACCTCTACTCTAAAATAAATTTGTTTCCTTTTAAATGTTTTGCTAAATCATAGATAATTAAATTTAATGATTTTTTTCTCACCTTATTATTTTCCAGCATATGTTGACAACGATACGATTGGCAATTATTTGCCTTTTTTGTGTTTCTTAATGCTAAAGCGACACTAAAAAAACTAATGTTGAACCTTATGACAGTAATAACAACTGAATAAAATACTACCAAAAAATAACTGAAAACGAAAATAAAAACAAATTTCAAGTTAAAATTACCTTCTTAACAAGTCATAATTATGTTAAGGCTAACATTTGAAGAGCATAGCAGAGTGAGCACTTTGATAATATTAGTGCCAAATAATGTATGGTATAGACATATGGGACCTTTTATTTGTTAGAAAGAATACAACAATTGTGTTTTTGGTTAACTGAGCAACCATTAACATTTATATTCATGTTTTTATAAATGTGTTAATGTGTGCAAGTTATGTTAACCATGTACGTTATAGTGTGTAGAGGAGCATAAGGGTGTTTCTTAAATTGCTAGTGAAAAACTGTATAAAACTTATGCTTTACAATACTTTATGGGTAACCAAATAATTTTGAATGTTTTAAGTTGGCAACCAATTAAGTGCCTCTCTAAGTACTAATGCTTTTACTTCACTGCTATGTAGAATTTTAAACAGGGTGTATAGTAGAGCACCCATATGTGCAAAAGTGTTATTTTTGCAGCTTCCCGCTCATTTTCGGATAGGATGCGAGTAAAAAATAAGCTGTGTGCAAAAATTTGGTTTCTGCAATGTAAACCGGCCAGGCCGTTTACATTTATGTCCTCAAAATAACCCTAAAAAAGTTTAATGTATTGATCCATCTATAACTCTTAAACTAGAAGTTTCTGGTGATTAAGTTACACAACTGTTGTTTACACAATGAAAAGGCAAACATTTTCTTTATAGAAACTTTTAACCCTCCCATGACCGTTAGTGGGGTTTTAAGCGGTAAACATAAATTTTTTTGTCAAAAGTAAACTTTGAATGTCTCTGATTTAATTTTGGAGACTTGTAAATACGTATGCTCTTCATCATATAATACGCAATTTAGCGTAGAATAAAAGCAAAATAAGTTTTTTTTAAATATTTCGTCCATTCCATGACAGAAAGCCTTAAAACTGATAAGTTATAGATTTTTTATATATGTGCACTAGGGAGCCATGTTAATCTTGCATTTAGGGTATAGGATGTGTTCAGCGAAGTTATGTAAAACACTACGAGGTACAGTTTTTTGTAACTATTTAACCCTCTAACTCTTCAATTAAATGGGCTTTTTTGGCCCCGTTTTTAAAAGGGACAAAAAGACCCGTAAGCTGAAGAGTTAGGGGGTTAAAATGTTCCACAGAAATGTTCCACATTGTGTTTTACATGAAATAAAAGATTCGCATGGTTTCCTTTAATGGATTTAGGTTTGTGGGCATTTGAGCGGCATTCGTGTATAAGTACGAAATTAACCCTTAAACACATTTTAAGTTTTGATGTATTTCTGGCATTGAACTTAAATTTTCAACCTTGATGTCTTCAGAGACTTATAATAGAATTTCATGAAAAATATTTTTGTGGAAGATTTTAACCCTCTAACTCCCCAGTTAAAGGTACTTTTTGACCCGTAAGTTGAAGAGTTAGATGGTTAAAGTGTTGCGCTAAAATATTTGTCATAAAATTCTACTATAAGTCTCTGAAGACATCAAAGTTTAAAATTGAGGTTCAATGCCAGAAATAAGTCAGAACTTAAAATATGTTTAAGAGTTAATTTCGTGCCAATCTGAAGGCGCTCAATAGAGCATCCATATGTGCAAAAGTGATATTTTCTCACCTCTCCACACACTTTCTGGTAGATTGGGTGTAAAAAATAATATCCCCGCGAAAATTGATCCTCTCGGATTAAAACAGGCCAGTCACCAGCGGCTTTTGGCCCTAAAAATGGATTAAAATTACCTCAAAGTTTATTTGCGCATAACTCTTAAAGTAAAGTTTTTACAGAAAAATACTACATAAGCATAACTACAGGCAGTAATATGGCTAGCATTTTTCTTGAACACATTTTTGACGTATCGATGACGCATTATGGTGATTTATGAGGTTAAAATCAAAGTGATTTATATGGTTAGACACAAATTTGGCTTTAACCACCTAAATCACCATGATGGGTCATCGATAAGTCAAAAATGTGTATGAGAAATATGCTAGGCATATTATTGCCTGTAGATATGCTTATTTGGTATTTTTCAGTAAAACCTTTACTTTAAGAGTTATAGAGCAAAGAAACTTTGAATTAATTTTAGTCCCATTTTAGAGCTAAAAGCCGCGGCTGACTGGCCTGTTTTAATACGAGAGGACCAATTTTTGCGGGGATATTATTTTTTACGCCCAATCTACTGGAAAATGCATGGGGAGGTGAAAAAAATAACACTTTTGAAAATTCCATATATTTCATGGGTGCTCTAGTGTATAGTGTTATGACCACATTGTCTTTTATTTCTTTTGTTTATACCAAAGTTAATCTCAATTGCGATAAGACTTTAATATATGCCATACTAAAGGCTTAATTTTACTTTTATAGTGAAAGCATAACAGTAATATACATAACTGGTATAAACATACCCAGCAAAAATAGGGTTTCGACTACTTAGCAGCCTATTTATTCGCTTAATTACTTTCGTTCGCTATGTCCCAAAAGTAATGTATAGTCATTACGTTCTCACTTAGAAAAAAACACAAAGCGATGACTACTCATTACCCTCTCACTTACAAAAAAAAAAAAAAAAACACCGATTAACAAGTACCCATTACTTTTGGGACTTCAGGAACAGAAGTAATTAAGCGAGTAAATAAATAGGCTGATAAGTAGTTGAGACCATGTTGTTGCTGGGTAATATTCAGTATTTTTCCCCGCTTAAGGTTCCTATACCCAGCAAAATTATTCATTACCAACTAAGTACTTATATAATGAAACTAAAATAGACAAAGTCGTTTTTATAAGCAGTCTAGCTTAAACGCGTTTGCTTATTTAAAATTACAAAAATAATGTAATATTGGCAACTACTTATTTTTTAACTACTAATGAGTGTATGAGTAGGCCTTAACAACATGTAAGCACTTATTTTATAACTACTTAGCAGCACTCGAATAACTAATTGTTTTGTTAACAACTTTTTTTTTATATTTTTGTAATGCAGCGTTTAAGCAGGTGTACAAATTGTGTGAATTCTTTAAAGTACCGAATATGGACAACTACTCGCAAAAACGACCTTGGCGAATAAAAATAACACAGTACAACACGAAGCAAAACTACGGTGTTCTGACTAAGCATTCTGGTAGAATAGACAAAAAAAATAACATGTGTCGACGGTTTGAAAGATTACATCAGAATTTTATTTTAGGGGGGTTAAAATTTCCCCACTTTTTCAAATGTTTATTGTGAATCGGCATAGGAAACCATGTAAATCTTCCATTTTAGCTATAGGATGTGTTCAGCAAACTTATGTAAAACACTACGAGAAAAAAATTTGTGGAACATTTTAACCCTCTTACTCTTTAACTAAAGGGATTTTTAAAAAGGGACAAAAAAGACCCGTTCGTTGGAGAGTTAGAGGGTTAAAATATTTCACAAAAATGCTCCTCGTATTGTTCTACATAAATTCGCTGAATACATTTTCTATCTAACACTGAAGACTCACTTGGTTTCCCCCTAAAATCCAGGGTTGTTGAACATTTGAGCGCCAATTCTCAATAAGTACAAGATTAACCCTTAAACGCATTTTAAGTTTTGACTTACTTGAAGCTAAATTTTTAACTTTAATATCTTCAGAGACTTCGAGTAGAATTTCATGACAAAAATTTTTGCGAAACATTTCAACAATCTAACTCTTCAATACGGGGCTTTTTTGTCCCTTTCTGAAAAGGGATAAAAAAGTCCTTATAATTGAAGAGTAACAGGGCTAAAATGTTCTGCAAAAGTATTTGCCATGAAATTCTACTATAAGACAATAAAGTTAAAAATTTAACTTCATTGCCAGGTATGTATATATAAGTCAAAACTTAAATTGTGTTTAAGCGTCAATATAGTACTTATTTTAGGGTTAAACATTGTAAATTTTCCATTGTAAGTATAGGATATCTTCACCGAATTTATGTAAAACACTATGAGGAACAATTTTGTGGAACCTTTTAAACATCTAACTATACAACTTACGGGTCTTTTTTGGCCCCATTTTAAAAAGGGACAAAAAAGACCCGTACGTTGAAGAGTAAGAGGGTTAAAATGTTCGACAAAAATATTCCCCGTAGTGTTTTACATAAGTTCGCTAAACTAATCTTATACTTCAAATGGAAGATTCACAGGGTTTCCTATGCCGATTCACAATAAACATTTGAAAAAAGGGGGAAATTTTAATCCTTACCCCTCTCCCTCTCCCCTTATATAAAATTCCGATGTGATCTTTCAAAACGCTGACAGATTCTATTTTTTTTGGACCACTGTACCAGAATCCATTGTCCGAACTCCGTAAAAGTTCGAAAGTTTTGTACAGTCTAATGAGTTTTTACACTGAATTATATGCATTAGACCCTAATTCCCCCTTCTGATTATTTAGATATTAGTAATGTGCACCCATTATTGAGATTTTGCTGGGCATGTTCTGATAATTTCAATTTATTCAAAGTCATAATGTATATATTTTTTTTATCCTTTTGTTAGTGATGGTTTGTGTAGAGTCATATGAAAGATTAGTGAGAGTTTTTTTTGTTTATATTGTAATATGACAAAGAAAAGGTAAAATTTAAATGGCATGAAAAAACACAGGCTTTGAAAAAATTTCGTATGCAAAAGTTTTAGAAAATTATTTTAGTTTTTAATCTTAGGACAATGATTTTTGAAAATTTTGCCAACAATAATACCTTTGGATAAAATGGATTAAATGTAAAATATGCTACTGATAGAAAGGGATTTTTAATCATTTAATGTAGGGAATTTTGCTTGCTATAAAATTTAAACCATATGACACTGCACTGTGGGCAAGCATGAAGGAATTTTGACCATAACTAGAATATGTGTGATAAAAGCTTGAATAGTGTCTTTAAATGGGTAGAGACAGTTGCTGTTCACAAGTCTAAAATCAAAATTAAATATTGCGGTTTTAATATGGTGGCCATAAATTTTAAAATTTGCATATCATTAATTCCAGAAAAGGCCATAACGAAATTATCATTTCTTAACCACATGTCTTCTGATGTTAAGGGGGGTAAATACTGTAACAACAGCATTTTAAATTGTCGAAAATTCAATGAACAATATTTTTAATATTTTATTTTTTTATTTAAAAATCATGTTATTGAAGTATTTTCGACAAATATCAGTTTTATATTTCCCCAACCAAAATCGCCAGAGTTGCCACTTCATTACTGGCCTTTCTTAAAAAAGGAAAAATGGGCTGCCACTGTGCAGCCTTCATTAATTATCAGTAAATAAAAGTGTAAAGTGATTCTTAATCCCAGATAAATTCTTTAGTCTTTGTCGTAGCCCGATTTTTATTTTTAATTTTTTTTATTAACAAAGTTGCCATACAAACTTAAAAATTTCAAAAAACACAAGAAAACACACATTTGCTTGGGGATATAAGATTTATTTGACCAAAATTCCAAAAAAGGCCACAATAAGGACTAGAGTTTTTTTTTGCCTACGAAAGAAAAAAACCCAAATCGAAATCGGTTAACCCGCCTTGGCTGTACAATGACAGCCGACTCAGGGTTGCGGGAAAACGCGTTTAAAGTTTAGAATTAATTTTACGCTAAGAAAACAGCAAAATTTTAAAAAAACTGTGTATGAACAAAATTTATACCTCATAGTTTTCTACATGTGCATCAAATTTGGGAAGAATCGGATAAAGAGTATTTTATATATTAACCCAAATATTCATAAAAACGATGGTAGAGAATTTATTAGAGATTTCATTTCGGTCAAAATCTTTTATTTCGTAGGCTTTTTAATTTATTTTGTATTAGTTTTTATTTTTTATATACATCGATTACTTTTATGGCTTATAAAAAGCTATCAGTACCTGCCGAAAATAACGTGCCTTCGCCCACCATCGAGGAATCGTCATTGGCTTTTCTTTAAAGACTGCGTGCAATTCTTGTATTAGTTGGATGTAGTTTTTTTTCTCTTTGTTCTGCTGTGTTATGTGAAATAAGATCTGTAATAAAGACAGTGATAAAAAACGCTCCCAAAAAATTTTGAATACAAATTTAATGCATACACTCAACCAAAAAAGTCTGTAATGGCTACTGAAAATTTTGCTGTTATTACGAGAAATTTAACTGTTTTGAGGCCAGCGGTATTTTTTTGCTAATTTTAGCAACACATGTCTGCTGATCTGTATATATTAGTTCCTTTTACTCCTGCAAGGAGAATAGGGCTGATCTGTAGTACAATAAAATTAGTAGAAAAAATTAAATTTTAGTAAAATTTATGTAAAATGCAATTCAAAATCGATTTACTAAAATCAGTTAAAAAAACTTACTAAATATCATAATTTTAGTACAATGAAATTAGTATAAATAATTAGTTGCAGCTACTAAATTTCAGTAAATTGCTGTAAACTGTAATATAAAATCAATCTGCTGAAATTAGCAAAAAATTGTACTAAAAAATAAAAAAACTGTAAAATCTAAAAAAAGAAAAATTTTTCTTTCGATTGTAACAACCCAGTAGCAAAAAATACTAGTTCAGAACCAGTTATGTACTAGTTTAGTTGAACCAGGCAACTAGTACGAGTTCTACCGCCTCTCCATACAAACAACTGTGGAATTTAACATGGAGATGTAATAGGAATGGGGACAATTGTCGCCAAACTCTCACTTTGGTACTAGTTGTAGAACTAGAATGGAAATTACAATTTAAGGACGAAAAATAGGGAGAAAAACTGGTACTAATGTGACACTCGCGGAACCAGTTCCGAAGTGACTCTTTATAAATAGTACTGTACCAGTTGGTAAGGACCTAAATGATATAGATAAAAAACAAAGGCTTTTCCTTTGATGAAACATATGATGAAATGAAATCTAAAATATTTTGTGTTTATGATTTCTAATCACAATATGTTCAAAATTTCTTTCTTGTACACAAATGGTTCAAAATTATTATTTTAAGAATAAAAAGAGGGAGCTGTACTGGTACTTATGAGAAATTTACCAAACTAGTTCCGGAGTGACTCTTTGGTACCAGAACTGCACCAGTTGACTTGCACCTCAAGTCAATTCACAGTAAAAAAAATAAAAATTAATTGTTTATTTGCAAACTCTGTTTTATACAAATGTAAATAAAATGAGAATTTCAAATCTCGCATTTTAATTTAGTTAATTTGTTTTACAGTCCCGACATAGATCGTATTAAACTAGTTCACAACTAGTTCAAAATGGGTATTTTGAGAACTAGTTTTGTAGTTACTAGTCAAAAAACTGGTACTTCTTAGAACTAGTTCGACCATTTGCTACTGGGAAGCGTATAATTACTTCATCGTACTTGAAATTTGGATTCAAAATTGCAAACGGTTCTCCAGTTATTGCCGTTTTATGCATTGGAGATGCAATAAAATTTTCTGGGTGTTATTTCTAAACTAAGAGTATATCAATAGTAACAAATATAAACTAAACAAGAATTGTAAAAAATCAAAAAAATTAAAATAATTTTAAATTAGTATAGTTTTCTGCAAAATTTAGCACTTGGTTTTGAAAAATTAGTAAAATGTTTTGCTGATATCAGCAGCGAAAATTAGTAAAAAAATCCGTAATTTGTAATAAGACAATAGCAAAAATGATTACTAAAAATAAAAATTGTACTAATAATCAGTATAAAAATAGTATAGTGCAATTGGAAACAGTTTACAAATTTTTTTACAAACTTTTTTATCTGAGTGTAGAATATTACTTTGTGTCTAAAATATATTTTACAAAAAACATGTGGAAATTTTATTTCTTCGAATTTTTTATTTATATTTTCTGAGCATATATTTAAGAGTATGCTCTATCCAAATAAAATATAAAAAAATCGAAAACTAAATGTTTCCTAGAGTCATGGGCGCTGTGAACTGTTACACGTTAAATTGCGGGTTCGATCGTCAACCAAGGCAACATCAATTCATGGAAAAATACTAATATGTACACTCAAATAAAAAAGTCTGTAAAAGTTACAGAAAAAACTGTAATATTACAGAAAAATTAACTAATATTAGGCCAGCAGACCGATTAGCTAATTTTAGCAAAATGTGTCTGTAATTATTAGTAAAGTCAAAGTTGTGGAAAAAATTTGTAATAGTTACTAAAATTTAGTCAAATTTTAGTATATTCATAATGGAAATCAATTTGCTAAAATTAGCCAAATTTCTTACAAAATATTAGTAAAATTCATTTAGAAGCAAAAATTAGTAATTTTACTATATATTAGTAAAATTTCTGTAAATTTAAAATGGAAATAAAATAGTACTTATACTAAATATTAGTATGCATACTGTAAAATGCTTACGAATAGTAAAATTTATTTCTTTTTAGTTATAAAATGAAATGTAATTTTAAATACGATTTAATTATAAGTAAAGTTTTAAAATTTAAATAACTTTTAGATGAATGATACATTGAATGTATGTATATAAAAAGATAAAACGATTTATTATAAATATATGTACTAAATAATAGGCTTTTGAGATCAATATCAAATTGATATTCACATTTAAATTAATTTTTGGAGTATTAATATATATAAGTATTTAAAAGAAAGTCACACATTCATTTAATGCAAATTTTTATAAGTATTCACTTTTAAAAGTATAAAAAAAAAATGCCCACATTTATTCCAAATTAATGTAGGTACATTTTATTATTTATCTATTACGCTCGGTTTCATATTTAAAGTTAACTTGAACTTAACGATATTGAAAGATAAAATGTAAAAAATTGTATACGAAATAACAAATTAAATAACTAACCTTCAGTATGAAAACCACCGTGTAGGTTTTTGAGTTTACTTTTATTAATCCATAATTTTTTGTTGTTTCGTACACAAATTTCTTGGCATTTTCTTTTGTTTAATAGTGAAGTTAAAGAATTCAGTATGAAACTCAGCTGTAAAGATTATAATTAGAAATTAAGAGTTTCAAAGTTAACAAAAGTAGGCAATTGTTGTTTCCTTTAATTAATAAATTGATGCGAAAACAACGAAAAATAACATGTTTTAAACGACTTAAAATGTGAAATTATCAAATTAACTAACATAGGAGTAAAATTTATAAATTTTTCTCTTCATTTATATTTTTTAGATAAGTTGTCAGGCTAAGAATTGCTGTTGATAACTTGTCTTTAGGAAAATTGATTCCAAAAAAATGTGATTGAAGAGCCATACATGTTTACATTCAATAGGATATTTAAAATGAAAAACCACATAAATATGAAAAAGACATGTCAAAGCCCCTAAAATACTTTCTAGTTTATAAGTAACAGTGTCAAATTTTACAAAAATATATTTATAAACTGCGTGCTATTAAATCATTGATACCACTACCACGATCGCCGTATTCGCCTCCACGCTTAAAGGATACCGACACTTTATTCTTCCAAGCTTCACGTGGGCTACAAAACTGTAGATAAAAAAATAGAAGTTAATTTTTGCTACATATAAATTAATATAAAGACAATAAACTTACTAAAAATGCACACATAAATTCACTAACAGCTTGAACCTTTGTACCCACTGTAAATATCTCATGAATAATATCTTCCAAACAAATAATGGGTGATTTTTTACCATTGATACGAGTAAAACCTTTTTAAATACCAATTCACGTATGGTACCAATATTGGGATAACCATATGTAATTGTAAAATTATGTATCGCTTTTCCATAATTTTATGGTTTTGTCATTTTCCAAAGCCGCCGAAGCAATAATATTCTCTGTTGGATGACAAGCAGTATACAACATAGTGTCGGTGTGACCCTGTCATTTCTGGGCCACCTCTTTCGATTGTAGATTCCAGATGTAAACAATATTAACTGCCGGAAACAACCCACAAAAAAATATTACAAACATTTAAAACAAATTTATAGATAAAAAAAAATCTTGCCTTTAATTAACATTTCCTCCAGTTACTGAAAAATTTGCAAAAATACAATATTTTTCATTTTTACGTCCAGTGTAGGTTTTTAAACATTATCCTTTTGAATAGTCCCATAATTTCAAAGTATTATCCAAAGTAGCCGCCAATATATACTTGCCATCATCTATTAAAGTCTTCAAGCACTGACCACTGGCTGTATCTAGGGTTTGGGGTTCGGGAATTCCCGGGAAATCCCGGGAAAAGTTTGCCGGGAATTCCCGGGAAAATAATATATTTTTAAAATATTAAATTTTTTATATTGTTTTTGTTTCGAATAGGATTTTTTAATTTTAGTCATAAAAAACATTTTAAATTTATTTGACACACAAAATCTTTGTAAAGTAATTAGGAGCATTTCAACTAATAAAGATTTTTCGCATAACTTATTCAAAATTTAAGTAGTAAAACCTAAAAACTTGGTAAAATGTTTAAAAGAAATATGAAACGAGTAAAAAGGTTAAAGTCGGGCATGCCGACTATACAATACCCTACACCACTCTGGTGTATTGTTTGGATCCGAAATTCGAATAGGTTAAAATGGGGCTTGTGTCAAAATTTTTTATAATGTGAGTCAGCGCACCAAATTTCATTAAAATATCTTAATATTTGCGACCTGCAGTTTGTAACCAAGCCAATTTTGGGGGGACCCTTATATGGGCACTAGTTCTAAACATGGACCGATGTTCACCAAAATCAATAGGCTGCGTTATTGGGCCAAAATAGGTCTGTGTACCAAATTTCATCAAAATATCTTAATATTTACGACCTGCAGCGTATAAACAGTATAATTTTGGTAGGACCCTTATATGGGCACTAGGTATAAACATGGACCGATGTTCACCAAAATCAATAGGCTGCGTTATTGGGCCAAAATAGGTCTGTGTACCAAATTTCATCAAAATATCTTAATATTTACGACCTGCAGCGTATAAACAGTATAATTTTGGTAGGACCCTTATATGGGCACTAGGTCTAAACATGGACCGATGTTCACCAAAATCAATAGGCTGCGGTATTGGGCTAACATAGGTCTGTGTACCAAATTTCGTTAAAATATCTTAATATTTACGACCTGCAGCGTATAAACAATATAATTTTGGTAGGACCCTTATATGGGCACTAGGTCTAAACATGGACCGATGTTCACCAAAATCAATAGGCTGCGTTATTGGGCCAATGTAGATCTGTGTACCAAATTTCATCAAAATATCTTAATATTTACGACCTGCAGCGTATAAACAGTATAATTTTGGTAGGACCCTGATATGGGCACTAGGTCTAAACATGGACCGATGTTCACCAAAATCAATAGGCTGCGTTAATGGGCCAATATAGGTCTGTGTACCAAATTTCATCAAAATATCTTAATATTTACGACCTGCAGCGTATAAACAGTATAATTTTGGTAGGACCCTTATATGGGCACTAGGTCTAAACATGGACCGATGTTCACCAAAATCAATAGGCTGCGTTATTGGGCAATGTAGGGCTGTGTACCAAATTTCATCAAAATATCTTAATATTTACGACCTGCAGCGTATAAACAGTATAATTTTGGTAGGACCCTTATATGGGCACTAGGTCTAAACATGGACCGATGTTCACCAAAATCAATGGGCTGCGTTATTGGGCTAACATAGGTCTGTGTACCAAATTTCGTCCAAATATCTTAATATTTACGACCTGCAGCGTATAAACAATATAATTTTGGTAGGACCCTTATATGGGCACTAGGTCTAAACATGGACCGATGTTCACCAAAATCAATAGGCTGCGTTATTGGGCCAATGTAGATCTGTGTACCAAATTTCATCAAAATATCTTAATATTTACGACCTGCAGCGTATAAACAGTATAATTTTGGTAGGACCCTGATATGGGCACTAGGTCTAAACATGGACCGATGTTCACCAAAATCAATGGGCTGCGTTATTGGACTAACATAGGTCTGTGTACCAAATTTCGTCCAAATATCTTAATATTTACGACCTGCAGCGTATAAACAATATAATTTTGGTAGGACCCTTATATGGGCACTAGGTCTAAACATGGACCGATGTTCAAAAAAATCAAACTTGTTCGTCCTTGGGCCAACATAGGTCTGCGTACCAAATTTCATCAAAATATCTTAATAGGTGCGACCTGTAGAATGCGTACAAGATTGCATGGACAGACAGACAGACGGACGGACGGACGGACGGAGGGACGGACGGACGGACGGACAGACGGACATCGTTAAATCGAAATAAAAAAAAATTCTGAACCGATCGGTATACTATAAGGTGGGTCTACGACCAATATTTTTTGGTGTTACAAACATCAGCACAAACTTATAATACCCTGACCACATAGTGGTGTAGGGTATAAAAAGCTTTGTTTCTTACAAATAATCGCCCTTACTATCTAAATTTTTCAAATGTATAATTTAGATAAAGTCATCAGGTTTCCAGAAGATGATCTAAAACTTAGATCGAAATATTGAAGACAATAAATGCAATAAAAATTGAAAAAACTTTACATAAAGTATTTGTAGTTTTTATTTATTTTATAATCAACAATCAATGACCTTAAGCCAAACGAAAATCACCACATAAAGTCGACTTTAGTTAAAATATTGGGTGGCAGTATACCTTGACTTGGTTTATTTTTGGAGCATTCTGATTGGTTAATTTATTTTCAACCAATCAAAATATTTGAAAATATAAATATTTTTGTAAGATTTTCATATACAAAATGAACAAAACCGTTTGATTAAAAATAAAGTCGACTTTAAATTTAAAATACTCCTTTATATTAAGGGTCAATAATTTTATAAGTAACGTTTTCATTAATAAATATGAAAAGAAAAGACTAATGGTTAACGGTGTTATCTAAATTTGGTTATCCGACATCTAAATTTGGTTCACAAAAAAAAAAAAAAAAAAAAAAAAAAATTGATGGTCATGCAACTTCTTTTGAAGAAAACAACAAGAATAACGTTTCAGCTAAAATTAGAAAAGTACCCGAAGAAAAAAGTGTAAGCTGAATAGGCATTAAAGGTTTTATGGTAGGGCAAATATTTCCTGAAATGGTATCCAAATTAGCCGCAGTCAATCCGCACCATAACTAGATCTTCGTTTATTCGAAAAGTTTTTATAATAAAAACCTGGCATTGCAAAAAAATGAAACCGATGTAAAAAACATTATATTAAATTACTACAATCATGTAAAAGATATCATGATGAAAGAAATATCGAGCAATATTTCTAACAATAGGAGATTTACTATAATCTTAGATGAATGGACAAGAATATCACAAAAGAGATATTTGAACATATGTAAAAGGAAATAATTCATTTTATAACCTGGGGTTGGTTGAAATAAAAAGAATTGTATAAATAATACTAGAAGAGTTTTATTTGTCTTTGGAAAATAATATTGTGGCCAATATCTAATGGGCCAAGTGTGAAAACGGTTTGTTTCCGACAGTCCAGTATTAGGTGTTTTCTGCTGGAATCATGCAATTCATTTGGTAGTGCTGCGAGTAATTTATGTGAAATCAAATGTTCAACATTCTGATATTTTTTACTTTGAATGCTCACTACTCAGACTGCATTTGTAATGACATAGTGTTTTTTTTTTTAACAAAAATTACTTATATAGGTGGTTTTCATTAACAATTTTGTTCAAAAATATTTACCGGGATTCCTGGGAATCCCGGGAATCAAATTTTTTCATTCCCGTTTCCCGGGAAATAAAAAAGTCCGGAAATCCCAAACCCTAGCTGTATCCCAAATACGACATAAGCCAACATAGCTAGAAGAGACAATTAACGAACCATCACGATTAAAATGAACGGCCGAGACAGGTCAATTCATAAGATTTCGAAATTATTTCTTTTCCCACTTCTGGTACTCACATGAACTCGCCAACCATTCCCCATTGGGTGAAAACAGCTGATACTGCCTTGGTATGACCAGCCAAAATAAACTTTAAAGTATAATTGGGTTTTACGGATAAAGACGATATATTTGAAGATGAGGATGTTGTTCCGGTCGAAGATGATGTTTGAAGAGTATTAGGATGCGGTGGGCATATGTTGTGGAGCAAGTACCCCAGGATGACCACCATGTACTTGTCCAATATGTACCATTGTTATTGATTTTTACAAGTTATTATTTTAATTCACTTTATTTTTTTAACTATCAAAACACTACCGAATGTTTTTGTTGAAAAACCTCGTGCTTAGAGTTGTGTCGTTCATGAACGAACTAGTTCATTTAAACGGTTCAGTTCATTGAACGATATGACATCGTTTACCATTATTCGTTCTTTTCGTTCAATCGTTCATTTTGTTCAATCGTTTATTTCGTTTTTTTTTTAGTCATAGAAAATTTATATCCCTTTCTTATTAATTTATTACAGAATTTAATGTTTTTCTTAATAATTTAAAATTTTTAATAAAATTGTAATTTTCTGACGCTATTAGTCTATGCACAATAAAATTAATACAAACATCATATCGCTGGCATGCAATCGGCTCTTGCAGTGATGCCAGAGATCAAATGTCACTTTTAGTTTTCATTTTAATTTTGTAATAGAAAAACAACAAAAAATTTGGTAAAAAAGAATGGAAAAGCGTTTAGTTTTTTTATTATTTGTCGGTAAATATTAATGTTTCATAAAATTTTATTTAATTTATTGCATTTGAAGACACCGGGTTAGCACGCGTGCAATTTACAGTTGTTTATATTATATATGTTTAAAGGAAAACTGGTCAATATTTTGTTACAATTTATATTTAAGGATTTTTTTCTTAATTGTCTATAAATTTTTATATTCATTTATAAAATTAATGCAGTTTTCATTATTTGTAATTGTCGCCATAATGCGCAATTACAAAAGCACCTTCCAGTACGACTGCTCTTAATGAACTAAAACAGCAAAAACAGTAACATCGATACACACGATGGAAAATTGAGTTAGGAAACACAAAATATCAAAAAATTTTGATAACACGAATGTCAACACGATACATTAGCGGCCATATAGACTTCCAAGTATGCTGTACAGCATGCTGGCCGGCTGTATGAATTTGACCATGTAATGTCTAATTTGACGGTTTGTCAAGCATGTTGGACGAAAAACAAAATTTTTTGATTTTTCGGCAAGTTTGACAAACACACACACAATTTTACATTTTTAATAAGTTACTTTGTGACAAGAAAGGGATAACGTTAATAAATAAACTAGGGATGTGCGATTAATCGATTAATCAAACAGTATGATTAATCAGAACTTTGATTAGTCAATTAAATGATTAGTTGAAAATTTGATTAATCAGAATTATGATTAATCGATTAATTTGAATTTTGATTAATCAAAACTTGAATAATTTCAATTAATATTTAAAATAGAAAAATACGGAAATTTTATCCTTGTTTTGTGGCAATACTTTATATAGCTCCAAATAAAGAGAATAACAAAGGTTGTTTGCTCACTGGTCAGACTTGACCAACTCCGTTCCTAAATTTAAAGTCTCTATTTTGAACTGGCATTAAAAAGCGTCGTCAATGGAGAAAAACAAGATATTATTCAATTATTCATAAATTTGATTAATCAAAATCATGATTAATCAATTAATCATTATTTTGAATAATCGAAATAACTGATTAATCGATTATGTTTTTGATTAATCAAAATTATTGAATAATCGATTAATTGATTAATCAGAATTTTGATTAATCAGGAAGTTTGATTAATCGATTAATCGCACATGCCTAAAATAAACTAAAAAATGCAAAAACAGAAATTCAAAACTGAAATTCCAAGAAAAAAATTAATAAAAATAATTTCGTCATTATCATCCGCTGTGTTGATTTTGTGGTTTTGAAGTAAAGTTTTACAGCATGCTTGTCCGTGTATTCCAAAAACCATTTTTTGTTTGTCAAACAAGCTGGACAGCATGCTTGCTCGTATATAGGCCGCTATTGACATAAGCGGACTTTATACGATCAAATACACGGTCAAGCATGCTGTAAAATGTACCTTCAAAAACACAAAATTAACACAGCGGATGATAATGACGAAATTATTTTTTTAATTTTTTTTCTTTGAATTTAATTTTTTTTCTTCTGTTTTTCCATTTTTTAGTTTTTTTATTAACGTTATCCCTTTCTTGTCACAAAATAACTTATTAAAAATGTAAAATTCCCTAATGTTTGATGATATTTTCCATTACACTGTAAAGCGTGTTTGTCAAACTTGCCGAAAAATCAAAAAATTTTATTTTTCGTCCAACATGTTTGACAAGCTGTCAAATTAGACACTACATGATCAAATTCATACAGCCGTCCAGCATGCTGTACAGCATGCTTGATTTTCTATAGGTCGCTATACACGAAGGGCATTTTGTGATGAATGTTCCTTCGTGTGTAGGCAGTTTAGAATAGAAAACAATTGTACCATTTACAGTAAAATTCTTTTAAGCTAAACTTGGTTAAAGACGAATTATCGGTTAATACGAACTAATTTGAAAGACGTTTTGGCATCAATTTTCGTATAAAAAAGATCATCTGCTTTATGAAACGCTTCGTCATATTTATTGCCGATGATTGATTTAGAAAGCAGTTTCATCAATATGATAACTCTTTTTTTCACCGAGTGTACGAATATGGATGATAAAAATACATATTGAAAAAATTGCAAACTAATTTGTATTTATAGCAAAGAAATATTCGAAAAAAGCAAAAAAAAACGTGGAAATATAAATATTAAAAAACAACAAAAAAATTTAGAGAACAAATCTATTTTTATTATAAATGGAAAAAACGCTTAAAAACAACTTGGTTTTCTGGTAATCATATTGCAACAAAAATTTCTATCAGGTTGTGTATATTTTCAAAAAAAAAAAAAAAAAAATTTAAACTTCCAAAATAAAAAAGATTAGTAATTTTTTTTTTGCTAATTTTAGCTAATCGGGTTTCAAAATTTAGTAAAATTAAATTTGTAGATTTAGCAACTCAAATTAGTAAAAAATTCTGTAATTTGTAAAATGAGAATACCAAATTATTTTACTAAAAAACAACTTTATACTAAAAATTAGTATTATACTAGTATAATAAAATTGGAAACCGTTTTACTAATTTTTATACTAACTTTTTTTTTTTAGTGTATGATTTTTTTCTATCCCTTATACATATCTCATTTAATTTCATTTCTTTATTTTTTTATAAAGTCTAGTCCTTACATACTACTCGCTAAAAATAAAATATCGAAGTGTCCTCCTTCGGTGTTCCCATGGCACTTAACCCCACCCAAGTAAAATAATCTAACAGGCATATGAACTAAAATGCTTCAACAAAATTCCCCAACGCTTTTTCAAATGGCGCCCAACAACTGTCCTAACCCAGCAAAAAATACTGCTTGCTTGGAAGTAGGTTCGTCAGGGAAAGAAAATAGTGTAGCGCTTGCATTATTGGTGATATAAGGCATGATTTTTGTTCGAGATAGCTCGCGTGAAAGCACTTGTTTCGATATCCGATATGCGCTTCTATCATAGCTCCAAATAATGGCATGAAATCACAGCTTTTAGCTAGTAAATTCGGTTATCATTGCCATTCTTTCGTGCTTTGTTAGAGCGATAAAGTGTGGTAAAAAAAACTGTATTGCCTTTTTTTTAACACACTACTGCAAGCTATAAATCCTCAGAAGCAGTAGACGAAGCAGAAAAGCAGCGCTTATCATTTTTACTGCTTCCGAATTTCTGCTGGGAAGATTCAACATCTCGCTCAATTACGGTGTTGCCATATTTCATCGTTCACCACCTTTCACTTCTTTTCTATACCCTTTTCAAAGGAAGCAACACGTTAATTAATAGAAAGAATTTCCTATGTTGCTTCTCTTAGAAAAAAAAAAAAAATATGTACTAATTTGTAACGACTTATTTGTGTCTATGCAAGTATGTACTTTAGACCGTACCTCAAAAAAAAAAAAGTTCGCCGTACACCCTCCAATCTAAATTCTTTTTGCAAGGAGATTTCAAAACATTTTTTCTTTTTTTTTTCTTTTTTTTTGCCGAACGTAGCGGTCGCCATTTTACATTTTTCGTTATATCTTTGGCATTTACAGTCGTATATTAAGGTATGGTACATCGATGTTTTTCTCTCGAGGGAGGGGACCAATGTTTTGCTCTAAGGACAATTGACCTCAATTATCCCGTTCTAGTATTTACCCACCAGATCTCAGTTGATACCACCGTAATGTACCACCCTAATGACAGAAAATTAAAGCTCATAAAAAATCATTAGACTTTTGCTAAGGACGTTTTCCGATAAACCCAGCAGAAATTTTTTTTATTTTTTTTGGTTGCCGAACGTAAGAGTTGCCTTTTTAAATTTTTTTTCTCCTCGAGGCAAAAAAGCGTATTTAATATTACAGCTAACAACTTATTTCAGTACTTTCTTAATAATCACTTATTTGAGCCTAAATATATCGGTAAGATTTAGGTAACCCCACGTTAAAATAATGTGTTATGTGACCAAAGTGTAAATACTTACAATTTTTGGTTTTTTATACCATTTCACTTTACCTGGCAATAGAAGGTTTTGCTGAAATATTTATATAAGCCGTTTTTTCTAATCACTTGGATTTAATAAATCCAAAAAGTATTTCTAAAAGTGCTCAACAGATGGGGTTAGATTCTTCCTATTTTAAAAAAATTTTCTGTCCGACACTTCTTTCACCCTAATTTTTAATACCGAATTCGATGATGAAGGATTTTACTTTAACTTTTAATTTATAATTATATTTTACAGAAAACAGCGAAAAACAGTCTGCCTTTTCATTTTTATCACTTCAATTTATATTTTTACACAATTGTAAAATTCCATTGCAATATTTAATATTCACTAATTGGATTTAATTAAATTACTTACCGTAGAGTTAAAAATTGCCATTTCTATTTCAGGTATTTCTCCATGTCCAAGATTAGCGAGTAAAAAGGTTAAAGTCGGGCATGCCGACTATACAATACCCTACACCAGTCTGGTGTATTGCTTGGATCCGAAATTCGAATGGGTTAAAATGGGGCTTTTGTCAAAATTTTCTATAATGTGAGTCAGCGCACCAAATTTCATTAAAATATCTTAATATTTTAAATTGTAACCAAGCCAATTTTGGTGGGACCCTTATATGGGCACTAGGTCTAAACATGGACCGATGTTTACCAAAATCAATAGGCTTCGTCCTTGGGCCAACATAGGTCTATGTACCAAATTTCATCAAAATATCTTAATATTTGCGACCTGCAGCGTATAAACAATATAATTTTGGTGGGACCCTTATATGGGCACTATGTCTAAACATGGACCGATGTTCACCAAAATCAATAGGCTTCGTCCTTGGGCCAACATAGGTCTATGTACCAAATTTCATCAAAATATCTTAATATTTGCGACCTGCAGCGTATAAACAGTATAATTTTGGTAGGACCCTTATATGGGCACTAGGTCTAAACATGGACCGATGATCACCAAAATCAATAGGCTGCGTTATTGGGCCAATATAGGTCTGTGTACCAAATTTCATAAAAATATCTTAATATTTACGACCTGCAGCGTATAAACAGTATAATTTTGGTAGGACCCTTACATGGGCACTAGGTCTAAACATGGACCGATATTCACCAAAATCAATAGGCTACGTTATTGGGCTAACATAGGCCTGTGTACCAAATTTCATTAAAATATCTTAATATTTGCGACCTGTAGAGTGCGCACAAGATTGCATGGACAGACAGATAGACGGACAGACAGACGGACGGACAGACGGACGGACGGACAGACGGACATCGTTAAATCGAAATAAAAAAAAATTCTGAGCCGATCGGTATACTATAAGGTGGGTCTACGACCAATATTTTTTGGTGTTACAAACATCAGCATAAACTTATAATACCCTGACCACATAGTGGTGTAGGGTATAAAAATATGAATTTGGTGAGGTGTAGTTTTTTTTTCTAAACATATTTCATAAAAAAAAATTTAATAAAAACCTTTTATTTGTTAGTTTTTCAATTTTTTTGTTTCTCTTTTAAGTTTTATTCGTATTTTTTGCTGACATTAAATTAATAGGCTGTTTCATATAAAGGGTTGTTCAACAGGGACGCTACAAAAGTAGAAAGACAGGGACAGCAAACGACGCCATATTTCTTGCCGCTCTTTTGACATTTCTCTTCAGTAAGGTTGGCATTTCATGATGGAAAGATATACGAGCCAACAACGAGTCGAAATTATTAAAATTTACTACCGAAATTCGGAGTCAGTGGCCTCAACGTTAAGAGCGCTACGTCCAATTTATGGTCGTCATAATCGTCCTAGCAGATCAACAATTGAGCGTGGGGCTACGTCAAATCTATGGTCTATGCTAACAAGCCAGCGACGATTGATGAACTTCGTACGAATATCGAACGTGAAATTGCAGCAGTATCGGCCGATTTATGCTTGAAAACCGTCGAAAATTGGATTCAGCGTCTGGACTTCTGCAAGCGTGCCCGTGGTGGCCATGCAAAAGAGATCGATTTCCATACATAATGGCATCGAACGTACTTTCACAGGAATAAAGAATTTCATTGATATCCCTAACCGTTTTTGTTTTATTTAAACTTTTTTACTTTTGTAGCGCTCTTATTGAAAAACCCTATATTTGTGCTTTTATTATGGATTTATTAAATCCAGCTTTTTTTTTGGATTTAATAAATCCACTTTTTGTATGAAAAATTCTAAACGCTAATAATTTTTTTATAACAGTTTAGTTTTTAGCATATTAATAAATTTTCTAAAATTTATTTCCAATAAAATACCTTTTAAGTAAATATTTGCTTATTGTGATTTATTTTATAGTTAATTGATATTCAACTTATTTGTTATTTTTTCTAATAAATATAATTATATTCATGAAAAGCAAGTTAATTGATTTTCTTCATGATTTATTTATGAATAGCAAATATATTAATATGCTTATGAATTGTTTTTCAAGGAAATAACCTTAACCCTTAGGTAACTGAAACTCCAAAACTAATATTTTGATAGTTAACAGAAAAAACGTAGATTCCTATTTCGGCGTTTTTTTTTGAAATTCTCAAAAATAGCTACAATTCTAGATCACCTGTTAAACGAAAATATAGTGAATTTATCAAAATATGTGTAGAGAAAAGCTTATATTTTTCCCTTAATATTTAATTAGCTTGTTTAATGATTTTTCAAATTATTCTTATAGTCTGGGCAAAAACTAGTAGTTTTTGGGAATTTTTAGGTTTTGAGCCGAAAACTATAAAATTAATTTAGTTTTTCCATACAATTTTCATACAAACTGAAAACCAGATTCTACCTGGTTTTTGCCAAAAACAAAGTAAAAACATCTGAAATTTGTATTTTTGATACACCCGATTTCTTTTATAACTAATTTTCGATACACCCTGTTACAACGAATATAGAATTAAAGCAATTGTCAAAAATATATTTTTTAATTTTTTTTAAATATTTCAGTTTTATTTTAAAATTGTGTGTTGTTATACATTTTTAAATGTATTAATAATTTTTTTAATTTAATTTAACCATAACAACATAAAGAAAAGTGCTTAATAAAAAAGTGATGTGATAAAGAAAAACTAAAAATTCAGTGTAAATGAATGGGCTTTTGTAATTTAGTTTTGTACAAAAACCATCTGGTTTTTGCTCAGACTAAATTCAGTATTATTAATAATTCAAATTATTTAAAAATTATATTTTTATTCAGTTTAGTTTTTTTTTTTAAATATTTGCAATTTTCTTGGTACAAAAAAAGCCTATAGTTTAAATGAAACCATTATTTTTAAAACAGAAAGTATTGAATATTTTAAGTAATACAAAGAATGTTGTTCTTTATACATACTATTCGTTACATATATGTATGTAACGCCATGCAGTAAAGCGTTAATTGCCAATATATTGTGCGTTCATCTTATAAAAACTAGTTGACTTTCTTATAACAGACAGCTGTCGCTTATGTAAAAATATCATTAATTTTTTTGGCAAAACTTTACTGCGTTCATTAACAAAGATGATGATGTTGATGATGTCAGATTCTTGATTGAAAAGTTTTGCTGACTTTGTGTTGTGTATATTTGGTAAAATGTTAACATGAAAATAAGAATATTTCCTTAATATTAGTTTAAGAAAGTTATAATGTCATATTAAAATTCATATGAACCCTAGAAAAATAATGTTAATATATGCTAAAGTTAAAACAAATAAATGCTTCGAATTTGGCTTTAACGAATTTTGTTAATACACTTAAGTGTTTTTTTTTGTACAAAAAATTTCAAAATAAATTTAAATGAGAAAATCTAATAGAGATGAAGAAAAGAACTTTGTAATACTAGTGGGTCTGGGTTAAATATTTTTGGTAAACAAATATCAGCACAAATTAATTATACACTATATCACATACACAGAGAGAATTTTGCTGGACGAGTTTTTTAAAGAAAATTTTTCATTACACCAATGAACTTTTCTTCACAAAGTAAGTGAAAAATTTCTTAATTTCGATTAAAAAGCTGCAAATGTTTTATGTATCCAGTGTTAATGAAACTATTTCATTGAGTGTATAAAGTTTTTATTAAATAAAATGAAATTTTCCACAACATTTTATGAAAAATGCCACTAATTCAATTAAAGGTTTATATGGATGAGTTTTTTTTTTTAAATTCTTCCTATTAATTAACGTATTGCTTCCTTTTGAAAAGGGAGAGAGAAGAAGTGAAAGGTGAAGGGCTTCAAATATGGCAACACTGTAGTTGCGCGAGATGTTGAATCAGTTGTTGCGAGCCATCTGAAGAAGAGTTGGCGAACTTTCTTGAAGCTCTGTTTTTAGTTCATAGCCCTGTTATATTATTTTACTTCGGTGGGCTTAAGTGCTATGGGAACGCCGAAGGATACCGCTGCGATATGTATGAGGGATAGAAAAAACTCATACATATTAGTTTTTTTTCATAAATTGATGTTGCCTTGGTTGGGGATCGAACCCGCAACCTAACGTGTAACAGTCCAACGGGCAAACCGTTACACCACAGTGCCCACAATGGATGAGTTCCAGTGAAACTTCATTGGTTTTATTCAAAAATTCATTAATATCATGCAGATAATTCTCGCAGTGTAGTATGAGATATATTTTTATAAAAATGCGTTTAAAAAGTTCAAATACCGGTTTCTACGATATCGGAACAAATCTGGATTTTGAACTATATTCTGCCTGTTATATTAGATATTTTAGTTTCCCAATTTGTATGTTACGTAACTATCGGCGCGACAGTTTCCAAGCGAAATCTTAAATAGTGATTTTTTTAAAGAGAAGCAACACTTAGAAAATTTTTCCTATGAACCCTTAAATGCATGATCTCTTCATTTTTAACCATTTTTATATGTGATTTCTAAAGGCGTGTACATTTGAAGAAAAATACCAAAAAAAAATTATGAATGAGGGGTATGTATAGTTGATATTTTTATTTGGTAAATGAATGTTTTTTAATTTTGATTTTAGATCATAAATTAATATCACTTTCTGTTTAAATTATGGTATTTTTCTAATTAAGGGGGGGCATGACATTGTCCGTTTTTTGAAATCGACTTTTTTTATAATTTTGTGTTTTAGTAAATATTCTTAAGATTCTAAGAAAAAAAATTTCATGTAAAAATTCCTACGGGTTCAAAAGTTACAGCCGGATTAGTGAGAGCGCATTTTTATTTTTACGTACGGCAGCTGGTATATACACAAACTTCGAACGCGTTTATCTCGAAACCATGTTTTTCGTACTGGTTGCGGCACTAGCAGTTTAATTTTTTGTCGAATTTTTTTTTTTGTATTTTTTAAACTTGATTCGCTATCGTATGACACGAGCTTTTTTTAAATTTTTTTTCGATTTTATATGAATTTTGAAAGTCAATATTTATTTCGAAAAAAAACACTTTTAAATTTGGAACATCACCAAAAATTAAAAAAAAAATTTAAAAAAAGCTCGTGTCATACGATAATCAATTTTGTTAAGATTTAAAAAAATCATTTTTTTTTCCAGATCGGACAATTTTTGCGACTCCCAGCGCTGCAACCACGAGGCCCCGTTTTTTTCTCTGCCGCCAGTTTGGAGCTCTATAAAACCATGTTGGAGTGAAAAATATATTTTTTTGAATTTTTTTTCTTGGAAGTTGTTCAATTCTCTACAATAATAATTTTGGAAAAATGTTTGTTTTTGACTGAGTTATGAATTTTTAAAAAAAGGTCATTAAAGGAAGATGATACAGTTTTCACAAGTCAATTACAAAGAATAAAAAATTTTGAAATAATTCGATAAGGCCAGCATTTGCCTTGACGGGTTAAACATTGATAATCGTTTAAATTTAAATTATTTAAAAACGGCGTTTTTTATTCCAAAATATGGTTTTTGCCAAATCTCTACATTGTGATTATTTTAACGTGTATGGAAAAAGAAATATAAACTATAAATTATACAGTTATTGTCGCCAACATGAATTTTATTGCCAGAATACCACTTTAAATATTTAAACAAACATTTTTGAATATTAGACTTTTTGTAGAAAAACGTGTGTTTTAAATTGTTCAAAAATATATGAAACAAAACCAAGATTTTTCCTATAACTGTTTGAAAAATCAGGAATAAATATAAGAACACTGTCTACACAAAGGGCCTCAATACCCAAAAATGCAGTTTTGTGCAGCAAGTGGGTTTTTTTCTTATTAAAAACTATTATGTTGCCATATGGTTACACCATGCATTTAAGAGTTAAAGGGACTTTTTCCAAGAGTTAGGGGCTTAACATATTGCACAGAAGTGTCCTTCGTAGTGTTTTACATAAGTTCGCGGAACAAATCCAGTACCTAAAATGGAAAATTCACATGATTTCCTCCTAAAATTCAGGTTTGTGGTTATTTAAGCGTCAATTCTGTATAAGTTTGAAATTAACCCATAAACATATTTTAAATTTTGATTTATTTTTGGCATTGAACTTAAATTTTCAACTTTGATGTCTTCAGAGACTTGTAGTAGAATTTCATGAAAAATCTTTTTGTGGAACATTGTAATCCTCTTACTCTTCAATTAAAGGTACTTTTTGGCTCCTTTTTGAAAAGGGACATAAACGACCTGTAAGTTGCAGAGCTAGAGAGTTAAAATGTTCCGCTAAAACATTTGTCATGAAATTCTACTATAAGTTTAAGTTAAAAATTTAAGTTCAGTGCCAGAAATAACTCAAAACTAAAAATGTTTTTAAGGGGGGAAATACTGTAACAACAGCATTTTAAAGAGCATATTTGAACGGTTGTCAAAAATTCAATTAACAATATTTTTTTAATATTTTATTTTTTTATTTAAAAATCATGTTATTGTAGAATTAAAAAAAAAAAATATCACTTTTATATTTCCCCAGCCAAAATCGCCAGAGTTGCCACTTCATTACTAGCCTTTTTTAAAAAAGGCAAAATCGGCTGCCACTGTGCAGCCTTCATTAATTATTGGAAAATAAAAATGTGAAGTGATTCTTAATCCCAAATAAATTCCCTGGTCCTTATCGTGGCCCGATTTTTATTAAAAAAAAAAAAATTTTAACAAAGTTGCCACACAAACTTAAAAATTCCAAAAAAGGCAAGAAAAAACACATTTACTCGGGGATATAAAATTTGTTTGACCAAAATTAAAAAAAAAAAACGGCCACGGTAAGGACAAGAGCTTTTTGTTGCCTATGAAATAAAAAAAACCCGGATCGAAATCGGTTAACTCGCCTTGGCTGTACAGTGGCAGCCAATTTTTAACTCAGTGTTGTGGGAAAACGCGTTTAAAGTATAAAATTAATTTTATGCTAAGAAACCAGCAAAATTTCAAAAAAACCGTGCATGAACAAAATTTATATCTTGCAGTTTTCTACACGTGTACCAAATTTGGGAAGAATCGAATAAAGAGTATTTTATATACTAACCCAAATATTATTAAAAACGATGCTTGAGAATTTATTAGACATTTAATTTCAGTCAAAATCTTTTATTTCGTACATTTTTTAATTTGTTTTGTATTTGTTTTTTATTTTTTATACACATTGATTACTTTCATGGCTTATAAAAAGCCATCAGTACCTGCCTCATATAACGTGCCTTCGCCCACCATCGAGGAATCGTCATTGGATTTTCTTTAAAGACTGCGTGCAATTCTTGCATTAGTTGGATGTAGTTTTTTTCTCTTTGTCCTGCTGTGTTATGTGAAATAAGATCTGTAATAAAAAACGCTCCCAAAAATTTTTGAATACAAATTTAATGCATAGAATATTACTTTGGGTCTGAAATATATTTTACAAAACAACACGTTAAAATTTTATTACTTCGAATTTTTATTGATATTTTCACTGCATATACTGAAGAGTATGCTCTATCCAAATAAAATATAAAAAAATTCGAAACAAAAATTTTTCGATACCCCCCTTAAGAGTTAATTATCGTGCTTATTCAGATTGGCGCTCAAAGAGCACTCATATGGGCAAAAGTGTTATTTTTCACCTTCCCACAAACTTTCCAGTAGATTGAGTGTAAAATAAAATATCCCCGCAAAAATGAATCCTCTCGAATTAAAACAGGCCAGTCACCCGCGGCTTTTAGCCCTAAAAATGAGCTAAAATTAGTTCAAAGTTTATTTGCGCTATAACTCTTAAAGTAAAGGGTTTACAGAGTAATACTAAATAAGCATATCTACAGGCATTAATGTGGCTAGCACTTTTCTCATACACATTTTTGACATATCAATGCCGCGTCATGATGATTTAAGTGGTTAAAGTCAAAGTAATTTAAATTTTGACTTTAACCACTTAAATCACCATGACGCGTCATTGATATGTCAAAAATGTGTATGAGAAAAATGCTAGCCACTTCATTGCCTGTAGTTGTGCCTATGTAGTATTTTTCTGTAAAACCTTTACTTTAAGAGTTATGGCGCAAAGAAACTTTGAATTAATTTTAGTCCATTTTTAGGGCTAAAAGCCGCGGGCGACTGGCCTGTTTTAATCCGAGAAGACCAATTTTTGCGGGGATATTATTTTTTACTCCCAATCTACTGGAAAATGTGTGGGGAGGTGAAAAAAATAACACTTGCAAATTCCATATATTTTATGTGTGCGCTCTAATAAGCGTGCACTTTTCAATATGAATAAAATGCTGTTGGTCCACCGTACGTATAAGTAATATTTTAATTTTCCGTACATTCTATATTCCACATACGCTCAGTTGGACCTTTCTACTTTTCTGCTAAAAATATATATGGGTGAAATCAAAAAATGTGATAAATTTTTGGACCAAATTTGTGAGAAGCAAAAAGTGTTAATATTTCGGTTTTTATACCCTACACCACTATGTGGTCAGGGTATTATAAGTTTGTGCTGATGTTTGTAACACCAAAAAATATTGGTCGTAGACCCACCTTATAGTATACCGATCGGCTCAGAATTTTTTTTTATTTCGATTTAACGATGTCCGTCTGTCCGTCCGTCCGTCCGTCTGTCTGTCTGTCCATGTAATCTTGGGCGCACTCTACAGGTCGCAAATATTAAGATATTTTGATGAAACTTGGTACACCGACTTATGTCGGCCCAAACACGAACAAGTTTGATTTTGGTGAACATCGGTTCATGTTTAGACCTAGTGCCCATATAAGGGTCCTACCAAAATTATACTGTTTATACGCTGCAGGTCGTAAATATTAAGATATTTTGATGAAATTTGGTACACAGACCTATGTTGGCCCAAGGACGAAGCCTATTGATTTTGGTGAACATCGGTCCATGTTTAGAACTAGTGCCCATATAAGGGTCCCCCCAAAATTGGCTTGGTTACAAACTGCAGGTCGCAAATATTAAGATATTTTAATGAAATTTGGTGCGCTGGCTCACATTATAGAAAATTTTGACACAAGCCCCATTTTAACCCATTCGAATTTCGGATCCAAACAATACACCAGACTGGTGTAGGGTATTGTATAGTCGGCATGCCCGACTTTAACCTTTTTACTCGTTTCTTAATGGAATCAGTAAGTTTAGTCGTTATAAACCTAATTGCAAAATATTTCTTCTACAAGTTGTCGCAATAACTTTTTTTGGACAATTTTAATTTTTTTTGTTGTAACGGAGTTTACATTTCTGCAAGCAAAAGATATAACAAAAAAAATTGCGTACGAATTTTCTTCAATTTATTAGTTTTTCTTATTTGGGTTTTCAACTTGCTTTCCAATGATATATAATTTGTGTTTATCAAATTGGCGGTTTCGCGAATAAAAATACAATTCATTCCGCGAAAAAAAAACATTTTTTTTTAAATTTTGTATTTTTGGTCCTTTTAAATGCTTTTCAAAAATATAAAATTTTTTAAAATCCAAACAGCGGTTGCGCAGTTACAAAATAATATATTAAAAACATAACATTTCGCGATCAAAAAATTCTTAAATTGTGTGAAACAAATTTAATTTGTCAAACTAATGTCAGTAATGACTCGAAATATCGATTCAAAACCAATGAAATGCAAAATCAATCGTTTTTCGCTCCAGCAGCTTAGGGTAAAAAACTGATAACTTTTTTTGATTTGACGCAAAATTATTAGTTGAATCGTCTTTTGACGTATAAATATTAGTTGAATCATCTCTGTTTATGGTTATTTTAAAATGTTTTAAACATTTATAAACATTTATTTGAATGAAACCTGATGCAAACAATTGTGGTTACGGAGTTTACAGTTACGGAGTTTACATTTGGTTACTTTTTTCCTTTTCTTTCAGAAACGCTTTGTCAGAATTTTTTTTCCGAAACAAAATCGCATAATGCCTACAAGGTGAATGCAAAATGACATTGTTTTTCTTACTCGTTAAATAGTTTGTTGTAGAAATTAGGAACGGAGTTTACAAAATTTTTTTAAAATCTTATTAAAGACATCCTTTTTCATCTCGAGAATGTTACATGCTGCAGAAAAGCTTCAAGTCTGTTATACTGGATGATTTCTTACAGTCCAACGATCATTTGAGTATAAATAACATTATACTTTTCGCAATATAAATAATAGATAACTCCAAAATTCTGGTATATGTAATTTTATCAAAAATTATGACAAAAAATTGTTACAGAGTTGAAGTCGTGATAGCTAAGATATACGAAAATGTATTAATTTTTGTTAAAAACGGCACTTTTCGTCTTCATAAAAATTCTTAATGTTAGTGTTTAGCTTTATTGGTTATTAAAATATAAGCTATTAAAGTTAAAAAACCTAATGAGTTACTTGTTACGGAGTTTACATTTGGCCTATAAAATTGGTCACAAATTTTATGTATTAACCAAAAATTGGTCAGATTGTTATAAATTTTGTAAAACAGGTGACAATGCGCTGATATATATCGAAATATGTAACTCAAATGTAATCCATGCATTAGAAATTCGGTGGTTACACGGTTTTTATCACATTTTTTGATATCACCCATATGTATGTAATTTTAATCACAACTTTGTTGTTGTTTGGAAAATTTAATCACAGATTTTAAGAATTTTTCAGTATGCACATTAAAATGCATATTAAAAATCTAATTATGGTCTGTTATTCTTTGTTGTAATTATTATTGATATTCACAATGAAAGATTTATTAGTCTTCTAAACTTGCATTTTAATTTTTCTTTTTTATTACAAATTTCCTAGAATTCTGAATTAGTTTAATTCGACCTTTTAGTTGTTCTTCATAGAAATAATCTTGAGCTTAAAAAATTATTTCTATAAAGAATTTCCTAAAATTTTAGGCTATCTAACAGGGGAGTTCTGATAGGGTGGATCCAAGAATCTTAGTGAATTTTAGAAATTCTGGAGAGAATAAAAATCTAAGGACACGTGTTATTTTAGATATTAAGGGAATTAAAAATGCGCTCTAAAATAAAGCAATTTTTGTATGAAAATATGTCTAAAATTTAAGAAAATTTGCTTTATTTGTAAACAACATTTAAATACTCGTATTTGAGAGAAATACGAGTTGCCCTGTATTTGAAGCAACTGAAATATAGATGAAAAAACACTGTGTGCCCTTTAAAAAGAATATCGGAAAAATGCATTTAAAAGGTATATTAGAAAAATTCCTAATACCCGCTTAAAGTAAATAACCATTAATACACACAGAAAATAAATCAGTTGTAAATCGTTCAGAATTATCCTTATTTTGCTATTACAATATTATTTTAATTTTATTTAGATTAAATCAATTGCAATAGCAAAAATATTCCAGTAATGATTAATAATTTGATATTGTGACTTTTTGAAGGTTATATATCCTTAATAATCAGTTCTTCCCACCAATTCATATACTAATTAAAATTGATAATTTAATTCGATTGTGACAACTATTTTCAAAACCTAAAATGCATAATTTTTTACAGTTAATAATAAATAACAATTATAGTTTAGTTGTAATAATCAATGTTGTAGTAATAGTTGTTACTAATGTGTTACTAATTACTTTCTACCGAATGATGATTATTAGCGTTTTTTTAATCCCCTGGATTTAGACTGTTTCATACAAAACGGGGAATCCAAAAAAAGCTGGATTTAATAAATCCACAATAAAAGCACAAATATATGAAACAGCCTATTAATTTAATGTCACAAAAAATACGAATGAAAATTAAAAGAGAAATAAAAAAATTGAAAAGCTAACAAATAAAAGGTTTTTATAATTTTTTTTTATGAAATATGTTTAGAAAAAGAACTAAACCTCACCAAATACATATTTTCCATCTTGGACATGGAGAAATAGCTGAAATAGAAATGGCAAATTTTCACTCTACTGTAAGTAATTTAATTAAATCCAATTAGTGAATATTAAATATTGCAATGGAATTTTTAAATTGTGTAAAAATATAAATTGAAGTGATAAAACTGAAAATGCAGACTGTCTATCGCTGTTTTATATAAAATATAATTAAAACTTTAAAGTTTCTAGGCGAAACATTTCTCAAAATCTAAAGCTTTGCCCTGAAAAAGAGCTTGAAAATGGAATGTTTCCTCCACTAAAAATGTTCAAATAAGCTCTTTCCCATGGATTAAAACTCTAAAGTTAACATCTTTGTATTCATATTTATTTTTTCATTTTTATGGTTTCTATACACAGAGAAAACAGATTCGTTCTTACAACCGAATTTGTTGCTAAAACGAATGGTTCGGCCATGATAACCGAATTTTACAGTTGTAACAACTGAATATCAGCAGAGTCAATAAACATTTTTTATATTACTTCAACAAAAATTTGGTAGTCCCAACAGAAAAATTCTGTTGTCACAACTGAAGCATTCGATTGGCAATAAATTCGGTTGTAAGCACGAATCTGTTTTCTGGGTGTATATTTTCTGTTATTCAAAAATAAATTGAAATAAAATTAATTAAAATTTTTTATCAATATAAAGAAATAATTGGAAATAGTGTTTTTATTACATAAATAAATTTGGTCAGGTTTAGCAAATCAATTCGGTTAGAGCTACTTTTATATTTGCATGTATAGTAAAATAATAACAACCGAAAAATACGATAGTTCATTTTAATCGGCTGCCACCAAATTCGGTTAACACAACAAATCCGTTTTCTGTGTGTATATATTATTTTTAGCTCAAGCTTATACAAATATTTTGTAGAAAATGCCAGTTTTTTTTTATCACTTAAAACATATTTTTTTTCGAACTAAAAGATCTTCAAAATAACTTAAAATGATTTAAAAAACGTGTACTGGTACTAACCCACTATGTAATCGCTAGATATGAGATTCTGAAGCTATATTTTTCTCCCTTACAATATATCCAAAAGTCCTAAAAATCTGCGGGTTGGCAACAGCAGACCGCCCTTGTAAGTAATATCCAATTGTAGTTTATCCTCTCAATTACACATTCTACATTGTGCACATCAAAAACATATGAAATGTTTGTTTTTAAATGAGCATAAGTCAATTTTTGCTTTAAAACAAGGGTATTGACTTTAGTCAGTCTTGAAATCTAGATATGTACTTTTATTATATCGAGGGTTTATATTCAATAGGGAGCATCTGATGTTTCGAAGAAAATGAGATTTTGATGGCAAACGCTTCAGTTGTAGGTACAGCTGTAATTCATTAATATTAATTTTGGGCTGAAAAAATAATTCTAGAATCAATTTTTTCTCATTTTAGTTAATTTGCTATCAACATTTTTTTATGATTGTTATATACCAGGTGTGGGCACATAAATCGCTTGAAGGTCCAACTTTGCAATTTCGCATACTTACGGAGGGTCGCACCATATTACACTACTCACTACTCAAGCGGAGATGGACATCAAAATATTTTATGTTTTTATGGATATGAATTCCATATGAAAGGTGCTTTGATTTGAGAATGATCATTAGAGCGTACCACATTACAGGAAAAAAAAAAAAAAAAAGTGCGCGGTACACCCTCCAATATGAAGTATTTTTGCAAGGAGGTTTGAAAAAAAAATTTTTTTGCCGAACATAGGGGTCGCCATTTTACATTTTTCGTTATATCTTTGGCATTTACAGTCGGACCTTAAAGTATGACACATCGGTGTTTTTCTCTCAAGGAGACCAGTGTTTTGCTCTAAGGGCCATTGACCTCAAGTATCCCGTTCTAGTAGTTACCAACTAGATCTCAGTTGCTACCACCCTAATGTACCACCCTAATATCAGAAAATTAAAGCCCGTAAAAAATCATTAAGCTCTTGCTGAGGAAGTTTTTCGATAAACCCAGTAGATTTTTTTTTATATATTGGTTGCCGAACATAGGGGTCGCTTTTTTAAATCCAACTTTAAATGCCGAGCTATAACGAAAAGTTGAAAAAGGCGATCCCTACGTTCGGCAAAAAAAATTTTTTTTTTTGAAAATGCCTTGCAAAAATACTTCATATTGGGGGTGTACGGCGAACTTTTTTTTTGAGGTACGGTCTAATGATCATGTCGGGCAATATTCTGGGCTATTTTAAATTTTTGGACAATTTTAAAACATTTTTGGAATTTTCTGAAATAAAACTGAAAATGGTGTAGATATAGTTTCAGCGTTTTCCTATGGACAGGCTTCATCAATGGTTTTCCATTAAATTGTTAATTTTTTATATGTTTATTGTCAGATTGTCTCTATATGATAATTTTTCAACAAGCCGGCATCTGTAGGATTCGAACATGTACGTATTCCTACATTACAAATGTAACTATATTAAGGTGCGATCGCTTAGCCATTCTCACCTAAGTAAGGCCTTGAATGCAATGTAACAAATTTATAGTTTTTCTTTCCTATTCATCTTTTTGTTTTAGTTTTTACTTAGAAGTGCCCAGTGTAGAAAATCATTACCAGATATGTGGTTATGTAACTACATACTTTCCCAGTGTAGAAACGGTAATGACATATCATTATTTTTTGGAGTACCAGTAATGACACCCACTTACCTTCTGCATTATTTTAAAACATATAATAATGAGTTACTGATAATGACTTATTTTTAGCATTATTTCAAATAGAAAATAATTTTTTAGATTTTTTTGAAAATTTTTTGAAATCTATTTTTAGACTCAATATTTTTTAAACACTGGTAAGGATATATGTAACCACATATTTTTTGATTTTTTGTATGTTGGCGAGTAAGCTTACTTGTGTGCAGCAGGTCAATTATGTTTTTTTCTATTAAATATTACATCCCAGTGTAGAAAATCATTACCAGATATGTGGTTATGTAACTACATACTTGGTAATGGTAACTAGTTACTTTTGTTATTACATTTCTTATTACCTTTATATGGCGATGTCGCGAAAAATAATGAGTTGTCGTTACACACCAGCATACGAAAAATTAAAAAATATATCGTTACCTTTGTGCTTACCAGTACTGACAAAAGTAATGAGTCTAAAAATAGATTTTCTAAAAAATAAATTATATAAAAAAAAATATTTTTTATTGTATTTATTTTTTTAAATAAAATTTACTGGTGCGGGAATCGAACCTGGGTCTATAGATTCCCAGTCAACAGCTCTACCATCTGAGCTATATCGACATGTAATATTTAATAGATAAAAACACAATTGACCTGCTGCACACAAGTAAGCTTACTCGCCAACATACAAAAAATTAAAAAATATGTGGTTACATATATCCTTACCAGTGTTTAAAAAATATTGAGTCTAGAAATAGATTTCAAAGAATGTTCAAAAAAATATAAAAAATTATTTTCTATTTGAAATAATGATAAAAATAAGTCATTATCAGTTACTCATTATTATATGTTTTAAAATAATACAGAAGGTAAGTGGGTGCCATTACTGGTAGTCCAAAAAATAATGATATGTCAATACCGTTTCTACACTGGGTGATCAAATATTCAATTTTTAGATTTTTGTCTATCTTTCAGTCGACTCCGTGTCTCCCTTTTCGCAAATGTTGCCAAACTGACGTAGGGCTTTTACGTTCAATATTAGACATTTTATGTATATATTGGAGACGTGTTGCCACAGGGCAAATTTCATAATGTATTTTAGTACTGTGTTGGTTTAACCTCATATAGGCAGTTGCAATTAATATTTTAATTAATATGTATTTTATCAGTTTTAATTTAGTAGGTTTGGGATTAAGAAGAAGAATATACCTTTTTCGCTGAAAATTAATAAAATAATAATTTTCAAATCAGATTTGATCTAGTTTCTTTTATTATTATTTCTTACTTTCTTTTTTTACATTGTAAATATTTTTTATTTTTTTGTATATTGTATGTATTGTAATATTTCATTGTATTTTTCTTTATAACAAAATACTGGACTCCTCGAGGCAAAAAGTTGATATATCACACTTTAAAATCCGGCTGTAAATGCCGAAGCTATAACGAAAAATTAAAAAAGGAGACTCCTAAGTCCGGCAAAATTTTTTTTTTTAAATTGCCTTGCAAAAATACTTTATATGGTGGTTCCACCTGTGGAAATTTTCGTTTCGGTATAAAAATACATCATAGAAAAAATTAAGATGATGGTATAACGGGAACATGTGCCGCACTTTTATTAATTTTTAATTATAGCTATAAAAATTTGATTGGAACTACGAATCTATTTTCTCTATGTAGCTAGCCGAATCCTTCGCTTTTTTCTACCCAGAATTCGATTTTTGCAACCCTAATTTAATTGTTTTAACCCCGTTTCGATAGTCACAACCCTATTTCAGTTTCGACAATAGGAACAGAGTTGCAACCGAAATTTCGTTGCAAATTCATTTGGCAGAAACATTTTATTTGCTGTCTGTACACATTGAATTAAAAAAGCATTTAAATTATTTTTTCAAATTCCTTAAAGCAGTGTTATTATGTCAATTAGATATCAAAAGCATCCGGTGTTAAGAGAAAAAAAAATATAATAATGACAATTACGTAAAGTATCATAAATTTTGTGTTATTTTGAAAGTTTCTTATAATAATAATTTTCTACTTGACGCTCTATGTAACATCAAGTAAATGTTTATGCAATTCCATTATAATATAAAAAATCGGCATCCCAGAATCGTCGGATACCCTTTATAGCTGAAATAATATGGATGCAAAATAATATGGAAAGTAAATTTAGAATAAATAAGAATCAAACAAATTGGGGGAAAAAAATATAAAAATATAAATCCGGAGAATTCACTTAATGTATTTTTGAGGTAATCATATAAAAAAGAATACATACTTATTTTAAATCTTGTGTCAACAGATTTATCTAATTTTTAACATAAAACTGAAAGCAGAAATATTATTCTTATGGCCGCTAATACAGGCGTACTAACCATTACAATGGATTGAAATCGGTATATGGCCTTAATATAGCTATTTAAAAGTGGATCTCTGACTTCTACATATGTGAACTTCTCCGAGAAAAGGGACCTAGTGTGTCAAAAAACGGGTTTGGACTTAAGTGTGGATTCTGGTACCTAAAATGGTGTAGAATAAGATGAAATGAGTTAGATTTCTGATAAAAATTTATTTACCATACCAAATCGCATCTCCCAACTGAAGGTGTGTTCAAAGTGATAATGCGTTATGAAACTTTAAATGCGTTCTTCTCAAAACTTCATTTTCACACACTAGGTCGTTTTTCTCGGAGAAGGTCACATATACAGGCAAAGACACTTGCTCATACAATTCTTATTATTTTCCCTATCCTTAGAGTATATTCATTGTATGTAGTATAATCACCATCATCGTCATCATCATTGGTTTGATGAATTAGTATAAGTAGTTGACTATAATTTTAAAAATGTTTGGTAAAGAGTGATAATCTTTACTTATGCTGCCACTTTAAAAAAAAACTATGACTGACTTTAGTTTAAAATTGTTAGCCGCTGTTAGTACATCTATCCCTCTAATAACTTATAGACGATAAACTTAAATCTGGCCATGAAAATTTAATTAAAACTGATTTATACGATTAGCCAGCGAAACTCATTTCGAAATGCAGCACACCCAGATAACAGATTCAGTGCTGACAACCCCATTTTTGCCAATGGAATGTTTCAGTTACATCAAGTGAATTTGTCTGTTGGCTGAACAGAAAAATTTGTTACTTTAACAAAATTTATTCCTCTCTTTTGGCTTAAAATTTGTTAATTTTAACAAATTCTTTTGTTAAATTTAACAAATCTAAATTAAAGTAAAAAATTTGTAAAACTACAGTTTTAAATGTAATTATACTAAGTAGTAGAATTTATCCAAATTTAGGGTCTCGGGACCCTCCCCGGGCCTAGTCCATATCATGTGAGGGCATGATGGTGCCCAATGGAGCAAACATATTGTCTGTTTTGCTCTATTTCGCTTAGTTTTCAAGATATGGGCCATTTTATGAAGTAGAAAATTTTTATTAAAAATTTCCGAGGGACCAAGGCCCCGCCAAAGTTCATTTTCGGATAGAGAAAACTCCTTTCGCTGGTATTGCGTGGTTAGAAGTAGTCGAAATTGTCATCAATTTTGCTTTATCTTTCTTAGTTTTCGAGATATGAAACATTTTAATAAATCGGTAGGGACAGAAATAGCGCCATCTTTAAAACTTCGGATATATTGGTGGCGCCATCTGCCGGGTAATAATAGTAACATGAAAATAGTATATTTTAACAATAAGTTGTGTAAAAATGAACGAATGGGTTCTTAAAAATTGGTTTTAAACAATTTTGAAAATTAACACTCAAAATTAGTTAAAGTACTGAGAGTTTTAGTATTGTAGATATTTAAAATCTTTGCTTATATCAACTAAAAATTTGTTAAAAATTAGCTAAAGCGATTTGAAACCGGTCTGACAGATTTTTCTACTGACGTATTATTTTAAGTGTAGGTTAACTGGTGCTAGTTAGGTGACAATATCTTTTTGGAATAGTCCTGTAACATGTCAAAGTGTATCTAATCCATGGCAATTGGTCACCTTCAATGACAACACTATGTTAAAGTGCTATGGTACTTTCAAATAAAAAGGCCGATCAACGACCTTTTTCTGCCCCCTTGGGATCTATCCTGGGTATCATCTGGGACCGCTCTGTGGGCCAGGATCTCCGTTTTTTGGCCAAAAGTACAATTCAGGTAAAGGGAAAATATGTTTATATATTCAAAATCTAGGATTATTGAATATTTTGTGAGTGAAATATTGTATCATTGTGGTTACTCGTTGTTAGTTGGCGAGAGTCCAAAGTCAAAGTTTTTTAATTTTGTGACATTTTTTATTTTCTAATGATACAATAAAAAAATTATAAATAAACAATAATTTGTTCCAAAAACAAACTCAAGTTATAAAAATGAAACTAATTCCAAAAAAAAAAAAAAATAGAAAGCTGTTAAGTATTTATGAAAAAAGTAACAAAATTTTTAATTTTACCTCAAAACTGTGGGATTTTTTGAAAATCCTAAATTTTCAAAAAAAAAGCTACAAAATTTTCCAGAGATATTTGAAAAACTTGAATGCCAATGTGTTCCATAAGATGTCTTCTCGCTGATTTCCAACATTCCAGAGTTTTAGTAAAAACTAAAAAAATAGCACTAAAAATTACCTTAAATGAAGGTTCTGGTTTTCTTACACAGACTAGCCCCCTAAAGTCCAGGTTTGTGGGAGATTTAAGTGCCAATTCTGAATATGTACAAAATTAACACTTAAACACATTTTAAGTTTTTACTTATTTCTGACATTGAAGTTAAATTTTCAACTTTGATGTCTTCAGAGACTTATAGTAGAATTTTATGACAAATATTTTTGCGGAACATTTTAACCCTCTAACTCTTTAAGTCATGGGTCGTTTTCGACACTTTTCAAAAAGGGCCAAAAGAGACCCTTTCATTGCAGAGTTAGAGGGTTAAAATGTTCCACAAAAATGTCCGTCGTAGTGTTTTACATAAGTTCGCTGAACATATCCTTTACCTAAAATGGCAGATTCACATGGTTTCCTATGCCGATTCACAATAAATATTTTCAAAAGAGGGGAAATTTTAATTTTAACCCCCCAAAAACATAGGGCCAGAGGAAAACTTTAAAAACGCCGATACATACTTATATTTTTCTTTGGTCCCTCTGCCATAATTAGTTGTCATCAGAACCGTTTTTTTTTGTACAGTGTAATTTATTTTCCAATATATAACAATTTTAAATTTATGGCCGCCATATTCGATCCGCCATGTTGAATTTTTAAAATTTGATTTCAGTTTCGTAATCTGCTACCCAAAAACTTCCCCTGGTGGAAATTTGAAGTAAATCAGGCGACAAAGGAAATTTAATGAAAAAATTGTTTGTCGCCATATTGGACCCACCACTTTGAATTTCAAAATTTTAATTTCAGATTTTTAATCAGCGGAGACTAGACCTATATAACTGATTATTTTAAGTGCAAAATAATAAAAACTAAAAATTAATGGGCGCCATAATGGATCCGCCATTTTTAATTTTATATTTTTTATTTCAGATTCGTAATCAGCAACAACCAAATCCCCCTTTGTAATATCTCTTAGTCTCATATACTCAATATACTAGTTTTGGCCAAAATTCGATGATGCTGGCCCACAGTGGACCGGTCCACAGTGCTTCGTCCCCATATAACGATTGGACAAAAATAAAAGGAGTGGATACAGAGTTTTGAAATTTGGTATACTGACATAGAACCCCTTGGTTAAGAAAAATTTTAATTTTTTGCAATATCGGGCCAAGGACACGCCCACCTCCCATAAGTCCTGAAATTTACATAAAATATATTAGCTACATAAATGGATGTAAAATTTCAAAAAGTATCCATTGAGATGCACATAAAACTGGAAACGTTTGCATCAATTTTATCAAAATCGAACCAAGGACTCTTAGTCCTGCCATATATCCTTTATTTTCAAATCTTTATAAAACCTGCAAAAATTATCCGATTGCGGTGAAATTTAGCATGTGAGTTGATATAAGGTCAAGCCAAATTTGGGTAAAATCTATTCATTAATAAAAAAAAAAAAATGCCTTTCACAAAAAATGTGTTTTAAACGCTTAAAATGATTTTTCTAAAAAAAAATTAAATAGGATTAATATAGGAAACCATGTGAGTGTTCCATTTTAGGCATACGGTATGTTCAGCGAACTTATGTAAAACACTACGAGGAATATTTTTGTGGAACATTTTAACCTTCTATCTCTTCAATTAAAGGGACTTTTTTGGCCCCTTTTTAAAAAGGGACAAAAACGACCCGTAAGTTGAAGAGTTAGAGGGTTAAAATGTTCCGCAAAAATATTTGTCATGAAATTCCACTATAAGTCTCTGAAGACATCAGCATTGAAAATTTAACTTAAAGGCCAGTAATAAGTAAAAACTTAAAATGTGTTTAAGGGTTAATTTCTTACTTATTCAGAGTTGGCGCTCAAATGTCCAACAAACCTGGATTTTAGCGATAAACCATGGGAATCTTCCATTTTAGGTATAGGATGTGTTCAGCGAACTTATGTAAAACACTACGGGTAACATTTTTGTGGAACATTTTAACCCTCTAACTCTTCAACTTACAGGTCTTTTTTGTCCCTTTTTAAAAAGGGCCCAAAAAATTCGCTTTCATTGAAGAGTTAAAGGGTTAGAATGTTCCACATAAATGTTTCTCGTAGTATTTTACAAAAGTCCGCTCAACACATTTTATACCTAAAATGGAATGTTCACATGTTTCGAATACTAAACACTCTTAAATGCATGAAATTTGTGTAAAAATCATGAATTTAGGCGTTTCAGAAAATCCATTTTTTTTAATTTGTGATAAAAAAATAGTAATTAATTTTTTAATGATCTATTATATAACAGTATAAACAGTATAACAAAATTAGAAACAACAAATAAAATCTAATATGAAAATATCATATTAGAATTTGGACTTAAGGTAGAAGAATATTCTAACTAAATATATGAAAATATAGAAAGTCCAAAAAAACAATTTTTGTATTTTTAATGCAAAAATTAGGATGATTGACAAGCATACCACAGCTAAAATCTCATTCAAAATATTTATTTTGTTTTGAGTTTAAAGTTAGTTGTTTTTACAAAATGTATTGACAACAAACATACATATAAATAGTACCCAAAGGGTACTTTTATGTAATTGTTGCTTTCAAAAAGGAGTTGATTTATAACTGATTTTACCAAATCAGACAGTTCATATACGAAGGTATAAAATTCTCATCACATTGATTTTTTGTACCTTATGTAATGTCTTGGTTTGAGTAGGAAAGTTATCATTTTCTATTGCGGACAACTGAAGAGTAGGGTGATGCCTATGAAACAATTGTATTGTCTATCATGAAAATGATCAACCCCCTTTTTGAAACAACAAATAAAATCTAATATGAAAATATCATATTAGAATTTGGACTTAAGGTAGAAGAATATTCTAACTAAATATATAAGAAAAAAAATATCTAATTATATATATTTTTTTTTTTATACTCCATCAAACTTAAGTTGATTTTGGATTTTAAACAAAAAAATGTGTTTTTCGGAGCAATAAAAAATAATTGTTCTGTAAACATACAGTAGTGGACTAAAGCGGATACATATTTGAATATTTTTAAATCTGTATTAATAACTTTTGTTCAATTTGTGATATCCAAGTGTAGCTTTTCCAGTTTTTGAAGTGGCCAGGTCAGAGCCCCTATTTGAATCCCATCGAGAATTGGTGGGCAATTGCCAAAAGAAGACTCTCCCAATACGAACGAGCACCGACCAACTTAGATGATCTTTGGTCAGGAGTTTCAGCGGAATGAACTAATACTCCACCTCAAACTATTAAAAATCTTTCGGAAAGCATGCCTTCTCGCATAAAATCTGTTTTAAAGCACAAAGGACTTTGGACAAAATATTAAAGAAAGAACTTGCCGAAAATGAACAATACTGGATAAAAGCGGTCACAATTTGCAATTATTTTTTTATTAACTTCTTAGTGATATTGTCTACTGTATTTAGGTTTTTATTGAAGAAGAATGTTTTAATTTTATGCTTTAAAAAAAATCATTTAAGTTTCTCTAATAAAATAAAAATTATAACAAATTTCGAAAAATGTTGAATTAATGTATCCACTTTAGTCCACTACTGTATACCAAAATCCATATTTTAATTTAACTACAAATATATTGAAGTAATTAAAAAAAAACTCCTCGAACAAGTTTTTAAAAAAATGTATTTTTGAGAATTATTTTCGTGAAACAATTAAAACCCATTTTGCTGTTAAGTCATTTTTGCATAAAATTCTCTGAGTTTAGCGCCCTCTCTTGGCGGCGAAAGCAATCACACCAAATATTTTTTTTAACATTTGTTTGAGTTACTTTCTTATGCTTAAAAAAATCCTTCTTTAATCACAATTTAAGACAAAAAAAATTTTTTTTTTGATTTTCCTCCATGGGACGAAGCATAGGAATTCGCGAAGTATTTCCGCTTTCCCAAATTAACACATTCTATATAAAGATCATGTAAAAAAGGAATAGGTGTACTTGTATGTATGGCATCTGGAAATACACAAGGTTTTCTCTAGTGTTCTTCGTTTCTAAAAGTAATTTAAAAGAATAGCAGCGGGATAACACAAAATTCGTTAAAGAGGAATAGAGAAAAAAATCCCAAAACAAAAAGTGATTTATTCCAACTCAAGTATTTTAGAGTTTTAGTAGAGAATAAAGCGCATTGTGGTTATTTCGGTTTTGTGTGGCATGGCATGTTACTATGTTAACTGTCTGTCTATCTGACTGCCTGCATATCTATTTTACTGCATTGAAGGAAAAGGACATGAATGATCATGCCCTTCCCTCTTTTACTTCTATTACATGATACAGTCATCATTGTTATTACAGCTTATTCTTGTTTTTTTTTTGTTTTTTGTAGCTCACAACAGTTTTAGTTGTTTTCACAAGCCACTACTTATAGAGCTTATCTGACGGTCTTAACAAAGAAAATATGTACAAATGCATTTAGCGAAAAATTACTGATATAAACACTTGTGTGTCTGGAATATTTAGTTGAAAGTTAATTTTTGTATTCAAGTTCATAATAAAGTGTCTAAATTTAACTTTGTGTAAAAATAATCCCAATTCGTTATAATTTGTTCAAGTCAATGTTCAAACAAATTTGGATTCAAGTTCAGATAAGAGGTAAGGTAAGAGGTATACCAAGATATAAGTACACTCATAGAAATAAATCTACAAAAAATCGCAGAAAAAGTAATAAACAATTTGTTAGAAATGAAAAAATTGCTAAAATAAGCAGAATCTGTTTGTTAAATATTAGTTAAATGAAAACGGCAAAACATACTGTTAAATCTACTAAATTATAGCTATATTTTTGGCTGATTGCTTACAAATAGGTTTGGGTTGTTAATATTGTATATTACAAATACCCGAGTATAAAAATAAAAATGTTTATAAAAAAATTTATTTATTTTTAGCATTTACTAAATATTACGCACAACTTTATTGAAATTAATATTTTTTTCAAATTCGAATTACAATTTACAATTTATTTTACCACAAACAGAGAAAAAACTTATGAAAAAACTTTCCTAGAACCAATGGTTGAAAATTAATGCATTTTCAAGTGCTACCAAGCACTATCATCAGATTGTCTTTATGGGGTTCTCTCTATTAATATAATGTAGATTTTAGTTTTTGTATTTATCTTAACTTCAAAGTGAAAAATGTTACGAGAAATAAACTCAAACATTTTTACTTAAGTATTTTTATTACAGCGAAAATCACATGTTTTTTTTTTACAAAGACAATCGTGCTTGTTAGCACTTGAAAATCCATTAGTTGTCAACTATTGGTTCTAGGAAAGTTTTTTTTAAAGTTTTTTCTCTGTTTGTTGTAAAATAAATTGTAAATTCTGATTGGAATTTGTCATATTTGATTTTAGACCGAATATTTGATCTTTTTAACTGCATATACCTTTGCTTTAACTGTCGTTTTCAGTAGATTCTACAGACGAATTTTTTTGACTGTTATAAAAATCGAGAAGAGTGTAGCCAAGATAATTAGTAAAGCTAAATCCCATTTTAGAACCATGCATTAAATATTAATATTTGCATAAATATTAAATTTTAAGAATCTATAAGGACACTTACAAATTTTTAATATTCGTTAACAGGTTGCAGAAAACCACCTTCTTTTAATTAAATAATTAACAATTAATTATAAGTCATCAGTTGTTTATGACAAAACATACACATAAAATCAACAACATTGTGGATTTATAACATTTGGTTTAATTTACATTTATCACTTGTTTTAAATTTCCGGAAATGTGGTTTAATTAATTAATTTTAAATCGATTATTGTTTTCAATTAGTGCATATATAAATTACATTATAATCGGAAATATAAATTCTGTAGTTAAAAGTGTTTAAATGTGGTATTTTTAATTAAATAAAAAATATCGTCGGCTTGCCTGCAAGTAGGGCTATGTGTTGTTTTTTAACAGTTATTCAGGAGAGCAAAAAAAAAAACTGATTTATATTATCATTTTAAGATATTTTATCATTATTTATTTATCATTAAGGCCTGTGATGTCAATAAAATATCCTAAAATCAGTTTTTTCGCTCTGTAAAAAAAAAAACACATAGCACTACTTGCAGACAAGCCGATGATAGAATATAATTTAATGTGCATTTAAAAACAAAAAAACTTTTTCATTTGTAAAAACCAGAAAATATATTATTTAAATAAAAAAAACTAAAAAGTAATATTTCACACAAACATGAGGTTACGAAAAAAGAAAATAATTTTAACAAATGCAATTTTTCATTGCATAACATTTAAAATAAACTTCAATGTCGAACAAACATATAATTTATTTTCTAACACTAAACTCTTTATTTTCTTTCCAAATACACTCGATGAAAAATTAAGGAACTCGCTAAAAATTGTACCATTTTTTTGTTTAAATAAAACTACACACATAATAATCCATGCATAAAAATACGAAATTAATGTCAAAACAACGAAAACTTTCGTAAAATAGACCATTTTTCGTATATTTTACAAAATTTTTTGTTATTTTGACATTTTTTCGTAATTTTATGCATGGATTATTATCAGTGTAGGGGAACGAAAACCTTTCGCCAGAAATATCACATTACAATTTAAGTTATTTAATTTTCATAACTGATGGGAAATTTTCTAAGATTTTTTTCTGCTTTCGGACTTTGAAACTTGAACTTTGTAACTTGAACTGTTGATATTTTAAGATAAAAAATTAACCTTTTTTAGTTAAGTGTTTATAACCGTCGCATAGAACAATCGCAATTAATATTAGAATTAATTACTAAAGAATTTTTTGTAGAGCTGGAAGAGGAAGAAGAAGAAAACATTTTTATTGAAAAATTTAATCTACACAAGGGAATAACCAGACTGCCGCAGTTACGTCTTACCCAAAGACTTGACAGTGTTTAGTTTATGTGTCAATTGATAAAAGTAATTTTATTTGTTAATTTACCTCGTAAAGACCAATTAGCCTCAGCTCTTTTCTTATTAAGACAATGGAGAAAGTTTTGGACCACTATATTAGGGACACGTACCTCAGGCGTAAGCCGATACACGAGCTTCAGTTCGCGTATCAACGGGGTAAGTCTACAGAAAGTGCTGTCCATCATGTTGTCACGTTGACAGAGAAGGCACTGGAGGCAAAGAACATTGCCGTCTGTGCTTTTATTGATATACAGGGCGCTTTGGACAACACGTTCTACGATGCGATCGCGCTATCTAAATTGAGAAGGGCATATCTCCAATGATTATAAATTGGGCATTGGTGATGCTCAACTCAAGGGAGATCACGTTCGGTAAAGGCTCTACTAGTAGGACCGGGAATGCGACCAGAGGATGTCCTCAGGGCGGTGTACTAGGGACACTGGTCATTGATGAGTTGCTTGAGGGTCTAAACGACCTGGGCTTCAGGACCTTGTCATCTCCGTGGTCGGCTGCGATGACAGGACCATCCCTGATCATATGCAGCAGGCTCTGAACTTTACTCACTCATGGGTCGGGAAAAAGGGTTGACTATCAACCCGACGAAGACGATCCTTATACCTTTCACAAGGAGGAGAAGGGTCAATCTGACCGAACCTGTTGTAGGGGAAAAAACGATAAGCTTCTCGGATAGTGTGAAATATTTAGGGGTGACTCTAGATAAATCCCTTAGGTGGAATGATCATCTAGACTCCGTAGCCAAGAAGGCCACCAGGGCATATTATGCCTGCCAAGGCTCTTTGGGAAACATGGGGTCTAAGACCACACATGGTCTACTGGTCATTCGACACCATTGTGAAACCTATGATCACTTATGCTGCCTTAGCATGGTGGCCAAAGGTTGAGCAGTCAACGGCAAGGGGTACTCTGAAGAGATTGTATCGGCTGGTGTGTACTGGCATTATGGGGGTTGGAAGAACGTGTCCGACGGATGCCATTGTGGCCATTTTGGGTACTCCACCATTGTATATTTCCATGAAGGAGGCTGCAAGCTTGGGCTCACTTCGTCTCCAGGGGGTCGGGGACATGAGGATCGCCGGGGTCTTTATGGATGACCCAATCTTAAGAGTCGCGGATAAAATGATCCCGTAGCGGATTTTTGTCAGGCATTTTGACATTATGTCATTTGACAGGCATATGTGGACCAGTCAGACTTGGAAGCCCGAAGAGGCGGCTCAGATATGGTTCACTGATGGCTCGAAACAGGCTAATGGTGACAAGGGGGCAGGTGTCTTTGGACCCAGATTCCAAAGTGCTCTACCAATGGGCAAGCACCACTCCGTCTTTCAGGCGGAGATTTTCGCCATCTGCGTATGTGTGAGAGAGTGCCTGCGGAGTGGCACAATAAGCTCCCGTATCTACATTCTTTCTGACAGCCAGGCTGCACTAAAGGCTCTAGGAGCTTTGGGGTATCATCTGGTCTGGTCATGGAGTGTGTGGGACTTCTCAGCGAACTCGGTAGGAACAACTCCCTTACACTGGTATGGCTTGCTGGTAACGAAAAGACTGACTGTCTAGCCACTTGTGGAACCCGTCGAACCTTTATCGGTCCGGAACTATTATTTGGGATACCTAGGAGGTACGCTAGGGAAAACTCAGGAAGTGAAGAGAGACTGAGTTTGCTAAGCATTGGGAAACTTCTACTGGCCAAAGACAAGCCAATAGATTTATTTCCTTGTCCAGCGGAGTATTAAGGTGACTATTGTCACTCGACAGGGGTAACCTTAGGACCCTAACGGGATATTTAACTGGGCACTGTGGGTACCAGCTTCACAAACAGGGCCTGTCAGACACTGATGTTTGCAGGTTTTGTGAGCTGGAAAATGAGGCATCGGAGCATATTCTCTGTGAATGTCCAAGACTGTGTGACAGGAGACTCAGATTTATGGGTGACCGTTTCGTGTCACCTTTGGACGTTTGGGTAAATTCTTTTATTTATTGGTAGCCTGAATCTCTAGGGATTTCTAGGCAGCACAAAAGATCTATATTGGTCGCGGTGCGTAGTGCCTTCGTATCTAATCTTAGTTACCTCTACATGAACAACTTTTTGTGTATTCCCTGACCGGGAATCGAACCGGCAACGCTCTTTCTCAATCACAGCCTACACAATATATATTTGTTATCAGAAGGGCCAGAATTAACTAATAAAAGAGCAATTTATTTTTCAATTAGAATGTTTCCTCTTTAATCCTATTGTTATTGTTAGCTTGTTTTTATAATTCCTAATTAATTATTACATTATGATGCGCTTTATTTACATTCAGTAGTTGGATACCAAGTGTTGATGGGAAATGTTGTTGCGCTTTGCTAAATTTTATTATTTTTATTCGAGCATCTAGAGCTCGAATACTTGACAGAAAAATATGCACTTATTATTGATTTTTTTTTCAAGATGGATGAAGGTATGTATAGTTGATGTTTCAATTGGTAAATTATTAGGTCCTTATTGGACTTTTTAATCACTCTAAAATACATTACCCTGTCACGCTTATTTCTATTGCAATTTTTTTTTTATAAGTCAACAATGGATTATTTTGAATACCTTCAATATCTTGTTTTGTACATTTGTCTTTGATTTTCCATTGTAAACTAATAAAAAACTCGAAGTTGGCCAACTAATGAGTTCTAGAATCTAACATATTTCTGAAGGATATTTTGATAAAGAAAAATTATTTTAATTAAAAGTTGAAAAAGTTATTAAGCAAAATGTGTGTTCTTAATGGCGCACTTCTTGTAACAAAAATACTGCGAAGAGTATAGAAAATCGCTAAACCACAAATGAATGCTTTCACTTATTTTACTTTATAATTAGAAATTCGCTGTTATGGCAAATATATTTTTGAGTGTAACACTCATATATCTACATTCTAAATGTCATGTGTTTTCAAATCAAATAAAAAAAAAAAACAAAAAAAATTTATAAAAGTATCAAAACTATTTCCTAACAAAAAAATCGGTAAAACAATTCAGCATCATATCAGCAAACATTGGCGTGGAATGTGCCAATCTAAAGAGGTTCCAACTCTTTCTGAAAGCACACTCTAATTAACTTTGGTTTAAATTTTCCCAACTTACTATAGTGGAAAACTCTTCTCCTATTATAGGATGATAAATTTACTGCGAGTGCGCAAATGAAAACATTTACAAACATGATACCTACACTAAGAGAATTATCATCACTTCAGTAATGAAGTTCTTCATAGTTTCAATGAAAATTGTCACTGGAACTCGTCCATTGAAACTTTTCATAGAATCTATGAAGCAGGTTTCATTAAAGTCAATGTTTATGAAAAGTTCATAAAATTAGTGAAACTCTTCATAAAATGAATAGCCCACTTCTCCAATGAATAAATCATTCAGCCAATTAAGAGCTTCATAAAATCTATGAAGCAATTTCATTTACTATTATTTGTTATAGTTGGTTGTTGGCGTTGCTAAGCTGGAGTAGATAAATAAAAAGTACTTAGCAAATGCAAAAGGCGTAATTAAATCGTAGCATATTTTACGGATGTACAAAATATATCTAAAGAAAGAATTCATTTAATTAAAAAGTTTCATAAAAAAAATTTCGAAAAAATCAATATGATTTATAAAAAAATTTCATAGTCCAAAATTAATAATAAAAATTAATTTAAAAAAAAATAAAAATTATAAAAGATTATTCTCTCAGGAAATGACGATATTTTATAAAAAAAAAAGTAAATACATACTATTGAACAATATCATATATATAAAGAACATTTTTCATTAAATTTATGGAGATCTAATTTATGAAATTCAATGAATTTTTTAAACGAAATTATGAAATTATATGAAAGAAAAGTTATGAAAAATTTCATAATATTAATTAAATATTATATACATAATGAAATTATTTATTTATATAGTTGACTTTTCTATCTTAATTGGATATAAGACTCCATCTATAGGAAATTGTTCTTTAAAGTCTTCACTATAGGACATGCGCGGTTTTAGCAATTAATATAAGGGGAAAAATCATACGCGACCGTAGACAAATACATTGAGTTGGGCACTGAGGCGTATGATTTTGCCCCTTATATTAATTGCTGGAACCGCGCATGCTATAGGAATTGGAGAATTTTTTAGAATGAAATGGATTTTCTATAGCAACAGCCCCAGTACTCTGGGGGGTTTTCTGTGGGAAAACGTCTTACAGGGAAAGTCATCAGAATCTGGGATTTGTCTTTAGAAAATGATTTCAGAATATGAAGGCTTTTCTTGCGAAAATTACATAACAGTCTAACAGTTTTTCTATAGGAGAAGGTCGTTAAAATCTAAATCTAACTCTTTTCTATTAGAAAGTTTCCAAAATCTGCTTGGTTTTCTTTAAGAAAAATCCTCAGAAATTTTCTCTATAAGGAAAAGTCCTTAGAATTTGATTGTTTTCCTTTAGCAAAAGTTTTAAGAGTTTTACTATAGGATGAAATCATATCAGCTCAACACACCATTCGGATTCACCATCTCCGATTTAAATGAAATTCACCACAGCTGTGATGCACTACAAGCGTTCAACGATGCATAAATTTTCGAGCTCGTACCTTTTCGGCTTCCGAAATATGACGTCACGAAAATTGGAAAAAAGTGTAAAATTTGACTGCCCAAACGAAATATAAAAACCACTTCATTTAAATGAATATTCATATGACCATCGGCATTATCAATGCGTCCTGCCACGGAGCAATCATTGCGTAAATCTGTTAGAACATTTTGGTCTTGTAACAAGAATGGTATGCAATTAAGTGTATTAGCTATCAAAAAATTTTCTTTACGTGAAAACTGTTGCATTTTTCCGTCGAATTTTTCACAAAAACTAATTTTTAGCGCTATTTTTTAGACATTCGCAATAGAAGTGAAAACAAAAAATAGCTTTTCCACTGTTGGCAACTTGCCGTTTTTTCCCGATAACATTAAAAAAACGCGGTTTTCAAACAAAATTGGTCGTGACCGTTGGCAAATCTAGTACTTTTTATTCAAATGTTGAACAAAAAGTCCAATGACAGTCAGTGTTGCCAGAAATACCTTAGTGTTGTTCAACATATTTCCGAAATGATAGAAAGCTTCTTCCAAGCTTCTAAAGACTTCAATCTCTCAATCTATTTTGAATTCTGTGTGACTATGGAATGATTGAATTATCAAACAGCAATTTTAATTGGTCTCATTCGATTTAATTTTAAAGACTTAAATCATTTTCATCATTCGATTTGTTCAATCACTGAATTCGATGGTCAGGAATTCAATCGTTTGGGAATTTAATCGATTTCTGGTTTATTCGATTGAGTAAATTTAATTTTCTTGATTCTATTTAAATTTTCGAAAACAAACAACTACGCTATTAGTTTTCATTACAGGATTTTTACAAATACAAGAAAATTACACAGAAAAGATTTCTCAGTTACTGGCTTCTAAATCTTCAACTGAGCTTCAGGTGAAATACCCCTTACTGAGCTTCAGTTGATCGATTAAGTTGAAGTTAGCGAATTTGATTTTGAAAATTTAATTTAAAGTATAATTACAAAATGGACAATAACTTTTAAACTGTTTAAGATCTAAAATATATTTCGGTATTATTTATTAGGTAAGAATGTGCCCTTTAATGGAAGGGTCAAAGGTCATTTCTTGAGGTCTTCAGTTGAAATACCCATACCTCTAAACGCACATATTTAAAAATTCTTGAAAAATACAATATATGTTTTTAATTGAACCCCCTTCTACATTTGTGGAAAAATTCTGGGTGGTATCTCGATTCGTGTCTGAGTTATAGCCGAAAACATTGTCATAGGAATATTTTTTTTATAAATTTATACATGTAAGTTATAAATTAAACAGATCCTTATTTGAAAGTTGCTTCGAATCCCGCTCCTTGGGGCTTGTTTTGTGAGGTTACTGGAAAAACTAATCCAGAAAAAATTTCAGCTCAATCGCGTACTTTTTAAGCTATTCCTGACCTTTCAAAATTTTGTACTATGATTTACAAAGGAAAAAATTATTTTTTTGTGAGAGCAGTTTTCAGCCTTTCAAAATTCTATGTTTGCAATAATAAAATTTTAAAAATTAATACGCACTATTTTTGTTAAAATAAATATAAATAAAATCATCGACTGGAGGCTGAAAAACTGCTCTGACTTTTGAAAATTAACTTTACCTTTTAAAAGAATTAAAAGAGAAATGTAAGATTGTCCATTTTATTTGCTAAAGCCTGCTCCAGCCAGACACACAGTGTTAAAACATTTTTTTGACAAGTACAAACTTTGCTGTTTTGTTAAAAAAAAAAAATGTTATTAAAAGTTAGTTGCGATAAAAAAAATAAATCCGTTTTAAGAATCCCTTAAAATGCTCAAAAAATGGTGTTTAAATTGATTTTAAAACAATTTCATCGTATTTTAGTATTTTAGTTTTTTAGCCAAAGTTAAGAAATTTATGAAGTTTTGGGAAAAAATAAAGCAACAAAAATTTCTAATTAAGCAAAAAATTACGCATTAAAAATGTAACCGGTTAATCGACCTGTTTTAACCGATTATTCGGGTCGAATAATTATTTGAGTTTTATAAGTTATTTGTTTCGACATTAACCGAAATAGAGGCGTTTAATCGAGGAATCGCTTAATCGATTAACAGAATCGGAAACACTAGTATTAACATTTTCTTTTCTATGCAATAACAGAATTTTGAAAAAGCTATTAAATGAGGCTGTTAAATTAAAATGTTAACATTTTCTCTTCTGTACAATAACCTAAATGTAAAAAGAAATGCAAAGAGTTTAGAAAATAAAGAGTACGCAATTCACTCAGTTAGTAAGGAAAAATATATAAAATGTGGCTGCAATTAGGAAATTTAAATTTTTCTTACGCATTTATAATTATAAAATGATATCTTTTAATGTTGATACCCATACACTGAGAGAATTATCCTTCATGATATTAATGATATCATTTCGTAGAATTTTTTTCGTAGAACCAATGAAGAATTTCATTATGTATATAATATTTAATTAATATTATGAAATTTTTCATAACTTCTCTTTCATAAAATTTCATAATTTCAATAAAAAAATTTATTGAATTTCATAAATTAGATCTCCATAAATTTAATGAAAATGTTCTTTATATATATGAAATTGTTCAATAGTATTTACTTTTTTTAATTTTTTTATAAAATATCGTCATTTCCCGAGAGAATAATCTTTTATAATTTTTATTTTTTTTTTAATTAATTTTTTATTGTTAATTTTGGACTATGAAATTTTTTTCTAAAATTGTTTTATGACCCTTTTTTATTAAATGAATTCTTTCTTTAGATATATTTTGTACATCCGTAAAATATGCAACGATTTTATTACGATTTTTGCATTTGCTAACTACCTTTTATTTATCCACTCCAGCTTACCAACGACAACAACCAAATATAATAAATAATAGTAAATGAAATTGCTTCATAGATTTTATGAAGCTCTTCATTGGCTGCATGATTTATTCATTCGACTAGTGGCCTATTATTTTATGAAGAGTTTCATTAATTTTATGAACTTTCATAAACATTTACTTTAATGAAACATGTTTCATAGATTCTATGAAAAGTTTCAATGGACGAGTTCCAATGAGAATTTTCATTAAAACTATGAAGAAATTTATTACTGAAGTGATGATAATTCTCTTAGTGTAGAAGTCTTTATATTTACCATATTATATTTTAAGCATAAAATTAATCAATACAACTTTGGTCTTCCTTAAAACAAGCCAATTTCCTATTTGCAGGCACAAGCTGTTAACATAGGATGAGGGAATTACATAGCCGTTGTCGCTATTGTTGTTTCCGAATTTTGGGTTCTAGTTTATAACGCTGTGCTTTAATTATTAATTTCATTGGAGTTGTCAAAGTACCCTCTGCCAATCCCTTTCATCCGCGCCTGTTCTAACCATACATAGTAGAGTTTACAATTAAATATTTCATATGTTTTATGGTTAGTGTTTCGTACTACAGGCATACAAAGTTTGGAAAAAAATGTGAATAGTACAAAAAGTTTGTTTGGAAAAAAAATAAACAAAACTTTGTCCACAATAAAAAACTCTGGTTGTTTCCATTTACATGTTCCATATATGTGCCAAATAAAGGAACACAATTTTGTGGTATTTGCTCAATATTGAATTGAGAATCAACAAAAATACTGTCCTTACAGCAACATCAAACATAAAAACAAATATCAAATGAAAATAAAACAAAAACAAAAGAAACCATTAAACAACAACCATTGCTCTTGTAACACTCACCATGGATTCCATGTTCAACATTTTCGAAAAAAGTGTAAAACAATATGAACTTAAGTGCTGTAAAGGGGCGTTCAGGTTAACTTTCACACAAACAATATGCAATATACTGTCCCTTAAAATAGCGATTTGTCGATTTTCGTTCATTACACCCCCCAGTTTTATAGGAAATGGTCCCAAATGGAACAAGTCGATTTTTGTTTTTGGAAATCGTTAACCCGTGCCGAAAGTTGGACGAAAATGGCACATTTTGGGAATTAAAAATTCCCAAAATTCGAAATTTAGAAAAAAATTATTTTTTATTTCATTTATTCATTTAATATAGTCAAAATGATTCAGGCATGGAATTTTGACTTCATCGGATATCATTAACCCAATTTTGCCTGGAATCAAAAATGACCCACGAATTTGATAAAAATGTAAAACCGTGTTTTTTTTTAAATTAATTTTAAAGTTCTTTTAAAATGCCCAATTTGGAGATGTGGATTGATATTTGTACTATGCAATAGTTGTTATTAAAGAAAAAAAATAACTTGGAAAAATGATAATTCGAGTTTGTGTTTGGAGCGACTGCTTTCCAGGACATTTTACAAAAATTGCTCATTTTATCAAAAATTTAACAAAATTTTAATGTTTTCATCAAATTTTACACAGTTTTCGGAAAAACATCACTTAAATTTAGTTAGACTATAATTATCTTTTTATTTGTTTAAAAAATCTTTAACCCTTAGTGGCCTGGGGTCAGAAAAGACTCATGAAACTTAATAATAATTATGACTACGAGATTGTAAAGCCATCAAATTGATTTTTAAAAAATCTCAACTGGATAAAAATAATTATTTTATGTAACGTGATCCACATGGGGTTAATTTTTATACTTTTGGCCAAAAACGACCTACTAGGAAATTTACAGAATGTTTCCTTTCATAATTTTCGGAAAAATATCACTTCCAATGGACCAAAAAAATCTTTTTCCCACTTGATAAAAATATTATTTTGTGTAACTTGATCCATATAGGATTAATTTTTTCACTTTTGGGCAAAAAATACCCACTAGGAAATTTACAGAATAACGTCTTTCCGAATAGAAAACAATAAATGCATAATAAACAAAGCTTTTAATTTGAATCTAATACGATTATAAAAGAAAAATTGCTATTAACATACGGACACTTTTGATCCCACCTTTTTAACCCTTAAAAATAAGATTGGGTCTATAGAGAATTACGCTTGCTCGTTAGCTTTGTACCCTCTATCGCATATCCCAATTTAATAAAAATCTGATAAATGTTATTCTGTAAATTTCCTAGTGGGTCTTTTTTTTTGTGAAAAGTGAGAAATTCTTTATCGGCCCAATCATACTATTAAGGTTTAAAAAGGTGGGGTAAAATTTGGCCCTAGTTTTCTTTTTTGTGTTTTTTCACTTTTGCCCTAAGAAACTATACGAAATTGGGTATCAAATAAAATATATTTTAAAGCATAAATGGACATGAAGTACTTTAATAATAATAATAATAAGTATAAGTACATGGTACTGGTATTTGAACATTTTTAACAATAAACTCCGGGTATAATGGATGATAATCGACAAATCGTGTTTTAAGGGACAGCCGAATATAGATATGTCAAAATGTACATAAAGAAACATATCACCAGCTGTGTGGTTTAAAACTACGTTGAGGAAAAGTAATAGCTCGTTTAGACAGCGAAGTTAATCTACTTGATTAAAGTTAATCCAACATTTCAATCTTCATCGTTTATACATGTATTTTTTGACAGTTAAAAGATTCACTTGACGGTTAAAAGTTTAACTTTGTCAGTTTAAAATACCAAGGTGGCGCCAGTGTCGACAGTGTCTTAACATTAATTTTTATCTGACTCTGTCTGTTTGCCTTTTAGTGTTGCCAACCGTCATTAGAATAAAAACACAGCATTGCATATTGTTAGTAGTATGATTACAGAGTCGTTTAGAAATGGTAACCAGATTAAAAGTTGGTTTAACTGTTAATAAGAAAGATTAAAATATGGTTTAATAAACCTTTTAAGTGCTTCATAAAGCAGTTAATCCTACTTTTAAGAGATTAAGTTTTCTGTCTAAACGGAGTATAAGGGGTTATTTACCGTAAAATTTATTAACTATTTTCAATTTCCATTAGATTACATAGAAAAGTAATTATAAGAAATCAAAAGGATGTTTTTAGAAAGGATTTCTTATTTATATGTCAAGTGTAATTTTCAGTTTAAAATTTAAAACATACAAAAAAAAATTGAAAAACTCAGCAGTTTTTTTTAATAAAAAATTTTAATTGGAAAATGCAACCAAAAAGATTAACATACACTCAAAAAATTGTTTACCAAATATTAGGTCATTTGAACTAAATTTAATGAAATATGCACTCACAATATTTTATGGTTAAAAACAACCTAAAATACATTTTAAATTAATTGAAAACACAACTAAAAAAAGGACTACTGATTTTTCACTATATTCAAACCATTTTGCTATTTATTTTCAAACATTGTTGAAACAATCCAAGAAAGAAATAAAAATAATTGAAAAGTCTGTTAAAACAATCTTCAATTTATAACTGACAAAACGTTAGAAAAAAACGATTTTTTGATTTGTTTTTTCATACTTGAAAGTTTTTTTTTTGTTTGAATTTTCAAAACACTCATATTTTTATTGGCTATGTTTATGTGTATGAGTAAAGAATTTATTGTAATTTGAATTGAAATAATTTTGTATATAAACAAACTATTTTAACAAAAAAAAAAAACCGAAAATATTTGAATTTTTTGTTTTAAAACAGAAAACAACGAAATTATTCAAATTATTTTTTCTAAAAAGAGAAATCTAAAAACAGAATATTTGAATGAAAATATAAACTCCTACAGACGATACATATTTTTTGTGGTTTGTTTTTTATTGATTGATAAAAAAATTTAAATAAAATGTTTCAATGTATTTTAATAGATTAATTGAAAACAAACTTTACCAGATAAACCTCAATCGGTTATGGAAAATGTATTGTGAGTATGGGAATAATTTGGCTCCAAAGAAATTTTAACTTAAATCGAGTACACACTAGAGGGCTAAATGAATGTTTTACAAAACATTCTCTTGCATGCGCTGATGAAAGATTTGACGATTTTAGATACTAAATATAACAAAAATTTACCATTTTATTTATTTGTAGTTATTTACAAGATATTTAAATTTAGATCATTACAAAAAAAAAAAAAAAAAAAAAAATAAATAAAACAGAAAAAAATATTTTGGTGTTGTATAAGAAAATGTTTTGTGAATGTTTTGCAAACATTCATACTGGCCTCTACACTGAGAGAATTTTCATCACTTCAGTAATAAATTTCTTCATAGTATCAATAAAAATTGTTACGGAACTCGTCAATTGAAACTTTTCGTAGAATCTATGAAACAGGTTTCATTAAAGTCAATGTTTATGAAAAGTTCATAAAATTAATGAAACTCTTCATAATATTAATAGGTCTCTCGTCTAATGAATAAATCATTAAGCCAATGAAGAGGTTCATAAAATCTATGAAGCAATTTCATTTACTATTATTTATTATAGTTGGTTGTTGTCGTTGCTAAGCTGGAGTGGATAAATAAAAAAGTACTTAGCAAATGCAAAATGCGTAATAAAATCGTAGCATATTTTACGGATGTACAAAATACATGTAAAGAAAGAATTCATTTAATTAAAAAGTTTCATAAAAAAAGTTTCGAAAAAATTAATATGATTTATAAAATAATTTCATAGTCCAAAATTAATAATAAAAAATTAACTAAAAGAACTAAAAATTATAAAAGATTATTCTCTCAGGAAATGACGATATTTTATAAAAAAATTAAAAAAAAAGTAAATTCTATTGAACAATTTCATATATATAAAAAACATTTTCATTAAATTTATGGAGATTTAATTTATGAAATTCAATGAATTTTTTTAATGAAATTTTATGAAAGAAAAAATTATGAAAAATTTCATAATATTAATTAAATATTATATACATAATGAAATTCTTCATTGGTGCTACGAAAAAAATTCTATGAAATTATATCATTAATATCATGAAGGATAATTTTTTAAGTTTAGTACACACTTTTCTTAAAAACAAGTTGAAGCACTGAACTTGAATTAAGTAATTTTTTACTTAAATTCAGTAGGCTTTGTCCTGAGTTTTTTTTTTTGGAATTTTACTAAAATTTAGTACACTCGAAAAAAATATTTACCTAATTTTAAAGAAAGTTTCGAATGATTTTGCTCCAAAGTAATTTTAATTTAAATCGAGTACATACTTTTCTTAAAAACAAGTTAAAATAATTAACTTGAATTAAGTAAATTTTTACTTAAATGTAGTAAGTTTTGTCTTAAATTTTTGGGAATTATAGTAAAGTTAAATATATTTTACTTAAATTTAGTATAAACATGGTCTTAAATTTAGTAAATTTATCTTAAAAACAAGCAAATTTTTCTCAAATTTTAAGATGCTTTGATGCTAAGGCAGAATAAACATATTTAGTTCATAGATAAAATGGCAATAACTTCGACATTAAATTTTCATCAGTTATTGTTGGTATTATTGAATCACAAGCTTTATGACTTATGAGGGAAATCGGAAAAAAGTTTGAAGATATTTGTTTCCATCCTGCCAAAATTATTTAGAAATGTGTGCAATATATATTTTTTTAAACCAATTTTGAAAAAAATTCCAGAAATCGATACAAACCGATATTTTTCAAATTCGCACCATATAACTTTTAGAACTAGTGCTATAAAAATCCGAACAATAAATGAAAATTTTTAGAAAAAAAAATTTTCCATTAAAAAAAAATTTTGCTTTAATATACATATGCGTTCATTTTTAACCGGGCAATCTAAATATGCTATTAGAGAGATTTATTACAAATATCTCGTGTATTGATATCATCACCATCAATTTAAAATTCAATTTCCAACTAGAAAATTTTATTATTTTTTTTTGTACTCCTGTGGTAATTTATCGATATCATTAGTCATACTTAACATGAACCTTCCTTAGAGAGAAGGTGGAGGAGTTAATAAAAGGTAACAAAATGCCATTATATATTTATGTAATTTTAAGTTTAAATTCTCTATACATTTTATAGAACGCACATTTTATGTAGTTACACTCAAATAATATGTCTGTACAATAATGTAAAAAAATTGTCCTCTTATTATCAGCTTAAAATAAAATAATTAAAAGTAGCTACATATATATAATAAAAGACTTTTCCTATGGAAATGATACCAAGGATTCCTCTAAAAACATGCCTTTAGAATCTTAGAGTTCTCCATAGGGAAATCCCCTAAGAATCTAAAGCTTTTGGTGGGCTTAAATATAATTATAAATTTTTTTTATTAATAAAATAGTTTAAACATTATTTTTTTTTTTTTTTGGGCAGTAAAATATACTTTATTTGGTAAATTTATGCACAGACATGGTAAGATTACACACAACATCTGAAATTTTTGTTTTACACATTTTCAATGTAAATTTACTACTTTTTTGTGTAATTAACTCAAGCTTCATGCATGTAAATTTTTCATTTTCCTACTTACTCGATCGAAGTAATTTTACAATATTTATGGTAGGAGTTCAGTTTCAGTTGAGTAAATTTAATAAAAAAATTAACAAAAGTATATAAATTTCATTACAGCATGAATGTAAAAAGTTTTTACAACAGCTAATTCAAAAAACCAAAACTGTACACTCATAGAAATAAATCTGTAAATATAGCAGAAAAAGCAATTAAAAAGTAGTTAAAAATTATCTTGCAGAAAATGCTAGTAAAATAAAAAAAGCAAAAATAAAACTGTAAAATCTACAGAATTTTATTTATATTTAAGTTAACTTTTAGCTACTGGAAAATGACAAATTGTGCTGTAAAATCTGGAGAAAATTTTGCTAAATAATAGTACACTGAAAATAGCAAAAATAAACTGTTATAAAGGGTTCTTCAATAAGAGCGCTACAAAAGTTTTTTTAAATAAAACAAAAACGGTTTTGGATATCAATGAAATTCTTTATTCCTGTGAAAGTACGTTCGATGCCAGTATGTATGGAAATCGATCTCTTTTGCATGGCCACCACGGGCACGCTTGCAGAAGTCCAGACGCTGAACCCAATTTTCGACGGTTTTCAAGCATAAATCGGCCGATATTCGTACGAAGTTCATCAATCGTCGCTGGCTTGTTGGCATAGACCATAGATTTGACGTAGCCCCACAGGAAATAGTCCAACGGCGTCAAATCGCACGACCGAGGCGGCCAATCAACTGGACCATTTCGTGAGATAACACGTTCTCCAAACTTGGTTTGCAATAAATTGATTGTGACATTCGCTGTGTGGCTTGTGGCGCCGTGCTGTTGGAACCACATGTCCTCCAAGTCCAAATCATCCAATTGGGGCCAAAAATATTCGGTTATCATTGAACGGTAGCGATTCCCATTTACAGCAACGTGCCGGTCTTGATCATCACGGAAGAAGTACGGCCCAATGACGCCGCTGGCCCATAAACCGCACCAAACAGTAATTTTTTCGGGATGCAATGATGACTCATGGAGTACGTGTGGATTGATGTCTGACCAATTACGCATATTTTGTTTATTGACAAAGCCATTCATTATGACGACCATAAATTGGACGTAGCGCTCTTAACGTTGAGGCCACTGACTCCGAATGTCGGTAGTAAATTTTAATAATTTCGACTCGTTGTTGGCTCGTATATCTTTCCATCATGAAATGGCAAATCTTACTGAGGAGAAATGTCAAAAGAGCGGCAAGAAATATGGCGTCGTTTGCTGTCCCTGTCTTTCTACTTTTGTAGCGTCCCTGTTGAAGGACCCTTTACCTATAAAATTTTTATTATTTTTTTAAATTTAGTTGAATGCAAATAGCTGTCTATCCTGTTAAATTACTAGAAATATTTGCAACAAAAAAAAAAAAATGTAAACTGCAATTTTAAAAAGCTCAGTTTTTATTTGCTTTAAAAAATTTCCAAAATTTTAAATTTTTTTGTGATTTTTTAGTTTACTTATTATTTAGCAAAATTTTTGCTGATTTTAGCAAGTTAAGTTCTAGTTTTCTGTTAACTAAAAATTAACTCAAATATAATTAAAATACTGTATTTTTAAAAGTTTTATTTTTGCTGTTCAGATCTTACTAATATTTGGCAAAAATATTCTGCTAATTTTAGCAGTTTTTTCTGCAAGTTAATTTTTAATTTTTAGTAGTTTTAATAAAAGATTTTTACAGACTTTTTCTAGTAGTGTACCAAAAAAAAGGTATCATCAATAAAATTCCCTCAAAAATTCGTTTCCAATGGTACCTTATTTGCTTAAGGTTTCTTTGGTCAAAGTAATTTAAAAGTAAAAACTACGACAATAAGACCATATTTGAGCCCCTTTAAGGCCATTAAATTGTGAGGCTACCCAAAACCGAGAGTTGTCGGTCTTAGAATTCTTTTTCTATCACATACTCAAAAAATGTTAGAAATTTAAAGAAATTAACATGTCTATTCCTATGAAAATTCGGTGACTTTTTTCTTCTTCTTTTGTCAACAAATACATTTTTTCACACAAACTCAAATATTTTTGATACAAAATTTTTTTTGCCGAACGTAGGGGTCGCCATTTTACATTTTTCGTTATATCTTTGGCATTTACAGTCGGATCTTAAAGTATGATACATCGATGTTTTTCTCTCGAGAGGACCAATGTTCTGCTCTAAGGGCCACTCAAGTATTCCGTTCTAGTATTTACCCACCAGATCTCAATTGCTACAACTCTAATATCAGAAAATTAAAGCTCGCAAAAAATCATTAAACTTTTGCTACGGAAATTTTTCGATAAATCCAGCAGAATTTTTTTTTTATTTTTTTTGTCGGCTTTTTAAATTTTTTTTCATTGTATTTTTTCATTATAGCAAAACGCTGTTCTCCTCGAGGCAAAAATATCGATATATTACACTTTAAAATCCGACTTTAAATGCCGAAGCTATAACGAAAAATTTAAAAAGGCGACCCTACATTCGGGAAAAAATTTTGTTTTTAGAATTGCCTTGCAAAAATACTTTACAACACATTCTTATAAGATACATTCACTTAGGGCGAACGTTCAAGAGTGAGAGATCTATGTAATCTATGGTTTTTCCCTTGTGACAATATATTATATTTATTCAAATTGTTTTTGAAAACTTGAAAAAAATAAGACCTGCGATATAATCATAACATTGACAAATAAAATCTGAATTTTTTGTTTTGTATGAAAATTTAAAAAAAAAAGTTTTCTTTAAATTTGCCTTGCTAGGCATAGGCATTTTTACTGTGGTTTCTTTTACTAACTTATTATTTTAAGTGTACATGTGCAACAATATTTTTATCTATTATAACATTAGATTAACGAGAGTATTTTTATTTTGCACAGTTTTAAAAATATAAAATCATATAAATTTGTAGTCCAAAACATGATTGATGAGAATATAATGATGATATGTATGTGTTGTTATATGATTGTAATACTATGGTTGAATGTGTTAGAGAAAAAATGGCAGCGAAACATAAATGCGGAGGCGGCATAAATGATTGCTGCTGTTTTTCTCCTTCCTCTACTGATAAATGTGATTTTTATATTGGCTTCCCCTACTAACTGCCCAGCCAAGATTAAAAGCACAGATTAATACCAGATGTGACAGGTGTCAAAAAAGTATTCTCGAACCGTATGGTTTTGTTTACATGTAAGTCAAGTCAAGAGCGAGATAACAATATAAAATCTCCATACATTTTGTATTGCGCATTTTTTGTATATATCTGTCTCTTTTTAGATTATTGTGCTTTATATTTTATGTTTTTCTTAAATTTTTGCGTTTTGTTTTGCTCATTTTCTGTCGGCCATATTGCCCAAATCAGCTGATTCATATCTGGTATAATTTGTGATTAAAAGTATATCGTATCAATGTCAAAATTTGTGACATATCATAACCCCCTCAGACGTTATCCCCATTTTCGATTTGGAGATTATGACCGAACAATTTGTGGTCAGAAGCCTCAAACTAAGGGAAATATGACCGACATGATTTTTGAATGAGGAGTATGTATAGTTGATATTTTATTTGGTAAATGAATGTTTTTAGTTCGATTTCAGATCATAAATTAATGGCACTTTCTGTTAAAATTATTTTTCAAATTAAAGAAAGATGATACAATTTTCACAAGTAAATCACAAAGAATAAAAAATTTTGAAAGAATTCGATAAGGCCAGCAGGACAGAAAACGTATTTTCGGCTTTCGCTACAAAGCCATCATCAGTGTCATTTGCCTTGATGTGCTAATCATTGATGATGATCTACTTATGCCAAAGTTGAAAACAAATAGAATATGTTATCAATTCAACTAGACTAACACCATCGAAATCTAACAATGCTATCTTTATCCTTTTGTTATTACTGTTTTTTCCTTTGAACTTTAATTCTTAAACTTTCGCAGCTGGTTCTATTCAACTCTGTGTATGATAAACACAGATTTTATGAATTACAACGAACTGTTAAATTTAAACTTAAATGCATGTTATTTAAATTATATTTTACACCGTATCATGTGTTTTAAGATGAATGAGGGGTATGTATAGTTGATTTTTTACTTGGTAAATTAATGATTTTTGATGGACATTTTCCCCATGGGCTCCTGAGAACGTCTTTTAAAAGAACATAATACCCATTGTCGAGATAGTAGGGTAATACATAATCACACCCAGTGTAGAAACGGTAATGACATATCATTATTTTTTGGAGTACCAGTAATGACACCCACTTACCTTCTGCATTATTTTAAAACATACAATAATGAGTTACGGATAATGACTTATTTTTATCATTATTTCAAATACAAAATAATTTTTTAGATTTTTTTGAAAATTTTTTGAAATTTATTTTTAGACTCAATATTTTTTAATCACTGGTAAGGATATATGTAACCACATATTTTTTGATTTTTTGTATGTTGGCGAGTAAGCTTACTTGTGTGCAGCAGCCCAGTGTAGAAAATCATTACCAGATATGTTGTTATGTAAGTACATACTTGGTAATGGTAACTACTTACTTTTGTTATTACATTTCTTATTACCTTTATATGGGGATGTCGCGAAAAATAATGAGTTGTCGTTACACACCAGCTTACGAAAAATCAAAAAATATATCGTTACCTATGTGCTTACCAGTACTGACAAAAATAATGAGTCTAAAAATAGATTTTCAAAAAAATTAATTATATAAAAAAAATTATTTTTTATTGTATTTTTTTTTAAATAAAATTTACTGGTGCGGGAATCGAACCTGGGTCTACAGATTGCCAGTCAACAGCTCTACCATCTGAGCTATATCGACATGTAATATTTAATAGATAAAAACATAATTGACCTGCTGCACACAAGTAAGCTTACTCGCCAACATACAAAAAATCAAAAAATATGTGGTTACATATATCCTTACCAGTGTTTAAAAAATATTGAGTCTAAAAATAGATTTCAAAAAATTTTCAAAAAAATCTAAAAAATTATTTTCTATATGAAATAATGATAAAAATAAGTCATTATCAGTAACTCATTATTATATGTTTTAAAATAATGCAGAAGGTAAGTGGGTGTCATTACTGGTACTCCAAAAAATAATGATATGTCATTACCGTTTCTACACTGGGAGGTCAATTATATTTTTATCTATTAAATATTACATGTCGATATAGCTCAGATGGTAGAGCTGTTGACTGGCAATCTGTAGACCCAGGTTCGATTCCCGCACCAGCAAATTTTATTTGAAAAAAAAAACTACAATAAAAAATATTTTTTTTTTATATAATTTATTTTTTTGAAAATCTATTTTTAGACTCATTATTTTTGTCAGTACTGGTTAGCACATGGGTAACGATATATTTTTTGGTTTTTCGTATGCTGGTGTGTAACGACAACTCATTATTTTTCGCGACATGCCCATATAAAGGTAATAAGAAATGTAATAACAAAAGTAAGTAGTTACCATTACCAAGTATGTAGTTACATAACCACATATCTGGTAATGATTTTCTACACTGGGCAGCTAGGAATTTTGTGTATACTTAGTTGACCTGCAAATGTCCGGGGACATTTTTTTGATCCACAGTTTAATATGGAGGCATTTGCTTAGTTTGGGGAATGTCCTCGAACTCTTCTTAGGTCTTGCGAATACTGTAACGACAAGTTTCCTCCGGTTGCTGGGGTATAGTTCGCGGAAGTCCAGGTCTGTCAAAGAAAGTTTATTTGTTAGTGACAGAGAATGAGAAATGAAACTAGTCGTTATGTTTTTTATGTTTTTTAAATTACAATATTATTTCAGTTTATTCATTTAATTTGTACTTAAATAATAATTAGAATCTGAGAATTTAACTTATCCTAATAGCAGGTTGTTTCAGCGAAGTCCACGGAGAGCCCGTTGTGATGCCCAGTGCATGCAGACGTTGATTACCATACAAGATAACTTAGAAAATTATAATAATTGAAAATGACATACCGGAGCGGAATTCACAGAGCTTGCGGTTAACATAGAATGAGCCCAAACCTGAGAGAGCAAAAGCACGATAGCCATCAAAGAAACAAAAGGAGAATCTAGTCTGAACTCCCAAAACACGCGAAGCACTCGAAGAGAACGAAAAGGGAACCTAAACGGAACTCCCAAAACACAGGAAGCAATCAAAGAGAACGAAGAAAGGAAACCTAAACGGAACTCCCAAAACACAGGAAGCAATCAAAGAGAACGAAGAAAGGAAACTTAAACGGAACTCCCAAAACACGCGAAGCACTCGAAGAGAACGAAAAGGGAACCTAAACGGAACTCCCAAAATACGCGTAGCACTCGAAGGGAACCTAAACGGAGCTCTCAAAACTCGCGGGTTACTCGAAGAGAACGTAGAAGGGAACCTAAACGGAACTCCCAAAACACGCGAAGCTCTCGAAGATAACGAAAAGGGAACCTAAACGGAACTCACAAAATAGGCGAAGCACTCGAAGAGAACGTAGAAGGGAACCTAAACGGAACTCCCAACACATGCGAAGCACTCGAAGAGAACAAAAAGGGAACCTAAACGGAACTCGTAACACACGCAAAGCACTCGAAGAGAACGAAGTAAGGGAACCTAAACGGAATTCCCAACACACGCAAAGCACTCGAAGCGAACTGAAAGGGAACCTAAACGGAACTCCCAATTAGCAAAACTTAGTACAATTGCAATTAGAGGAACCAATTTACCGAACTCCGCTAGTTGCAACGACGACCTGTGCCTACTGCCGGCCACTCACAGGCTGATCAATTTTTCTTCGTTGTTGATCATCGTTGGTATTGTTGAGGTTCGTTTGATGTCTGTTGCATTAAACACATAGACGACTGCGGCTACATGGCAGCCAGCAGCATTTGTAGTCGTGTAGTCAGCTACTTAATTTTTTTGAAAACGGCAGCAACATAGTAAACAGATGATGCAAAAAATTTGACGTTTTGATAATGTTAATCTTTTTTGGTTTCATGCTTCTAAAATAATGGCTGACGAATATTTTGTTAATTTTGTAAGATCCATTTTTTTTTTACAAAACATCACAATAAAATTACAATTACAAAACATCACAATTCCAAATATAAATTAATGAAACCTTCAAACAATTGTAAAATATAAACAGCTGTTTCTTTAGTGTTCCCATAACGGTGATTTTTTAGTCAGAACTAGCGATTTTATTTCGCCTCTAGCGATAAAAGTTGTCCTGTTTTACATATTTTGTTATATTGTCAAAATTTTTTTTGTTTTGTAGCCAACAAAAATAGAAATTATCCTAAGTTGACTACAGCGGCAAAAGTAGTCGTGTAGCCGTGTAGCTGTGTTGGTGTCAAAATAATCGTTTTCATATAAACGTGTGTATTTTATTTTTGACAGGCTGTAGTCGTGTAGCTGCAGTCGTCTATGTGTTTAATGCTTGTGTTTAGTATTTTATTGTCAGCTGTTTCTGTCAGCTGCTTTTATCAGCTATATGGTGTTGCCACTTGTTGGGTTTTAGCAGGGTGGTTCATATGTGTATATAGGCCGTTACGTAGATTCGAATTTGAATAACTTATAAACGGCCAATATATTTTAAAGTGTGGGCAAAAACGAGCGTTGGTGACTTTTGCCGTCACAATACTTTGAAGACATTTTAGACTAATATATCGTATAGTTTTGGGACTTTTTTGGCGATGTCCAATGATTTTGGCGATGTCCTTAATTTTTGTCAAGTGGGAAAAAGATTTTTTTGAGTGATATATTTCCGAAAATTATGAAAGGTGTTATTCTGTAAATTTCCTAGTGGGTCGTTTTTGGCCAAAATTATAAAAATTAACCCCATATGGATCACGTTATATAAAATAATTATTTTTATGCAGTTGAGATTTTTTTACAATTAATTTGATGGCAGACAGACATAAAGATAATTATAGTCTAACTAAATTTGAGCGATATTTTTCCGAAAACTATGTAAAATTTGATGAAAACATTAAAATTTTGTAAAATTTTTGACAAAATAAGCAATTTTTGTAAAATGTCCTGGAAAGCAGTCGCTTCAAACACAAACTCGAATTATCATTTTTCCAATTTATTTTTTTTTTTCATTAATATCAACTATTATGTGGTACAAATAGCAATCGACATCTCCAAATTGGGCATTTTAAAAAATCTTTAAAATTAATTAAAAAAAAAACACGGTTTTGCATTTTTATTAAATTTGTGGGTCATTTTGGATTCCAGGCTAAAGTGGGTTAATGATATCCGATGAAGTCAAAATTCCATACATGAATCATCTTGGCTATATTAAATGAATAAATGAAATAAAAAATAATTTTTTTTCGAGATTTAGAATTTTGGGAATTTTTAAATAATTTTTATTTCCAAAATGGGCCATTTTCGTCCAACTTTCGGCACGGGTTAACGTTTTCCAAAAAAAAAAATCGATATCTGCCATTTGGGGTGGTGTAATGACAAATATATTTTTAAGGGACACTCTAATATATTTAATCCTTTAATTCCCAGTGGAACATAGGGCCGCGATATATATGACTATATATAACTATTTTTACTTGGTAACATAGTAAAATACTTTATTTGCCTACTTACCTACTCAATTATTTGGTATGGTCTATTGTTGATTGTATATTTTAATCTGAATCACCATAATAAAAACTTTATATTTTTGTTAAAACTTAGAGAAAAAAATTGTTTTAAAAACAAACAAATGCTTAGTTAGTAAAACAAAATAAAACTATTTGTGAAACAATTTAAAATGTAGCAAAAAATAATTTTGTTAGAATATGTATATCATAATTTCATATTTGTTCAAAACTTACAACAATTTTGGGTAATAAACTGTTATACAAAAAAAACCCAAAATTTAATTTGCATAAAAATTTGTATTTTAGTATTAGACCTACACATTAGAGCGGCACTTTTTTTTAAAAACTTTCCATATTTGTCAATTGTTGCTAGGATTATTGTAGCACTAGGTGTACAATTTGGGTGGACAGCATTTTAGACAAATCGAAAAGCTTTACAGTTATTTTTCGGATTGTTGAAAAAATAGTTGTAGGACTTATGTGGTGCGAATTTGATAAAAAACGGAAAGCTTAACTTTTGGCGACCTGTGATCAAAAAGTTCCATTTATGAAAATTTTCAAAACTTCAAAAAATTTTTTTATATACTCAAATCAAATGTAGCTTTGTGTTGTTTTTCAACGTAAAATATACAATTCTAAGATTATGTATGAAAATGCTTTTTCAGTAAATATCAAATCGGAATATCTCGAAAATATCCGATTTAAAAAATTTAAAGATATTCATTTTCACCATACCAAAGTTAATTAGAAATTTTTTCAGAAATCTAAAATTTTAGTCCCAGGGCGGCAAGAGTTAAGTTGTCAGTTTTTTTTTTCAAATTCACCCCACATAATTTTTAGATCTAGTGCTAGAATAATAAAAAAAAAATGCCGCTCTAATACCATATATATTGTATATTAGGGGCATAAATTTTGAATAATTTTTGAAAATTTTATGCTTTATACGAACCTTCTTAAAAATCCGCAACTAAAATATTTTTGGATTTATGATACTGATATTTTCATCTAACAATGTATACGATTGATCTGTGTTTCACTTTCTAGTTAACAGACTACTTCGTGGCTGTTTTTTTATTTTTCGTTCACCGGAAGCAAAATTTAATTAATTGTTTTGTTCATCTATCACTTTCTAAGAAAAAAAAAAACACATTTTCACTGGTTTTTATTTAAACTAAGTTTATATTATTTAATTTTTATTTTTTTATTTTTCTTGTTGATGTCTTCTTCTGCTTCAAACTTGCAATTCAATACCAATTGGTATCAAATTTATCGTGTTTAACAACGTGTTTAGGTGTTAAATATGATAATTTATCGTATTTAAGGGCAGAAAACTGTACTGTAAATCATATCTGTTAAACATTTTTATCGCTTAAAGCACCGTAAGTTGTTTTAGTTTCCCGTGAAAAAACTTTTATACTCCAAAACACATAATTTTTTACGATAATGAGTTTCACGTGAAAATTGTGTAGAGTTTGTTTTAAGACAAATTTAATGTTCAAGACTATTATTTTTTTTTGGGAAAATGTGATATTTTGTGTATAATGTAATTGTGTCTTTGTTATAAAATTAAAAAATTGTTAATTTTTATAATTTAAATTTCAATTTGTGGGCTTTAAAGTTCGAGTGAAATTTTTCCATTTGAAAAACAACTTACGGTGCTTAAGCACGTAAAATCGAGTTAAACACGTATATGTGGAATGCCGTATAAGAGTTAACTTTGGTTTTGCTTCTTATAAAATATTAATCTTAGACCTCGGTGACTAATCAGGTAAAGTTTCATCAAAATTTGTGAAGTGTAACAGAATATTTCGATACATTTACTTGGAAAATATTTAATATCCAAAATTTTGCATTTCACCTCGGTTTGAATGTTGGCCGATTTTAGAAAAATTTTCAGATATGGGTCAAAATACTATTAGTCTTTCTTATTTAATCTTAGCAGCAGTAAACAAATTTTACCCTAAGGACAAAATTTTATGAAATAATCAAATTTTTTTCCAAATTCGCCGAAATGGAAATAATAAATGACATACAAATTTAAAAGAGGGAAATACATAATATTTGCAATTTTTATTTCCTATAGTGATCTTATCAAATGCCCATAGTAAATCCCAAAATTTTTTAATTTTGGGTTAACATATTTAAAAATAAAAACTGAAATTGGAGTTTTGAAAATGCTTTAAAAAAAATTTATCATTTTTCGCCATACCTAGGAATGGGTTAGGGTTATCCTCGAGTGACAAAATATCATATGTGACTTTTACTGGTTCTAAAAAATGGAAAAATTACAAAGGATTAGAAAATTTCAGAAAAATATAAATTTTTTCTTGGATTACACAGCTAAGTGGCCTTTGACACATTAATGACACAGGAAATCTGTAATAACTTATGTATTTTTTAACCCATTTTTAATACGTATATCTTTTTAGAGAGATTACTAACTATAGATTACGGTTCTGTAATCACTCGGTGTAAAGCAGTGATAGGCATTGCTATGCCCGTGTGCAACTCACTCACACCAACATACGCTCACACATTGAATAAAAACAAACAAATTTATTCAGTATCGGGTGAGCATTCGTTCGATGAGGTTGTGTCGACGCATGTTGCTAGCGTTACACTGAACGAAATGTTTGACTGAAATTTTTTTAGGTAAACAAAAATAGGTTATTTTTATCGAAAAAATGACAATCGTCGTATTTCGCCATCTATGAGCCGAGTTTAATTATCGCCATGCTGAATAGCACATTAAAAATTTTAACTGCAACTTTGCCGAGAATTCTAAAATCTGTTTTTTTTGTTTCAAAATTTAATTTTAAAATTATTTTCTATTTTGTTCTATTTTATTTTTATATCCTAATTGCACATAAATAAGTATGAGAAAATTATACAGAAATTGCCTTCAGTGCATTGAGAGAGGGAAATTTACATCTCAATCATACAAGCACAAAACTAAGGTTGTATGCGTTTGCCAATCCCTGGTGTAAAGACATATAATCGATAACATTTTTTGAAAAACCTAAGAAAAGCTACTTTTCCTTATCCTATCTCCACCAAATTTGATATCAGAAATTTTTATATGCAAACGAAAAAATTAGACCAATCCGAACCCTTGGAATTCATTTAGGCTAAAAATAGCAAAAAACTATTTTCAAATTAAACTTAGTTGAATAGCAGTATATCTAGGTAAAATCAACAGAATTATTTGCTAAAAAATAGTAAACTTTTGATTATAGAAGGCAAGATTTATATTGGCAATACAAAAAAAAAAAAAATATAAAAAAAAACTTTATTAAATTTAAATTTATTTTTTTGGAATTTTTTAGTGTACTAATTACACTGTGAGACAAATGGTAGGGATCAGTGATCGGGAAGGGTTCAAACTACCTGGGAAAGTTATATCGGTAAAAAAGAAGTTATACGTGTCCCGGCGTTTCGCTGTGTCACCCCTAGGAATCGAGATATATCGATTTGACCTTTGGTGGTCTTTTTTTTGACATAACTCGAGAACCACTAGTCCGATTTTGCTCAAACAATTTTAAAAAAATTAAAAATTACAATTCCTTTAATCTGTTCATATAACGTTTTTCTATATACTCAACAGTTTTGCCGGTAAAAATAAATGTATGAAGAAAAAAATATTTTTTGCCTAAAATATTAAAAAAAAATAATAAACAAAAGGTTATTGATTTTTATGGTAGCGGTAACAAACATTTATTTTTACCGGCAAAACTGTTGAGTATATAGAAAAACGTTATATGAACAGATTAAAGGAATTGTAAATTTTAATTTTTTTAAAATTGTTTGAGCAAAAGCGGACTAGTGGTTCTCGAGTTATGTCAAAAAAAAGATATATCTCGACTCCTAGGGGTGATCCAGCGAAACGCCGGGACACGTATAACTTCTTTTTGACCGATATAACATTTCCCGTTGGTTTCATCCCATCCCGATTTTGACTGCGGCATAGTGTTATACAGGATGACAAATTTTTAACTTTTAAAAATGAATAGAGTTTTGACCATCGACTCTATATATTTCGGACATGATGATTACAATGGCGTACTCTATTTTTTGATCTAAGGTTTAACGGTTTTCCATTTAGTCGCGACGCAAAGTGCTTTGTCCCATAGACAAAAATAAAAAAAAAATTTGTGTCTCCGATTTCGACGAAAATATTTTTTTTGTATATATACTAAAATTACTTAGGCCCGTTAACTTACCTCAATTTATACCCTGGTTAAGACCTCTACTAGCCTTAACCACTGGCAAATATATTTTTTGAATAACTTATCTAAATTTTAACCAAGCATTTCTTCTAACCAATGCTAAAATTTAACCATAGAAATTTCTGTGGTTAAGAAACTTAACCAAGGCTATTTTAGAACAATTCACCCTACATAAGATATTTTAATAAATTAAACCTGTAATGGTGATTAATAAAAAAAAAATCTAAAGCGCAGCTTTAACAAAACTTTGACTAAGAATCGTTTATGATACATGTAAGTATTTTCGATGTGCATTTCCCCACTTTACCAAAACTTACAAAAATTGCATCAGTACTTAAAATCGTGTCCAATTTTTTGCTATTTAGGATTTAGGTTTCTGTGATAGCTTACAGAAATTGGCCGCATATAACTAATTAGAAAAAATTTATTTTTTTATTGGTTCAAGGAGCCAAAATCTGTCTTGAATAATTAAAACCAAAAAGTGTGACCAATATTAGAACAATTTGACACGAATTATACATCTCTACAAAATGAAAAGTCGCTACCGGTAGAAGCTTGGTACATACTTTTAGTATTTTACTTGCTGATTCCAAATCTCTACCACCTCTCAATTTGGAGAAAATCGTGATTAAAAACGCGAAAAATAGCTTTTTACGTATTTTAAAATACTATACAAAACGCATTGAAATAGCTTAAGACTTTTTGTTAGGATGGTAGTAAAGAATGAATTTTGTTCTCTAAAATACATAGGACAACATTTTTTTAATTTGTGTACCCCCGAGTAAAAAAAATTATATATAATCATAAGTGACATGTCGTTATGTATATCCATAAATAATTATATATGACGTCTTTTTCCAAAATTGTTCCTTATATTATGCCATATATAATTTTATCTAATTAGATATCGACCTTTATAATATTAGATATGTTATATATGATTATATATTACATAGCATGGCTGATCTTATTGCATATATAGTTGTATATAGAGCTATATCTTAATATATATGGCGGCATTTTAAGAATATATAATTATATATGGTATCATTTAGACAATATATAACTATATATGGTGCCAGTTAAACTATATATTATCATATATGGTGCCATTTAAACAATATATGGTCATATATGGTACCTCATGATCAAAATTTTTAATACAGCTCCAGATATGATAATATATGATTCTATATATAGTGCCATATATATTTATATATGGTGTTATTTAAGTAATATATTACTATATATGGTGCCATTTAAAACATATATTATCATATATGGTGCCATTTCAACAATATATGCTCATATATGGTACCTTATGAACAACATTTTTAATATAGTTCCAGATATGATATATGATACTTTGATATATATGTGATTAAGTTATATCTGTATAAATATACAGTTTCATCTGAAGAATGGCCCGATATATTTTTATCAATTGTTTATCAATTTTTATCTAATTGTATCAGTTTAGATCTGACCTGATTAAATAATGTGTTAATCAGATGAAATTATATCTTATTTTTGACCTGATACAATTTTATCGGTTTATATGTTATGGTGTCAGGTTTGATCGTAATTGGCTCAATTTTATATAAATAAAATATAATTGTATCCGACATTTACCTTATACAATTGTATCAAAGTTTTAAACTGATATCAGGTCAAAATTGGGATATAACTATATAATTTTGTATTCAAATATATCTATTTGGACCTAAACTGATACCATGTGATATAAACCAATAAAATTGTATCAGGTGAAAAATCTGATACAATTTCATCTGATTTACACATAATTTAATCAGGTCAGATCTAAAATGATGCAATTAGATAAAAGCTGATAAACAACTGATACAATTTTATCGGGCCATTTTTCGGATCAAGTGGTCATGGATGACTCTAAGTTATATATTACCATATAAAGCTCCATATTGTTTTCTTTAATAGGGAACATACAATATATGGTGCAATTTAAACAATATATGGTCATTAGAGTGGGGCGATTTGTATGGACAAAATTTTTTTGATATTGTGCCATTGATTTTTCGATAGCTTTTGGCTAGTTGCCACATTTTTTATCCGATTTTCATAAGTAATACCTTTCTGGAAAGGTTGTAATGTTATATTGTTTACAACTTCATTAGTTGAGTCAGAACGCCAACGCAAGATGGCGCTAATCTAGCATTTATTTAAAAATTGCAAAATATTGAAATTTGGGCGCCTCGAAAATGATTTTTTTGATATGCCGTAGTGGAATTTTTTTTCCTCATGCCAAAAGCTATCGAAAAATCGATGGCACAATATCGATTGCTAAATCGACCCACCCTAATGGTCATATATGGTAACTCATCAGGAACTACAATATTAACTGTATTTATTTCAGAAATTTTAAATGTATTTCAGAAATTATGGAAAGTATTTCAGAAATTTATTAATTGTATTTCAGAAATAATCAAATCTATTTCAGAACTTGTTGATTGTTTATCATAGTTAATAGAGAAAAATTTCTAAATTACATTTCATAATTTCTGAAATACAATTGATAATTTCTGGAATACAGTTTGATAATTTCTGAAATACAGTTGTGAATTTCGGAAATACAATTAATAAATTCTGAAATACAGTTGATAAAACTGAAATTCAATTGATTATTTCTGAAATACAATTGATAAATCTTAAAAACAATTGATACAATTGGAAATGGTGTAGAGTATCAAAAAGATGCAAATAAAATTATTTTTTTAAAAAAATTCAATTTAATAAAAAAAAAATATAAATTTATAAAAACATTTATAGAATAATTTTATAAAAAGAAAATCTTTTTATAAAAAAAAATGCATAGCCGTGAACGGTATCGAACTCGAGACCTTCTGAGTTTAAACCTTATTTTAACAAAATATTGTAATTTTTATAAAATCAATGCTCCGCCAGTGTATTATTTTTTGAACTGTTGTCAATATCTGTCTGGGTTTTTATTTAATCCCAAATAAATGGAGATCTTACGTAGTACCCAAATATAATGCGGGATCTAATTTTATCTGTCATTTTTCTGGATAGTTTTAGATCTTACTTAATCCCCAAATATATTGCTGGATCTAATTCGATCTGCCACTTTTTCGGATCAAATTAGATCTAAGTTTATCCACAAATATATAACTGGATCTAATTCGATCCGCCATTTTTCGGATCAAATTAGATCTAAGTTTATCCACAAATATATAACTGGATCTAATTCGATCCGCCATTTTTCGGATCAAATTAGATCTAGGTTTATCCCCAAAGATATCATTGGACCTCCCAATTTTGAGATATAACTTGATCTTAGTTTATCCCCATATATACAATGGGATCTAATACGATATCATTGGATACACCCAATTTTGAGATCTAATTGGATCAGCTAGATATTACATGAGATCTTAAGCAATATCAAATTGGATATGATCAGATATTGCGCGAGATCAATTTTTTTTACTCGGGCCGTTATAGGAAAAAATTCTTTTGAAAACCACTCTCAGGAAAAAAATTATTCCATCAATTTTGGGTAACTTACATTTAAGAACTTGGAATCAGCGTATCAAATTCAAAATGAGTCATGTATCAAAGGTCAAGACTACTGAATGAAGTACAAGTGTACTGAATTTAAAGCGCATAGAAATCACTCTCGAATTTACGAGATGTGAACCAATCATGTTTTAAATATTTTAAAAGTATGTGAGGAACCCCTGGACAACCCACAGTTTTGACTCGCAATTACAAAATGATACAAAATCATGCACAGCGATTATTTTTCTACTCCCTTTGATGTGCTGATCACATAAATTGCCTTAATTTAGAAATCTATCACAAAATTTCCACTATTTTTTTTTTAATTTTATGCGCGAATCTTTCCGCGGTTGTCTCGATTAGCACGAAATACTTATTAATAGTTCAAATAATTCACTTTTATTTTATAGACTTACCAAATGGATTTAATTAAATCACCTCTTGTAGTATGCAAAATGAGACAATCATTTTATAGCATTTAGCGACCGCGAATCTTCAAAAAAAAACGACGTGGTCAAGTGTATTATTTTTTTTACGACCAGAAACACACAAAAAACCGCGAGAAAAACTTTTAATTTTCCCGTATTGAAAAAAAAATTTTTTGTTATTAGTTTTTGTTTTTCCTTTTGTTTTTATTCTGACATTTCATACTAAGGTTAACTACCCAGAGTTAAAATATTGATAAGTTATTATGATTAAATTTTCATAGGGATAAATATTTAGTATTGGTTAGTTACCCATGGTTAAGGTAAAGTTAACTTCTCGAGAAAAGTTAATGGGCCTTAATATTGTAAATATTATCCTTTCTGGTATAACTCATTCTGTCTACACTAGAGGTCACTAAAATGGCTAAACTTTTAACATAGAGTATAATGAAAAAGATGAATTTTTTGGATCTTACAAAAAAATTGGTAAAAATTAATTTTTGAGGTATCTTTAAAAATTTTTTTTTTAAATATTTGAATATATTCGAATCAATAAGAAATAATAATATTATAAAAAAATCTACAGCTAACATATCAAATTAATCTTTGAATTTTTACAATATTGTAATGTTGTGTTTTAATTTATTTCCCTACCTAGGGTTTTTTAGCCGGCGTTTCAAACGCCACTGGCTTCAAAGATTGCCGGCACTAAAGAGCGCCAAGGCAAAGCACAATTGAGTGCTAAATTTTAGTTTAAATAATTGAAACTAATAGCCAATTGCTCGTCTGAGTTCTGATTTAAAACTTATCTTTATTTACAATTTCGTCCTTCTTATAAACTAAACTAACGGTACTTATAGTCTAGGATTTTATATACATCTTTATTTTCGTTAAGTTAAATTCAACAGCTGTTATTTGTTTACAAATGAAAAAGGGTTTCTTCGTTAAATATAACATATGTTTTATGAACATATGTTCTTAGTGATGTGAGTAGCGTGATCGGTTTGAACTCACCACAATATATTTGCTGGGAGCCTAAAAATATCAAAAGTTAAATGGAACTTTAAAAAAAATTATATTAATTGATTTTAAAATTTTAAAATTTTTTTGTTATGCTGTTATAATTTTATATAAGAAAAAATAAAGAAAAGAACCAATTTCTTAAGTTAACTACAAAAAAATTTTTTTTCCAAGTGTCAATAAATGTATTTTTTTAATTTCATCTTTTATGGGTTAAGCACCGTAAGCTGTTCGAGTTTCACATGAAAATTGTGTAGAGTTTGTTTTTACGCAAATTTAGTGTTCAAGACTATTATTTTTCTTGGGGAAAAGTGACATTTTGTGTTTATTGCGATTGTATCTTTGTTATAAAATTAAAAAAATTGTTCATTTATTTAAATTAAATTGCAATTTGAGGCATTTAAAGTTCGAGTGAAATTTTTACACGTGAAAAACAACTTACGGTGCTTTACAAAAAAGTTTCCAGCTTTCTGAGATTTTAATCAAATGTGACAATTTTTTTTTTCGAAAAATTGACGTAATATCATGTTTTTTCATCTGTTTCATTAATAAATCCTTAAATATACCTAATTTTTGGTTAAAATCCTAAAAATTACCAAAGTTTGATAATATATTAAAAAAAATTATGTTTATTGTATTATTTTTTTTGTTAGGAATAGACCTATACTTATTATATTTAAAAGAAATATCTAACAATTTTTTTTTACAAAAATCAAAAAAAAATTATGTTTCTCTTTTTTATATCTCATTCACGTTATAAAAGCTACATATATTTCATTTTTTAATTAAATTACCAGCTGAAAAAAAAAAAAATCTATTTTTCAACTTTGGGAGCAAATTCCGCTAAAAACACTACCAGGTACATTTTTGTGGAACATTGTAACCCGCTAACTCTTCAATGAAAAGGAATTTATTGGCCCCTTTTTAAAAGGTGAAAAAACTACCCGTAGTTGAAGAGTTAGAGGGTTAAAATGTTCTTCGTAGTGTTTTAAGTAAGTTCGCTGAACACATCTTATACCTAGAATGGAAGATTCCCATACTTTATCCCTAAAATCTAGGTTTGTGGGACATTTGAGCACAAATTCTGAATAAGTACGAAATTGACCCTTAAACAAATTTTAAGTTTTTACTTATTACCGGCACTGAAGTTAAATTTTCAAAACTGATGTCTTAAAAGACTTATAGTAGAATTTCACGGCAAATATTTTTGCGGAACATTTTAACCCTCTAACTCTTCAACTTAGGGGTCGTTTTTGTCCGTTCTTAAAAGGGGACCAAAAACGTCCCTTTAATTGAAGAGTTAGAAGGTTAAAAGGTTCCACAAAAATATTCTTCGTAGTGTTTTACATAAGTTCGCTGAACATACCCTATACCTAAAATGGAGGATTCACATGGTTTCCTATTTTAATCTTATTTAATTTTTTTTTGTTTTATAAAAATCATTTTAAGCGTTTAAAACGCATTTTTTATGAGAGGCATTTTTTATCAATCGATTTTACCCAAATTTGGCGAAAATATGGCTGGACCTTATATCAACTCATGTGCTAAATTTCATGGCAGGTTTTATAAAGATTTTAAAATAAGGGATATATGGCTGGACTAAGAGTCCTTGGTTCGATTTTGATAAAAATTGACACCAACGTTTCCAGTTTTATGTGTATCTCAATTTACGTCCATTTATGTAGCTTATATAATATTTTGAAATTTCAGGACCTGTGGGAGGTGGGCGTGTCCTTGGCCAGATATTTCCAAAAAATAAAATTTTTCTTAACTAGGGGGTTCTATGTCAGTGTACCAAATTTCAAAACTCTGTTTGCACTCCTTTTATTTTTGTGCAATCTTGCGACGGTTTCAAACACTGACCGTTTCTACATAAAACCAATAGGCTTTCTGCATGAGCTCATGTGAATCAGCGTACAAAATTTACCATTAGATATCCTCATATTTGCGGCCAGCAGCATGCGAAAAAGCTTATTTTTATACCTACACTAGGTCTAGATTTAGATTGATTGTGCATAAAATATATATGTAAGCCCTGTATATGAGCCCATGTGAATCAGCATACCAAATTTTATTAAAATATCCAAATATGGACCGATGTAATTCGGTGTACTAAACTTCATCAGAATATCTTAATATCTGCGAATTATAGCATGCGAAAATGCCCATTTTTGGGTGAGATTTATACGGGCACTGAGTGTAACCCTAGACCGTTTCCGTATACAATGAATGGGATTTGTTCTTGAGCTCATTATGTATCAGTTTACCAAATTTCATTAAAATAACTTCTTTTTTGCAACCTGTAGTGTGTAAACAAGCCAATTTTGGGGATTCCTTCATATGGGCACTGGGCCTAAACATGGTCCGATGCAAAATAAGCCATGGACATACAGACAGACGGACATTGTTAAATCGAAACGAAAAGTGATTCTGAGTGATCGGTGTGGTAAAAAGTGGGTCTAGATCCAATATTTTTTAGTGTTACAAAACATCAGTATAAACTTATTAAGCCCTATTTGCGAATTTTGGTTGTACCCCTATTGTACATCTTTTTGTAAATACTGTCTTCCTACATGTATTATTTTATTATCAACAACCCTTTCGATTTTCTACAGTTTTGGTTTTATAATCGTAAATTTCCTTTACAAATTTTATTTGGTAAATTTAGTTTTGTATATTTTTATCTTTTAACCCCCACTTTTGTTCGTCCATAACCCTTACTAATATTAAAAAAAAAAAAAAAAAACATTTTTGTGAATATTGTTACAATGATTGTCATCACAAAAGTCAACAAACCACAGAGAAAAAATAAAATATCATATAAAACATGTATGAATTACGTTTCTGTTTTTTTTCTTGTTGTTTGTTCTACGAGTATTATAACAATTTCTGAAGTAAGATGAAAATATTATTGTCGTATTGAAGGAAAAGTTAAAGATATAAAAGAAATAAATGCAAACGTTGCTATTTCATTCATTTCTAAAGGGTGTTTTCTTTGGAGACTTTTTAGAATTTAAATTTGAATACACAAAATATGTTAAAATTATGTCAAACTTTATAGTGTAGGTATACATGACATGACATTAGAGGTATCAAAAATTGATTGAAAAGTCTTTTAAATTTTTTACAAAAATTTGATCCTTTAGTATATATATTAACATTAGATTATTACAAAATTGTAATCTAATTATTAATTAATTATTCTTTCAATCGTTCTAATGTAGAAAGGCCTTAAATCATTTTTTGTTATTTCTTTAGTGCAGAAGGAGAAAGCTTTAAAAAATCTGAAAAACAATGGAAATAAAATTTCTTTGAGTGAAATTTTTTATTTTATTTTTACCAGTATTATTTAGAAATCGCATTGATAGAAATTTTGTATTCAAAGTTTTTCACATTTTACTAAGTTTTTTTCGTTCTCCTCTAAAGATATCAAAAAACGAGCCTTATTATATTAAGGAGTCGATAAATTGAAATAAATCATTATACTCCTTATTTAATAAGAAATATGTTACCCTAAACAATTGATATATTGATTTAGTTTGATTTTGATTGACGTGAATATTAGATAGTTTTATGCTTAATAATTAGCGAATTTTTAATCAAGGCCAACATTTTCGATTGAATTGATTTGTAAAATTACATACATTTTATTGATCTATGAAAAGAAGTTACAAAAATTTAATTAAATTATTGAGTAAGCTACAGATTCATTAAGATTAGAAAACAATTCAATCAATAAAATTAATTTTTGGGAATCAACTTGATGAAACTTGTATTAGCTTTTAAAGTAAAAATTTTTATTACTTACGAGTATGTTGTCATTTTAAATGTGAAAAGCCCAAAAATGACACTCTTTATTCACGGATATACTTAATAAAAGAATACTGATTGTGTTGTTAAGAACACTATAAAATGTTTGAATAGGGAACATTTTAGTAATGGAGTAGGGGATAACAATGAGCGTACCCGAAACTTCTGACTCGCTCATTCCAAAATAAAATATGTACCCTAGGCCGGGTCGATTTGTGGGGAGGCAAAGGCTCAGGGAAAATCGTATTCTAGGTATCAAAATAAGAAACTTTGCCGAAGGAACCATACCTCTAAAACGAATTCTACTACCCCCAACTGTTGACTTTAGTCCCGTAGGGTCAAGTTTTGAAAAATCACACTTTGACCCATTTAGAGTGCCCCAATCGAGTCCAAATGTATGACCGACCCCCACTAACTTTGGAGGGCCGATCCACCCATGCCAGTGGCACACCCCCTGGAACTCCCCTGGGGGGTTCCCCATACAAACATTTTAAAAAATCACCATTTTTGGCACTTTATTTTATTATTTTTTATTTATTTTATTTATTTTTATTATTTTATTAATTTTTTCTCCTTAGAAATTTATTTAGTCAGAACATATGTAAATGAAAAAATTAATTTAACTTAGTAATAGAAAAGAAAAAATAAAAAATTACTGTTTGAAGTCTTTTTTGCTTTCAAGTCTGGGCAATTTCGCACGGCTCTCTAATGTCGTCGCCATAACAGCCTCTACATTTTCCGGTATAACTCATTTGGAAACGCTAGCTAGCAATTGAACGTGTCGTTCTGTTGCAGGTCGTAAAATAGGTTGTGTGGGTTTTTTAAGCCACCACAATACACAGCTGCATGTCGTAAACTTACTTAAGCTAAATCGGTTACAGGTAGAATTGAGCATAAAATTATCATAAATCGACCTGCCCTAATGTACCCTGTTAAATATCAATTTACATGAGCACATGTGATTCATACGTGCCAATATGCATTAATGTATGATTCATATGTGTGCATTAGGGTGAACTTCCGTCTTTTTTTTTCTTTTAAAAATTGCTAATTAAATGTTTTTATATCGATTTTCATGCCAAATGGCACATTTTTAAAATTCTAAAAATTATTAAGTGCTATGAGAACACCGCAGGAGGACGCTGCGATATATATGAGGGATAGAAAAAACTCATATATATTATTAAATATAACATATTTCATAAACTGATGTTGCCTTCGATGTGGATCGAACCCGCAACCTTATGTGTAACAGTCAAACGTGCTAACCATTACACCACAATCCCCAATCATGTACATTAGGGTGGGTCGATTTAGCAATCGATGTTGTGCCATCGATTTTTCGATAGCTTTTAGCATGAGGAAAAAAAAGTTCCACTACGACATATCAAAAAAATCATTTTCGAGGCTCCCAAATTTTAATTTTTTGCAATTTTCTAATAAATGCTAGATTAGCGCCATCGTGCAGTGGCTTCTCTGCTCCACAAAGTTCCAGTTACATTACCAGGTCTGTGACTGGTCCATTTCCCCTAGGTTATGTTTACAAACATATAGTCGTAATCGAAATAACGCGTATTATTTAAGTGTATTTATATAGAAAATAAGACAGATTTTAACGAACCTTATTCTTTTTTCCCATTTAACTCCGTCAACAACATCATTGACATAAACAGTGTAGAAAATCTTGGCACAACATATCGTATCGTATTGGAACAACAAGTAGTATTTTTTCTGTTTTTTTTTATCGCCGTAACCATAACATTTTTTACATGTTTTTATTTCAAAATAATTGCCATACGCGTCATACGAAATTTTCCTTATATCGAAAATAATATATGTGCCTCTATATTTTTGCATTATATACTAGAAAAATGTTAATTAAAAATGCCTACTCATATTTCATTTCCATAGAGATTTTTAAGGTGTTTACCGTCTTAAGAAATCAAGAAAAATAATAATAATAACACAGTACAACAACCAATCTGGGGGGTGAGAAATTCCAAGTCAGGGTGATGGTACTAGGTCAGTATACTAAAACCCTCAAAGGGTTTGGCGTTCGTATGTGTCATTTTTTTTTATGACCTTTTAAATTTTTTCCTTATCTTGATGTTTTTTCGCTTAGTTGTAACTCGAGAACCACTTGTCCGATTTTGATGAAACAAATTTAGAAAAATTTAGAATTACAATTTCTTTAATCCGTTCATATAACATTTTTCTTTATAATCAACAGTTTTGCCGGTAAAAATAAATTTGTGGAGAAAAAAAAATATTTTTTTGCCTAAAAATTAAAATTTTTTTTTTTTAATTCATAAAAAATTTTAATTTTTAGGCAAAAAAATATTTTTTTTTCTCCACAAATTTATTTTTACCGGCAAAACTGTTGATTATAAAGAAAAATGTTATATGAACGGATTAAAGAAATTGTAATTCTAAATTTTTTTTTTAATTCATAAAAAATTTTAATTTTTAGGCAAAAAAATATTTTTTTTTCTCCACAAATTTATTTTTACCGGCAAAACTGTTGATTATAAAGAAAAATGTTATATGAACGGATTAAAGAAATTGTAATTCTAAATTTTTCTAAATTTGTTTCATCAAAATCGGACAAGTGGTTCTCGAGTTACAACTAAGCGAAAAAACATCAAGATAAGGAAAAAATTTAAAAGGTCATAAAAAAAAATGACACATACGAACGCCAAACCCTTTGAGGGTTTTAGTATACTGACCTAGTACCATCACCCTGACTTGGAATTTCTCACCCCCCAGACAATAATCCCAAAAATGTTCCATAGTGTAATAAGAGCAATTTTAAAAATATAATAAAATGGTTTATTAAAAAAGTTTTTTTTTTGTTATTGAAACACATTATTGTGTACATATTTTTTTAAGTAGAATTAAAAACTCAGACAATCATGACAACCCTGGTGGCCTGTTCATTGCAGATATTTTTATTAAAAAAACGAGTACAAAAGTTAAAGTCGGGCATGCCGACTATATAAAACCCTACACAAGTCTGGTTGAAACCCAACTAATGTTTGGATCCACAATTGTAAAATGGACTTGTGTCAAAATTTTATGTAAAATTATAAAAGAAGAGAAAATCTAAAATAAAGCCCATATGGGCGATAGGTCCAAATATGGACCGATCCTATCTAGAATCAATAGGCTTTGTCCTTGGGACCACGAGCATGACAAAAAATTTTAAAATCAATTAACAATTTTTTTTTAAAGTTCCATTTAACTTTTTATATTTTTAGGCTCCCAGCAAAACTATTGTAGAAATTCAAAGATTAATTTGTTATATTAGTTGCAGATTTTTTTTACAATTTTATTATCTTTTATTGATTCGAATATATTAAGATATTTAAAAAAAAGAAAAATTTTAAAGATACCTCTAAAAATTAATTTCTAGCAATTTTCTTTGTAAGATAAAAAAATTATCTTTTTTCATTACATTCTATGCTAAAAATTTAGCGACTTTAGCGGCCTCTAGTGTAGACAGAATGACTTATACCAGAAAGGATATTATTTACAAGAGTAAATAATTTTAGTATATACGAAAAAAATATTTTCGTCGAAATCGGAGACACACATTTTTTTTTAATGTTTACCTATGGGACAAAGCACTGTGCGATGCATCCACAAAGAGTGCCTGTTTGGTGCGGTTTATGGGCTGGCTACGTCATCGGGCCGTACTTCTTCGAAAATGACGTCGGCCAAGCAGTTACCGTGAATGGTGTGCGCTATCGCGAGATGATATCGGACTTCTTGTGGCCAGAAATTGAGGATATGGACCTGGACGATATGTGCTTCCAACACGATGGAGCCGCTTGCCACACAGACAACGAAACGATAGCCCTTTTGCGCGTGAAATTCAATGGCCGTTTTATCTCACGTCGCACAGATGAGTATTTGACCCGAAAGGTGGCCAAAATTATTAAACGTGTTTTTATACCCTACACCACTATGTGGTCAGGGTATTATAAGTTTGTGCTGATGTTTGTAACACCAAAAAATATTGGTCCTAGACCCACCTTATAGTATACCGATCGGCTCAGAATTTTTTTTATTTCGATTTAACGATGTCCGTCTGTCCTTTCGCCTGTCTGTCTGTCCATGCACTCTTGTGCGCACTCTACAGGTCGCAAATATTAAGATATTTTGATGAAAGGACGACGCCTATTGATTTTGGTGAACATCGGTCCATGTTTAGACCTAGTGCCCATATAAGGGTCCTACCAAAATTATATTGTTTATACGCTGCAGGTCGCAAATATTAAGATATTTTGATGAAATTTGGTACACAGACCTATTTTGACGCAAGGACGAATCTTATTGATTTTGGTGAACATCGGTCCATGTTTAGACCTAGTGCCCATATAAGGGTCCCCCCAAAATTGGCTTGGTTACAAACTGCAGATCGCAAATATTAAGATATTTTAATGAAATTTGGTGCGCTGACTCACATTATAGAAAATTTTGACACGAGCACCATTTTAACCCATTCGAATTTCGGATCCAAACATTAGTTGGCTTTTACCCAGACTGGTGTAGGGTATTCTATAGTCGGCATGCCCGACTTTAACCTTTTTACTCGTTTAAACTAAAACTTCGGGGATTTTGATATTTTTGGTTTAGTTTGATGAAAAGAATCTAGTGGCGGATTTTTGGGGGGTTCGTGTTGATTTTGACCCCCCTCTCTCTAGTACTTCGCAGAAGAATGAGAGTTTACAATTGTTTTTTTATTATTTCAATTTTAATCCTTTATCGACCAAAGCTTAAAGATACATATAAGGAAAGTATCTCAGATTATTTTGTGCTTTTGCAACGCCCGCTAGTGTAAGAATTTGGAACTAAAATTAAAATTTCGACATGCTGTATCTCCGGAACTAGTAAACATTTTTCCAAAACTAAAATGAGGAATGCGGATTGGTCTACACAACCTAGTTGAGGATGGTGTTGGATTTTGCCATACTCTCAAAAAAGTTTGACAGTTACTACATGACAGCTGTTTGTATAGTAATCAATAATAGTTGTTTTTAACTCTAATTACTGTTGTTTTTCTATGTAAAAATGGAAAGCAACTGTTACGACAGTTATTTAAGGAAACAACTAACAAAAAGTACTGTAATTTCCTAACAGTTGTTTAAAGCAGTTATTTTTAATATCATAATGAACAAATACCAAAACAGTACTTTAACAGTAAACAGTTAGTTATTTAAAAAACAAAAAATTTCGTTAAAAATTCTTATTTAGTTTATATTTTAATTGATATGTTATTATTGATATATTCCTAGTTTGCAAATAAAAATCAGAAACTTGTATTGTATCTCCAGTGCATAAAAGCATAATAATTGGAGAACTGTTTGGAATTTTTACTTAAAATATTAATGAAATTTTTCAGTAAACTAATGAAGTTTTCTTCACAAAGTAAAAGAAAAATTTCCTAAATATAATGAAAAATTTCATACATATACTTTATGAATCTACTTTTAATGAAACTTTTTCGTTGAGTGTATAAAAGTTTAAATAAATGAAATGAAATTTTTGAAAAATTTTATGAAAAATTCAATTAATTCAATGAAAAGTTTCAATGGACGAGTTTCAGTGCAACTTAGTTATTTTTATGCAAAAATTCATTTATATCATGCAGATAATTCTCTCAGTGTAGGCTGAAGTAATTACGATTATTTTTGTAATCGAAAGAAAAAATTGTGTTTTTTTTTATTGAAATATGCGTTTATAATACCAAAAGAATTAACTGTAAAAAACAGCAGATTTTACCCATTTTGTCAGTCGTTTTAAAATTTTGTAGTAAAAAATTTTGTGTTAATTTTACGGCATTATGTTGAATGCATTTGTTAGTTATTTTTCAACAGTTAAAAATAACAACATTTTTAGTTTTATTTTATTTTAAATACCTTTGTCGCCTTTTTAACTTCAACAAAGGTATGTTTTAACTGTCTTTTTTAGTAGATTCTACCGCCAAACTTTTTGAGTGTGCCGTTTTTATTTTTCCATTAGCATTTGTGATTAATTGAAGGCACACAAGAGCTTTGGAATATATTAGCGTCACTATCCGTTTTATTTTCAAATTTTTGCATATAGGATGATTGTTGCGAATCATCACAACCCTATTTACTTATAACTTCCAGAAAATGAGGTTCTTCATAGTCCAACTGCAGTAAAATCTCATCAAGGTATTTATATAATCGGTCGAGCAGAGAGTGAAGCTTTACTTCCGATAAGGTTTCAGTTACGGTTATGGCATCTTCTGTAGGATAACAAATTTTTTTTTTGCATTTTTAGCAATATAATTTCATATTGATTTTTCGTATCGGGTTGACCTCAGAAGTTGATAAAGATTGCTTGCAAAATTTCTGCTATTCTAGGAGATCTCTTTATATCCATTACACTATGCGACAGTCAAAATCGGGATAGGATGAAACTTTTTGACTAGAAATGGAAATGTTATATAGGTCAAAAACAAGTTATACGTGTCCCGGCGTTTCGCTGGGTCACGTCTAGGAATCGAGATATATCGATTTGAAGTTAGTAACTATCATATAGGGGAAAGTGTCACCTTTGGTGGTCTTTTTTTTTGACATAACTCGAGAACCACTAGTCCGATTTTGCTCAAACAATTTTAAAAAAATTAAAAATTACAATTCCCTTAATCTGTTTATATAACGTTTTTCTATATACTCACCAGTTTTGCCGATAAAAATAAATGTATGAAGAAAAAAAATATTTTTTGCCTAAAATATTAAATTTTTTTATTTTTTAAATTCATAAAAAATCCAAAACGGAAAAAAGGCAAGTCGTATTACTTTCACGCAAAGTCACATAACCTTTAAACAAAATGAGACATAGATCATGAAAATTGATGGACGCATTTCGCTTTTATTCACAATTAAGTGAAGGTATCTCATTTTGACAAGAATATTGATTTTATGTTTCAATGAGTTTGGATAATATTTATTATATATTATTTATTATTAACACGTAAAATTAAAAATTATTATAGGTAATTATTAGGTTATTACATAGATACATAGGTTATAAAAATCGATGAACACAAAACTTATTTTCGTTTGTTTGCGCCCTTTACTTTTTTGCGTGGTGGTTCGCCCACTTGTTCAGAGTCTGTATCGGATGAGGATCTGTTTTCATCTGGAAAAAATCAATTAACTTCATTTTTGTGACTTACCCTCGGAGGAAACTCCCATTGTATATTCTTCTTCTTCATCTTCATTGTCGGGATCGTACGTCTTTTGCGACCACCAACAAATTTCAGCCAGCAGCGAATCGAGCCTTTTGCCTTTATATCGCGTTTCCATTGGCATTGCCACTTGATGGAAGCGCTCGCCATGTTCATCCGACTCTGAGGCTAGCTGCTTGCTGAAGTATTCGAGATGGTGATGCAAGAAGTGAATTTTGAGGGACATATTTATTCAAATTTTCTGGAAGTAGTGCAACATCTTGGTCACAAGAGCGGGGTAATTGTGTGCTCGCGTACTTCCCAAAAAATATCGTATGACTTTCTTCACTGCCCTCCACGCAAAGTAATCATTACCGTCTAAAGCACCTTTAAATTCATTTGATTTCATGAGCTTTCGTATATCCGGCCCATTCAGAACACCTTCCTTCAATTTTGCTTCGCTCATTCGTGGGAAAATATTATTCAAACAATCAAGAATTTTCGGTTGCTTCACAATGGCCTTGATGAAATTTTTTACGATTCCCAGTTTGATATGGAGAGGGGGCATGAGGACGTTCTCCATTGACACCAGTGGATCATTTACGCAGTTGTGTCCTTTCTCCGTTGGATCTCGAGGAAGCCAGTCATGCGTTTCGTATTGGTTTCCTTTAAATCGGATATCCCAAAGACACAAGAAACACATGTTTTTAGTATAGCCTCCTTGGAGACCTCTTAGCATCGCCACGACTTTCAGATCACAACTGATCCGCCACATGTGATCAGTGTAGCAAACTTTATCCAAAATTATTTTCATCGAATCGTAGCCAATGGGAATGCTTGGTTTTTTATTAGATTTATGTAGCAAAACGACTTTCAGGCTTGATTTCGAAGAATTGATGAACATTCGCCAATCAGCTGCGACATAATTAATGGCCATCGCCTCCATCAGTCCCTTTATGTCGTGGCAGTAAACAAATGTGTTCCCTTCGTTGAGTGTGTAGTACCATTGGAATAGCAATTGTCGTCTTCGATATCCGGTGACTTTGACATTAGGCTCCAAATTGTTGCCTTCTTTCAAAAGCTGGGCAAGTTTTTCTGCTTCACGTTGAGAAAGGTTTAATTCTGCAACAATCTTGTCCATTCTTGCTTGTGATATTGGAATTATTTTGTTCGATGGGCCGGCTTCTGGTGTTGGTTTATAGGTGAAATCCGATTGATCCATTGTTTCAATAGAAAAAGAAGTTTCTCTGTCAAGACTTGGAAGCGGTGGAATTGGTATTTTATCCGAATGCGGTAGAGGTATTTGTGCACTTCTAACAGATATGTAAACTCTTCGTTTAAGGCTTTTACGATTTACTTCACATATTTTGTTTGCGCAAGCGTAACAGTTATTGTGCTCTCCTGGATCAGTCCAAATCATTGGTACACCAAAAGAAAGTGAACTGCGTTTCCCTTGGATCCACATGTTAAGAGCATTGTAGCACGTTTTACAATTTTTGTCTGGGGCCCACGAAACGCCGCGAATTATTTCGGAATCAAAATAAAGTTTAAAAGCACGCTCCACTTGCTCAGTGAGTAATGCAGTATTTGTTGAAAAAGCTCTTTTGCCACAAACGTAACAAAATAAATTGATATTTTCTGGACAATTTGCACTCATTTCGGTTTTATACTTTTATTACTTTTTCGTCACTTTAAAAAAATCGTACTTTACGCGTTCGGAGACACTTGTTGAATGACAAAAATCGATCAATGAACACCTATAAAAACTACGTAAGTTTCAATATTTTACTGAGAGGTACTTATGAATTGGCGCATCTTTTAAGGGTGGCTATATATCTGATTCGTGTGCGTTTTAAATTTTTCGAAACGTTCTAAAACATGACCACTCATAAATGTGGGTGCAATTTGTGTAACAAAATCATGCAGGTAGCCAACGGAAAAAACCCAAATAATTAAAAAAGTGCACTTTCCTTTTTCCCTTTTAATTGTCCACGCACATATATGACCGTTTTTTAGTTTGTTACCGCTACCATAAAAATCAAATAACCTTTTGTTTACTTTTTTTTAATATTTTAGGCAAAAAATATTTTTTTCTTCATGCATTTATTTTTACCGGCAAAACTGTTGAGTATATAGAAAAACGTTATATGAACAGATTAAAGGAATTGTAATTTTTAATTTTTTTAAAATTGTTTGAGCAAAATCGGACTAGTGGTTCTCGAGTTATGTCAAAAAAAAAGACCACCAAAGGTGACAATAATAGTTACTTACTTCAAATCGATATATCTCGATTCCTAGATTGGACCCAGCGAAACGCCGGGACACGTATAACTTCTTTTTTACCGATATAACTTTCCCCGGTAGTTTAAACCCTTCCCGATCACACATTTGTCTCACAGTGTTATTAATTAGGCAGCATCATTATGTTTTTGACTCACAAAAAAATATGAGAAAAAGTGCCTGATGAGCAAAAATTTAAAAAAGCTGAAATTTTCAAAAAATCACCAAAAATCATGGCGCAAACTTGCGCAAATTTTTTTTTTTGGTTTAAAATAAGAGATTTCCAGTTTTATTTTGGTATATACTGTTTTTACTACACTCACTACCTTGGCTATTAAAAATCTTCTTCTTTCTTTTTTTTGGAATAGAATGTGTAAAAAAATGTTTTTTTAATTTTTAACGATGTGCTCGAACATAAATATTTAAAGTACAGTGTTGTTTTTTCAAACGCGTCGTATAGACCAAATACAATTAATATTGTCATTAATATGTATTTGTATTAATTCTAATTTAGTTGGTTTGAGGTTAAGAAGAAGAATAAACCTTCCTCAAAAGTTATAAACACATTAAATTTGCAAATCAGACTAGATGTAATTTCTGCCTTTTTATTTAAGGTAAAATTTTTAAAAAATGTTTGCAAATAGCATTTAGGTTTAGGCTGTGGATGGATACGAAGTTTTCTAGGCATTGGGAAATTTCTTCTGGCCAGAGACATTTGTCTGTCCGGTGGAGAAGCGGGTCGACTTTTGTCCCTCGATAGGGGGAACTTAGGGACCTTAAGGAAATACTTCACTGGACGCTATGGTCTCAGGTAGTAGCTCCTCTGCGAATTTCCGAAACTGTGTGGCAGGAGACTCAGTTGTCTGGGTGAGCATTTCTTGTCGTCTTCTGATATTTGGGGTAATTTTCCTAATAGGATTATTGGCTTTATTAGCAGCTTGAATCTCTAGGGAACTCTAGGTGTAGTGCACTTTGATCTAATCTAATCTAAGTAAATATAATTAAGTAAACACTTAAATACCCAGTGTAGAAAATCATTACCAGATATGTGGTTATGTAACTACATACTTGGTAATGGTAACTAGTTACTTTTGTTATTACATTTCTTATTACCTTTATATGGCGATGTCGCGAAAAATAATGAGTTATGCTTACACACCAGCATACGAAAAATCAAAAAATATATCGTTACCTATGTGCTTACGAGTACTGACAAAAATAATGAGTCTAAAAATAGATTTTCTAAAAAATAAATTATATAAAAAAAATATTTTTTATTGTATTTTTTTTTTTAAATAAAATTTGCTGGTGCGGGAATCGAACCTGGGTCTGCAGATTGCCAGTCAACAGCTCTACCATCTGAGCTATATCGACATGTAATATTTAATAGATAAAAACACAATTGACCTGCTGCACACAAGTAAGCTTACTCGCTAACATACAAAAAATCAAAAAATATGTGGTTACATATATCCTTACCAGTGTTTAAAAAATATTGAGTCTAAAAATAGATTTCAAATTTTCAAAAAAATCTAAAAAATTATTTTCTATTTGAAATAATGATAAAAATAAGTCATTATCAGTAACTCATTATTATATCTTTTAAAATAATACAGAAGGTAAGTGGGTGTCATTACTGGTAGTCCAAAAAATAATGATATGTCATTACCGTTTCTATACTGGGTAAAATACAAAACGTAAAAGATATTTTCCAAGATTTTAAAGAGTTTTTAGGCATTATTAAAGGTTGAGATGCTTATCCTAAGACTAAAAAGAATAAAAAATATTTTGAAGTTCACTTACCCAATCAGAAATCGCCAGTGGTACAAAAAATCAAGCACTGGCATACCAATGAGTAACCATGCTGTTGAAAATAAATGACTGGGAGAGAACTCATTTGGGACGCTTTGCCAGCGCTTGCAAAAAGCGTTTTTCCAGCATTTGTTTTACAAAAATTTCAGTAGTTTATAAAAACAACCACTGGCAAAGAATGTTCTAAGAGTGATATGCCAAGGTTTGCAACCAGTGGTTATCCAGTGCTACCTAGCCAATGCTACCAGTGGTACAAAAACCAATTCACTGGTAGACCAATGATTTTATAAAAATGCTGACGCTTCGTTTAAAAAGGTTTGTTGTCAGGAGGTTCCGAGTGCAAATCCGGTTGCAAGCAAAACATTTTTTTTGGATTTTTTTTAATTTAAATTTTTTTTGTTCTATAAAATCAATTTTTTTGTTTGTGGAAAAGCTCTATTAAGACCAACTTTTTTTTTGTTCTCCCAACGCTGGCATATTAGTTTCAAAAAACTGTTCGGCAGTGCTAGCTTTTTCGCACAGCCATTAGTTGTCCAGCGATTATCACTTATTTATGTGTTTAGCTATCAGATATTATATGTCTCATTAGCTTAGTGGGTAGAGCAATCGGCTGCCAATCTGACGGCCTGGGTTCAAATCACGGCAGGACCAAAAAAATACATATTAACTTTTTTTAAATTTAATGTTGGAAGATATATTTCCAGACCACCTATTTATTGGTTTTGCCAGCGTTTTGCCAACGTTCAAAAATTTTGTTTCTCCAGTGCTTTTCCGGCGCTTTTTGAACAGCCGGTCCTTTTGTGTAATGATGTTATCATTTTGGGAATGGGAAAGCATTTTTTACCAGTACTTGTACCACCTATTAAAGTGCTTTGCCATCGCTTTCCCGTTTGTATTTTTCTGACTGGGTAAATTTATAAAAATTCTATTTGAAAAACACTCATTGTAAGGACGATTTGAGAATTTTTCTTGGAATCTGTCAGTTTTCCGGAACAAAAAAGCATGTTGTTCGTTATAGCATTATTTGCAAAAAAAAAATGTTTTTTGGTTTCCAAGGTGGTGGAGGGAGACTGTGTATTCGATGTAATAAGTTTTGCTATCTACAGCGAGTACAAACTTTTCTGCTAAATCAATATTTTATTTCGCACCCACTCAAATATTTTTTCAAATCAAACAAAAAATAAAGTAGACAATTTTATACTGCTTAGACAGGTCAGGGTCATTTAAAATAAACTTATAAATCATTTTAGAAACAAACACAACATACAACTAAATAAAGTTAAAAAGGTTGAATTCATATTTGTACTAAAAACCTTTGCCTTTTTAACAATCAATTTTTTTGGTATGTTTTTATTTATTTCATTAATTTATTTATTTGTTCCTTCATTTTAAATTAAATGTCAAAATTTATATAGGTACAAACAATTCATGTTCATGTCAAATAAAAAGCAGGCCAATTAATTAGAATTAATATTTGGCATACCATTTTGTAAATTGAAATGATTACAAATTGAATAGTTGAATTAATTTAAACTTTGCAAAAGATTTTATGGACACACAATTGAAAGCAAAAAATTCAACAATCGTGGCAATTTCACAAAATATTACATTATATATAATGTCAATATATTTTTGATATCTACAATTGGATTTGGCAGGCAAAATTATTATTGCCAGAAAAGGAAATACAAATAGCAATAAAAAAAAAAGAATTCAAAATTGCCATAATAATCCATTTTTTTAATCACCTGGTTTTAGATTTTTTCATACAAAAACGTGGATTTGTTAAGTCCAAAAAAAGCTGGGTTTATTTATCTGTACCGGTGTTCTATAACTATGCGAGAAATTTCGCACATTAAAAACTGCGGCTCTACTATATTTAATACAGGGCGAGTCACACAATTTCAAATTTATGTATAAATAAAGTTTTTTTCATACCTCTAGCTAAATTTGACATTATGCAGCTCTTCCTATTTTAAATATGATATGATATGATTTTTTATGTGCAAACTTCTCACCTAGTTTCAGAACACCAGTACTGGGTTTACATACAACAATAAAAACACAAACATATGAAACATCCTGTTAATTGGAAGTCAGAAAAAATGCGCATGAAAGTTAAAAGAGAAACAAAAAAATTGTAAAACTAGCAAACCAAAGGAGTTTCTTTAAATTTTTAGTTATACCATACACCACTACGTGGACAGGGTATAATAAGTTTGTGCTGATGTTTGTGACACTAAAAAATATTGGACTTAGATCCTTCCTGTAGTATACCGATCAACTCAGAATCACTTTTTGTTTCGATTTATCGATGTCCATTTGTCCGTCCGTCTGTCTGTTCATGCATTCTTGTGTGTACTCTATAGGTAGCAAATATTAAGATATTTTGATAAAATTTAGTACACCGACCTATGTCGGCCTAAAGACGAAGCCTATTGATTTTGGTTAAAATAGGTCCATATTTACACCTAGTGCCCATATAAGGGTCCCCCTAAAATTGGCTTGCTTACACGTTGCACGTCGCAAATACAAAGATATTTCAATGAATTTTAGTTCGCTGACTCACATGGTTCCAAGGACAAAACCTATTGATTCTAGATAGGATCAATCCGTATTTGCACCTATCGCCCATATGGGCTATAGTTCCGATTTTCTCTTTTGTCATTTTATAGAAAATTTGACACAACTCCATTTTAACCCATTCAAATTTCGGATCCAAACATTAGTTGGCTTTTAACTAGACTTGTGTAGTCGGCATGCCCGACTTTAATTTTTTAATCGTTTTTTAATTTTTTTTAATGCAAACAAAAATCTAGCCTTCTGAAACCAGCAGTTTACAATTTCTTTAGCAAATATCGTTGCTGATATTGGCAGGATGGACTGCTATTTGAATTCAACTAAATTTAGCTTCAGCAATAATTTTTAGCTAATTCTTAGTTGCTTTTTCTGCTATTTTTACAAATTTATTTCTAAGAGGGCGGAAATTAGTTTGAATTTTGTAGATTTCGAAAATTTTTCCATATAAACTAATCTACGTTTTTCCCTCTTCCACATTTAAATGAAATCTGTGGGTGTCCTCGGAAATATCTTCCTTGTTAGCCTGAATTTCATACTGTCCCACCAGCTATTGACTGGAACTTTAACTCACATATTTGTTTTTGTCTCCAATATAAAAATTAAATTAAACTGTTAGTTAAATTTAAATGGAACTTTCAGGGCTAATTAGTTCCTTAGGAATTAATTTATATTAAATACCCACGCATCAAAGTTAGCATTACTTACTTACTTTGTAATGACCAATGCCTGTTTTCAGTGCAGTGCAATTTATATATAATAAAAAAAAAAATAAACAAAAGTAAAAGAGAAAACATTTAAACAAACAAATGAAAACATTATAATGGAAATTAATATTTCCATTATAATTTCTCTTTAAAATTCAAATTAAGAAAATGTGTTCATTACAATTTTTTAATGTAATGAAAATGAACAAGTAATGGTAATGATTTTGGCCCATATATGCCACTTATGTAGGATTCAATTTTTGGTAATATTTTTTCTTTTTAATTTTCTCTTTTCATATTCCACGAGTTTACAAATTTGTTTAAATTAGTTGGTTTTAAAAAATCACAAATGTTTTGTTAAATATGTTTTCACAATTTATAAAATTTAATGTAAAATAACCATGATTATTATAATGTTTTGGCCATTTGCGTTTATTTAATACAGCAGCACACCATCATTACCTTTTTATTAAATTCATATTTAGTTGTTATGACAGCAGGTAATTGGAAAATATATAAAATTTAAATTAAATTCAGTTTTAAATGAAAAAAATATCACTATATACAAGTAGGTACGTTTAATACAGTTAAAGGTTTTGTTTCAATTTATTTCAGCTGTAACTAAAATATAGTGATTGATCATCTTCTACACAAAGTTTTTAAATTTAATTTAAGTGAATGAAATGTGAAAGAAAACGGAAGTAGAAATATAAAAATACAAATACGATTGATTTTGCATGCAAACCATGTAAACCAGCTTGTGTCTGCTACCAGGAAATTGGTAACTTTAATGAAAACCCAAGGTAAAAATTTTAAACTTGGTGCTTAAATTATAATAAATTTAATGACACTAGCAATAGTTACATTTAAAACTCAGTTTATCAATTGAGAGATATGAAAAGAGATTCAATTTCCTGTCACTGAGATGTGTACGTACATTCACATTATTTTCTATTCTCTTTGATGTTAATCGATTTTTAGTATAAAAAAAAAAAACGTAAAAAAAACAAAAAAATGTTTTCCAGTTAAAAATGACAACTAAAGTGAAAAACGAATTCAAAAGAAGATACACCACATGTCATGCAATGTGAGAATTGAATTTAATAGAATTAGATAAAAAAAAAGGTAACCAATCAAAAGCTATTTTTAATAGTTTAACAAAATATTCAAATTTGCTATTTTTAATACTTTTTTATTTCTATATCATAGTTCATATTAAGGACTAGGACTTTAACATTAAAAATATACTTAGTAGAGGCTTATAGAAAGCTTTTGTTAATTTTGGAGATCTGTAAATACGTATACTCTTCATAATATACTGGGAAATTAAGCGTTGATTAAAAGAAAAATATTTTTTTTTTTTTAATATTTGGTCCATTCCATGACAGAAAGCCCAAAAACTGATTTTGAGTTATTGATTTTTTGCATATGTGAATCTTCCATTTTGGGTATAGGATTTGTTCAGCGAACTTATGTAAAACACTACGACGTACATTTTTGTGGAACTATTTAACCCTATAACTCTTCAATTAAAGGGACTTTTTTGGTACCGTTTGCTAAAGGGACAAAAAGACCCAAGCTAGAGGGTTAAAGTGTTCCACAGAACAGCGTGTTTTACGTGAAATGGAAGATTCACATGGTTTCCTCCTTAAATCTAGGTTTGTGGACATCTGAGCGCCAATTCTGTATAAGTACGAAATTAACCCTTAAACACATTTTAAGTTTTGATTTTATTCTGGCATTGAACTTCAATTTTCAACTTCGATATCTTCAGAGACTTATAGTAAAATTTCATGACAAATATTTTTGTGGAACATTTTAACGCTCTAACTCCTCAATTAAAGGGACTTTTTGCCCCTTTTCAAAACGGCCACAAACAACCAATAAGTTGAGGAGTTAGAGGGTTAAAATGTTCCGCAAAAATATTTCTCATAAAATTCTACTATAAGTCTCTGAAGACATCGGAGTTGAAAATTTAAGTTCAATGCCAGAAAAAAATCAAAACTTAAAATGTGTTTAAGGGTTAATTTCGTGCTTATTCAGATTGGCGCTCACCAAAGCACCCATATGTGGAAAAGTGACATTTTTCACCTCCCCACGTACTTTTCTGGCAGATTGGGCATAACTAATAATATCCCCGCAAAAATTGATCCTCTCAGATTAAAACTGGCCAGTCACCCGCGGCTTTTAGCCCTGAAAATGGACTAAAATTAGTTCAAAGTTTATTTGCGCATAACTCCTAAAGTAAAGGTTTTACGGAAAAATACTAAATTAGCATATCTACAGAAAATAATGTGGCTAGTATTTCTTTCATACCCATATTTGATGTATATATGATGGGTCATGGTGATTTATATGGTTAAAATCAAAGTGATCTATGTATATGATTAAACACAAATTTGGACTTAACCACTTAAATCACCATGACGCGTCATCGATACGTCAAAAATGTATATGAAAAAAATCCTAGCCACATTATTTGCTGTAGATATGCTTATTTAGTATTTTTTAGTAAAACCTTTACTTTAAGAGTTATAGCGCAAAGAAACTTTGAATTAATTTTAGTCCATTTTTAGGGCTAAAAGCCGTGAGTGACTGGCCTGTTTTAATATAAGAGGACCAATTTTTGCGGGGATATTATTTTTTACGCCCAATCTACTGGAAAATGCGTGGGGAGGTGAAAAAATAACACTTTTGCAAATTCCATATAATTCATGGGTGCTCTAATAGTCAGTAAGGCCATCAGTACGTATAAATACTTAATATCGCATTTATCATACGTTTAGGTGTACTTAATAAATACTAATGTGCTAATTCATAACAAAAATTTATTTCGTATTTGAAGCTTGCTATAGTTAAAGTACATATTTCGCTTAATAAAGAGTTATTATAAATCTTGATTCATAATCCTATTTTAACTATAAATAAATTTTTCGATTCGATACTGGCAACACTATTGTTTATTTTCTCTCTTCTCTCAAATAAGTCGTAAGTGATGTAAAAATTTAGTAAACGATTGACTCGGTAATCGGAATTGAAAATGTATTTTCTTAAATTAGAGAACTAATGATGTGCTAAGATAAATTTAAAAGCCATTAAAAATATTTTTTATTTTATTTAAAAAAGTAATTTTTTAGAACATATTATTCGAAGCATGCGCGGTTCCAGCAATTAATATAAGGGGAAAAATTATACGCCTCAGTGCCCAACTCAATGTATTTGTCTACGGTAGACAACCGCGTATGATTCGAAGCATACAAAAGTAATCGAATTTCGAATAATGTTTTGACAGTCTGTACATTACTATTGTTTTGTTTTTCTTTTTAATTTTATATTTACATTTTTTTTGGAAATTTTTTCGGAAAAGGTCATTGGCTACGCAATTGTTGTAGCTGTTTTCAGTTTGATGGATGCAAGTTGTTGGAAGCCACACATTCTAGGGATGGGATGGCTTTAATAAATCATTTCATGCCTGAAAACGAAATAATTAACAACTAAATGGTGGCTTCCTCACTCCAAACTTTATAAAAGGTTTAAAGTTAATGAGTACCGACTATAAAAAAGTTTGCAAAAAGGAAAATTTCTGCATCAATATGCATATTTATTTGCAGAATGTAAATCGCTGATTAAGGTTTTTAATTAAAATTTTGCACCATAAAGCCTTTTTTCGCGTTCCGCCATTATTTTGCAATTTTTTAAGTTCGGTTTTTTAAAATTTAAATATAATCTAGGGACCCATTTCATGAAAGCAAATTCTTCCTTTAAAATTTATTTTATAAACGTGTTATAAGGTTTTTTAAATTATTATGCATAAGCACTTAAAAAAATGGACTTTTAAAAAGTCTACAAAAACTTACTCTAAATTCAGCCAAATCAAATTCAGACTTGCAGATTTCAAATCTGATTGACCAAATTTCAGCATGATTTTAATTTGCTAAATTCAGAATGTATTTTCATATACTACCAAAAAGTCCCAAAGAACCGGTTTCAATATTTCAGTAGAGATTTTCTCAAAAATGGTACCTGATGGAAAAATTTATAAGACAGATTTGGTAATTAAATTAGTTTAAGTCTTTCGAGTTCAACTAACGGGGAGAATTTTAATGTGCACCAGTTGAATTAAAAAAATTATCTTATTAAATTTTGTATTTTATTTATTACTGAAAAGATATCAAAATTAAAATCAACAAAGAAATGTTTTGGTATTTACTTTTTTTTTTTTAATTCCATAAAGATATTTCTGAATGACTTTCGCCTCAAGCATTAAACACATAGACGACTGCAGCTACACGACTACAGCCTGTCAAAAATAAAATACACACGTTTATATGAAAACGATTATTTTGACACCAACACAGCTACACGGCTACACGACTACTTTTGCCGCTGTAGTCAACTTAGGATAATTTCTATTTTTGTTGGCTACAAAACAAAAATAGTGTTGACAATATAACAAAATATGTAAAACAGGACAATTTTTCCCGCTAGAGGCGAAATAAAATCGCTAGTTCTGACTAGAAAATCACCATTTTGGGAACACTGAAGAAACAGGAGTTTATATTTTACAATTGTTTGAAGGTTTCATTAATTTATATTTGGAAATAACTTTATTGTGATGTTTTGTAAAAAAAAATGGATCTTACAAAATTAACAAAATATTCCTCAGCCATTATTTTAGAAGCACAAACCAAAAAAGATTAATATTTATCAAAATGTCAAATATTTAGGATTATCTGTTTACATGTTGCTGTCGTTTTCAAAAAAATTAAGTAGCTGACTACACGACTACAATTGCAGCCAGCAGCATTTGTAGTCGTGTAGTCGTGTAGCTGCAGTCGTCTATGTGTTTAATGCATCACAAGGTTAATTTTGTGCAACCAAAAGCAACAACAAAGAAATATTCAAAATATTTGCATTGCATTAAGACGTTGGCAATAAAAATATTTATTTTCTTGTTCATTCTTATTGCGCTGTTCAGTTGAGTTCAGTTTTTCTAACTTCTTTTAATCGCATTTTCGTGCTCCATTCAAAGTAGTTAAAATGTAAATTTAAAGTCATTGCCAAAAGAATTTTGTCTGCAAATGTCACATTGTCTAAACTAAATGACAAAAATAAAACTATTATTTCGTTGGTTATTGACTATGGAAATGTATTGGGAATGTAATTGAAGAAATTAAATTCATACTTGGGAATTTTTTAGTACCATACCACAAATTTCATTGCCATTAGATAAAACCAATGCCAATGGAAGAAATTTCATTGCCATATAATGGTAAGGAGTTATTTTGAATCGGAAACATCATTAATAATTGTAATGAAATCGCAGTTTTTTACAAAAATTTCTGATATAAAAAGTATTGGAGAAAATTTCGTTCAAAATTAAAATATGAAAAGATCTATAAAAGAATTCACAAACTGCTTTCCGGGCTTTATATTAAAAACTAGAGGAGAGGAAGTCATAAAAATGCTTTTATGCTGAACGAAGTAGAGTTCATTTAATTTCAAAAAAACTGGCTATATTAAATTAAAAACCTTAAACTGGCAGTGATATATTTTGTCGTTGCTACTTTTTATTGAATTAATGAAATTTTTCATAAAATATTGTTAAAATGTTTCATACATTTATAGAAAAAGTTTCATTAAAACTGGAATCATAAAACAAATGTTTTTCTCATTTTTACCGATTTTCCCAAGTTCCCATTTTTTGACACACTAGGTCCCTTTTCTCGGAGAAGGTCACATATGTTAAACTTTTTCATGAAATTTCAAGAAATTTTCATTTACTTTGTAAAGCAAATTTTATTATTTTACTGAAAAATTTCATTAAAACTCGTACAACAAAATTCTCTCTTGTAGGCTTTAACGTTATTTATCGGTTTTATGAAAATAATTTCATCACAAGATATCAATTAAATTACTAGAACCCTCAATTAAATAGTCCCATGCTTTGCTCCATCCAACAATATTTAGTTAAAATCGTTTACATTAAACAATGTCACATTATTGTGAATTGTTTATTTTCTAGAGACTGTAGAATTGTGTTAAACAAATAAAGTAAATGATTTAATTCGTGATATATACATTTTTTATACACTTACAAATGCTTATCTAAAAGAATACTTATAAAGTCTTTGGAAATTCAAATTCTACTCGTATTTAAATACGAGGTAGAATCAATAAATCCGTGACTTTTTGGATGAAAGACAGTGATTTTATATATAAAAAAAAAAAACATTTCACTGAGTGTTATTTTTGTTCAGTTTTAAGATCCAAATAGAATTTACAATTTATTTTATAACAAATAGAGAATAAACTTATGAGAAAACTTTCCTAGAACCAATATTTGATAATTAATGCATTTTCAAGTGCAACCAAACACTTTCATCAGATTGTTTTTCATAAGTTTTTTCTCTATTTGTTGTAAAAAAAAAACATATTTCTTAACATAAATAGTCTTCTTGTAACTCAACCTACCAACGTTTCTTAAATTTATTTATATTGTTACGAAATTTGATTGGTTTAGTTATGGTATTTTGGAATAAAAATATCCCGAGAAACGGGATTTACTAAACCTGTCAATCTGGCAACGCAACATTTAAGTATACCACAGTATGTTATAATGGGCTATAAAGTGTTATACTGTAAATTGGTTTGTGTCTAGGCTATGAATAAAGTGATTTGCGTCTTGGCTAAGAATAAAGTAGTTTGTGTTACGGTAAAACTCAAGTGGTTGGTGTCTCCGCTATGCGTAATCTGGGTGCTTCTAGAACCTTCTATTTTGTTATAAAACCATGGCAACAATCTGTGTGCCTCTACCTTCTAGTTTGTTCTACAAACAATCTGGGTGTCTCTGGAACATTCGAGCTCATTCTACAATCGCAGACATTACAATATAAAAGGGCAGCAGCTTAGGTTTGGAGAGTCATTCGCTCATTAGCATTGGTGGAGTTAAGTTGTGCTAAGTAGAGTCTGTCACGCAGTAGCATGTGTACAGCTCAGTTGAGCTCTAGTTAATAATTGTGAAATTGTTTTTAAAGTAATAAAGTGTTAAATAAATAATAAAAAAAGTGTATGTGTTCGTTATTTTTAATTGCACCAGGCAGGTTTATTTAAAGGAAATAAACGTACGTTTTTGAAGGTAAAACGTAACAATTAAAGTGTCCAAAACCGAAAACCGGTTTTTTTAATTTAAAAAAATCGACCGGTTTCGAATAATTTTTAAATTCGAATAAACCGAAAACCGGTTATTATTTGTCGGTTAACCGGTTTGTTTTAAACATGTTTTTATCAAAACAATTTTTATTTTTCGACTGTATTTTTTTAAGTATTATTTTTATAAACGAAACTGCAGTCTACTTCTCCTTTATAAAAAAATATCTTTTCACATGTATTCAAATAAATAAGATTAAAATCCTTTGTAATGATTTGAAATATTTTTTAAATACAGGGTGACTGATGAATGTTTCTACAAAAAACTTAATTCATTTTTTTCTGTGTAATTAATTGGTTCCATTTAAGAAAAATGTACGAGCAGATTGATGAAATAAGAACTGTTAAAACGTGTAAACGTTTTTGCTGAACATTAGTAGACTTAAAATAGCGAAATAATAATGTGATATTAAATTATGTTTTACCATAATAATGATTTCTAGCTCTTTTTAAATGTTTGCTCGCATATATATTTAGTTAAAGGTATCTATTTTGATCATATTTATAATTTAGCGCTAGTTAACGTTTTTTTAATGATGATGTAAAGAAAATATTTTTTTGACAATCACATCATCTCATAGAATTTTTGTTTGATTTATCAGACCTAAGATCAGATAATTTAAATCTCGCTTTAGCAAACAGATTCAGCTGATTTCGTTAGTTGTTTCTGCAGGGCGCTTTTAACTAATTTTTATTAGGTTTTTTTGCTATTTGTATAGATTTATTTTTATAACAAGAAATAACCGAAATCGGTTTTAGCCGGTTTTTTTTAAGAAACCCGTAACCGAAACCGGTTTTTAAAAATAGTGGTTTTCAAACAAACCGAAAACCGGATTTTTGAAATGGCCGGTTTTATGGACACTCTAGTAAAAATTCGTGTCTGAATTGAGGTTATTTTGATTGCAATAGAAAAGAACCCGGTTTATCTAAAGGAGATAAACCAACATTTTTAAAAGGTAAAAACGTAACAATATGATTTCCTAAGATCTTAAAATTTTGTTCCATCAATGGTGTCATCGCTGAAGCAAATCCCTTTCCGCTGAGCCATTTCTTTAGATTTGAAAATAGAAAATAGTCACTGGTGGTTAAATCCGGCGCCCAAATCCCCTCATCCTTATTGCGCTCGATCAATGCCAAAAACTTCTTTGAAATTGTCGCATGATTTCGTTTATGGTCAATTGTGAGCAAACTCAGCAGCCATCTTGCGAACAGATTACTCAAATCAAACTAATCATTTAAAATCGAAATCACATATCCATGTGATAGCCTATGGCATCAACAATCTCGAATACCTTTATCAAAGAGTATACAGTATAAAGATATTGGGGGACTCTCTATTAGTGAGAAAGCATTTGTTCTATAATCTGGCTTTAAACAGGAAAATGTTCAAACCAATAATAATGAACTAATAAAATCAAATACTTACATCAAACAAATATTTACATCAAGCACATAAGCTTTTTGTACAATATGACTCAAACATCAATTGTAACCAGGGATGGATGAAAAGTTCGAGCGAGCCATCCAAAATACCATATCCAACAGTTTTTAGTCCTATATTATGAATTTTAGAAAACCACATGGAAAAATTTGAAGAATTTTTTTGGACGAGCTTCATAATTTTTATAAAACTATTTTTATTGAAACCTTTTCATTTAGTGTACACTAACAATTTGTAATAAATAATAACAATTTTTTTATAAAATTTAATGAAAAACTGCATTAGTTTAATGAAAAGTTGCAATTCAGGAATTTCAGCGGAACTTCATTAATTTAATGTAAAATATTATTAACATGCAGATAATTCTCTCAGTGCAGTACAGTAAAAATTGAAAATGCTTCGTATTACTGATATGTGTACTACCATCTCACAGTGGAAAGTTTAAAATCTGGAACGGCAAATTTATGAATAACAAAAGTTGACAGATTTACAAAAACCTGAATATTTTCTCTTAAATTTTCTTGATGACGCGTATCGAACACCACATTGATAATATATCATTTGTATTTTTCTATCTGGGCATGCACTTTTTTTTAGGTATTCACTACACGTGTGATTATATTTAAGGCAAAATACCATTAAACGATTATAGACCCCATTTATATTGAAAATAAATAAAAACGGATAGATAATAAAAACGGATGTAGTAATAAAAACTGCTTTAATGGAAATCCTTCGAAATACTTATTAGCATTATTGCTAATAGAAATTTTCTTTAGATACAAAATGAAAAGGTGATTGATTTATAAATCACATTAAAGCTAATGAAGTAGTTGTTATATCGAATTATATAATTTTACGTTACTAATACTACATTATTTTATAGAAACCCTACGGGAAATTTTAACAAACTATCACCGAACTGGCCCCTTTGTATGAAATAGACTGGTCACTTTTACATGGCGTTGTCATAGGAGGGGGAAATTGACCCCTTGTGACATGTCACAAGACAAATCCCAGGACAGGTCCCTGAACTTAGTTTTTTATTAGTGTTCAGTAACCTGTCCTAGGATTTGTCTTGTGACATGTCACAAGGGGTCAATTTCCCCTCATATGACAACACCATGTAAAAGTGACCAGTCTATTTCATATAATGGGGCCAGTTCGGTGACAGTTTGTTAAAATTTCCGGTAGGGAAGTTACTTAAATTACACCAGTTCACAAAAAAAAAAAATATATTAAAGTTTTAACGTGATGGATGAAACAATTTTCTTTTTTTGTTATTTTAGTTTTTTTATAATTTGTTTGTTATTTTTTAAGTTTAGTTTATTTAAACTGGTTTTTTGATTAAGATGCTGATGATGATGATTTTTTTGTCTTATATATTTTGGAATTTCGCTAAAATTTTGTATTTTATTTAATTTTAGTGCTAGTTTGTTCTTAAATTCAGTAAAAATATCTTAAAACAAGTCAATTTCTCTTAAATTTTTTACTGCGTACTGTTCTATTTTAAATTCCCCAAGTCTTCTTTACAAAATTCTGAAAAAAAAATTATAATAAAAAAGTTATAAGGAATTCAAACCCCTTCGGTAATTTTGGGCCACCCTGTATAAGTACTTATATTTTAGTTTCGCCAACTGAAACCGGAGTAATCAATTTCATATATTTTTCAAGAAATTTGAATGAAAAAAATTTTTTGTTAATACAAATATTTTTAATGTGAAATATATTTATTACTTAGATTATTCTTCAGAGAACTAAAATATTTATATAATACAAACTATAAACCAAACAAGGATTTCATGGACTAAAGCATTTTTAGAAATGTGAAAAAAAATTATTAATTGAACTAGCGGGCGCAGCCCGCTACGTTGTTAGCGTTCCTTAAAGTTTACAATTTTTTTTAAATTCGCTTTTTATTTTAAGTACAGTTTTTATAATAAAAGCCTTCACCCAGCCATTCTGCACAACAATGGGTTTAAAATAAATAAATATTTGATCACTTTTTCTCATGAAAGTGGATTGTTAGTAATGAATCCATAATAAATTGCAATATACGTGTGTATGTTAAGATAATTTGGTAAAGTGCGAACTTAGGTAGATAGACCCGTAAGTAGTTTTGTTCATTTGTGTTTTGAATGAAAATAAATAACGTAAAGCAGGGTTGGAAAGCATTTTATAATATTAAAAATAGCGGGCAAAGCCCGCTACGTTGTTAGCGTGTCTTAAAGTTTTTTTTAATTCCAGTTTATGTAAAGATAGGCCTGGCAATTCAAGCAAATTCACAAATTCAGTTGGAAAATTTACTGCGTCGGTTTCTTCCACCGGTGCTTCGTTACATGAAGTTTAAATATCGGAATATATAAGTTCCATTCCTTTTCTAAGGTTTTTTCTCTTTTAGAAAATTTGTTTAACTTTTTGGAGAGTATGTTTCAATGCTACATAAGTTTCATATTCCGTGGATAGTGTTTGAACAGGTAATTCCCTTTTCCAATCCATCTGCATTGTCTATAATTTCAATTCCACTCGTTCAACGTTTATATCCATTTCGTTCCACTTGTGTAGTGTTTCAATTCCACTCGTTTCCTATTTAGTTTCTTAATTTTAGTGTTCCATATACACTTGTTCTTTAAGTTTTAGGTTTCTAGCTAAAGACGCAGACGTTCAGGGGGAGGGGGCAATTTTCCCCTTTTGAACCACCATTTGTACCACGTTCCTGTCCAAAGTCCTAGAAATGCCTTGTCGATAAGTTAGCTCATACTCCAAGGAAAACATATTATATATTACAGGTTTCTAGCCGAAGGGTTCGGTAAGGCCATCAAGGGGGAGAATTATTCCGTTTTTACCCCTCCCGGTAGGAATTTCCAAAAATTCCGTCTTAGAGGACATCTGCGTTGGAGAAGGAACCTACTACATACATAATTTTAGGTCTCTATATCCAGCAGTTTGGCCAGGCCGTCAAGGGGGAAGTTTTTTCCCTTTTTACCCATCCCGGTATGAATTTCCAAAAATACCATCTTAGGGGACGTCAACGTTGGAAAAGGAACAGAAATACCGAATTTAAGCTCCCTTGTTCCAGCAGTTTGGCCAGGCCGTTAAGGGGGAGACTTTTCCTGTTTTTGACCCTACCTGTAGAAATTTCCAAAAATCTCATCTTAGCGGATGTCTACAATAGAGGAGGAACTTTAATACCAAATTTCAACTTCCTACCTCCAGCGGTTTGGGCAGGCCTTTAAGCGGCACTTTTCGCTTCATTAATCCCCATTTTTGCAATGTCCCTGTCCAAAAAGCACCTTCCCGGTAAGTGAGCCCATACTCCAAGTAACATATGTTTTACATTTCAGGTTTCTAGCCAACTTTTACTATTTGTGCCCCTCTCGGTAGGAATTTCCGAAAATCCATCGACAGGGAATTTCAGCTTCCTAGTTCCAGCAGTTTGAGCAGGCTGTCAAGGGGGACACTTTTTCTTTTTTTGTCCCTCCCGGTTGGAATTAAGCTGGAAGAGGAACCTAAGTACCGAATTTCAGCTTCCTAGTTCCAGCAGTTTGGACAGGTCGTTAAGGGGCAACTTTCCCTTTTTGAGCCCCCATTTTATAACGACCCTGTCCAAAATTCAAAAAAGTATCTTTCTAATAAGTTAGCACTTACTCCAGGGACCCACATTTTAAGCTTCAGGTTTCTAGCCGAAGGGGTTTTTACCGGCCCCCAAGGTGAGGCTTTTCTTCTTTTTGCCCCTCCCTTTAGGAATTTACAAAAATTCCATCTTCGCGGCTATCTGCGATGGATGAGGAACATTCATACCAAATTTCAACTGCATTGCCTTAGCGGTTTGGGCAGGCCGTTAGTGGGGACATTTTTCCCTTTCAACCACCATTTTTACTATGTTCCTGTTCCAAAATAGAAGAATTACGTTGCCGGTGAGTTAGTCCTACTCCAAGGAATACATATTTAAAATTTTAGGTTGGCCAAAAGGGATTGGGCAAGCCGTCAGGAGGAGACTTTTACCTTATTTCCCCTCCCGATAGGAATTTCAAAAATTCCGTCTAAGCGGACGCCTACACAGAAGGAGGAACTCACATACCGAGTTTCCTTTTGGGATATCCTGTAGGGAATTCCAAAAATACAAACTTAGTCGATGTCTACTACAGTGGATAAACCTTTATACCAAATTTCAACTTCTTACCTCCAGTGGTTTGGGCAGGCACTTTTCCAATTTGTGAGACTGTTTATGGGGAGACTTTTCCCCTTTTTGCCCGTTCCGGTAGGAATTTCCAAAAATCCCGTCTTAGCGCACGTCTATGCCGAATATCAAGAAACCTTGTTTTAGTGGAGATATTCGTGGGGGGAGGAAAAAAAGTAGTTTTTTTGAAATTATATATTATTTTAAATGGTACTTTTTGGAAAAACGAAATTTTTTGGAAAAAGATACTTTGTTTTTACAAAGTACTTTATTTGTACTTTTTTTGGAAAAGGTATTTTTTTTAAAAAGGTGTTTTTTTGTAAAAATGTATGTTTTTTGGAAAAAGGTACTTTTTTTTTGGAAAAGGTACTTCTTTCGGGAAAAGGTACTTTTTTTTGGAAAAAGGTACTTTTTTTGAAAAAAGGTACTTTTTTTGAAAAAGTTACTTTTTTTGGAAAAAGGTACTTTTTTTTGGAAAAAGGTACTTTTTTTGGAAAAAGGTACTTTTTTTTGGAAAAAGGTACTTTTTTGGGAAAAAGGTACTTTTTTGGGAAAAAGGTACTTTTTTTGGGAAAAGGTACTTTTTTTGGAAAAAGGTACTTTTTTTGTCCCCTTTTTGCACCTCCCGATAAGAATTTCCAAAAATGCCGTCTCAACGGACGTCTACACCGGTCGAGGAACCTACATACCAAATTTCAACTTCATAGCTCCAGCAGTTTGAGCAGGCCGTCAAGGGGGAGACTTTTTCCCCTTTTTGCCCGTCCCTGTAAAAATTTCCAAAACTCCCGTCTTGGTGGATGTCTACGATAGTGGAGGAACCTTTATACGAAATTTCAACTTCCTTCCTCCAGCGGTTTGGGCAGGCCGTCTAGGGGGCCTTTTTCCCCTTTTTAACCCCCATTTTTACAACGTCCCTGTCCAGAATTCTAGAAAGTACTTTCCAGAAAAGTTAGCCCCTACTCCAAGGAACACATATCTTAAATTTCAGCTTTCTAGCCAAAGGGGTTTTGGCAGGCCGTCAAGGGGGACACTTTCCCCCTTTTTTCCCGTTCCGGTAGGAATTTCCAAAAATCCCGTCTTAGCGGACGTCTAAGCCGAAAGAGGAACCTACATACCAAATTTCAACTTCCTAGCTTCAGCGGTTTGGGCTGGGCGATGTTGAGTCAGTCAGTCAGTCAGTCAGTCATTCAGTCAGTCAGTCTCGTTATTCTTTTATATATACAGATTTAAGGACTTTAATATACTGTTGTGAACACGAATTTAAGTCAATTTAAGTCAATTCAAGTTTTGTCTTATTTTATTGTTGTTGCCTTTATTTTAAAGATCAAAATAGTGGCTAAATTCGCCACGAAAGGCAAGGAGATGGTTCAGAAAATTGTACAGAATTTTAAAGTAATATTTGTTTTTTCATTTTGTCACTTTTTTTTAAGTAGGCGTGGCTTTTAACGAAAAATTAGCGATATCAACCTATAATCAAATTACATAGTAAAATTTAGGCAGTACTGCTCGGTTCTGTAAAAACTGTATATTTTTGGAAATATACAGTTTTTACAGAAAAAAAAAAATTTTTTTTTGCCGACCGTAGGGGTCGCCTTTTTTAATTTTTCGTTATAGCTTCGGCATTTAAAATCGGATTATAAAGAGTGATATATCGATTTTTTTGCCTCGAGGAGACCAGTGTTTTGCTATATAGGAAAAATCCAATGAAAAAAAATTTAAAAAGGCGACCCCTACGTTCGGCAACCAATATATAAAAAAAAATTCTACTGGGTTTAGCGAAAAACTTCCTTAGCAAAAGTTTAATTATTTTTTGCGAGCTTAAATTTTCTGACATTAGGGTGGTACATTAGGGTAGTACATTAGGGTGGTAGCAACTGAGATCTGGTGGGTAACTACTAGAACGGGATACTTGAGGTCAAAATGTCCCTAGAGCAAAACACTGGCCTCCTCGAGAGAAAAACATCGATGTATCATACTTTAAGATCCGACTGTAAATACCAAAGATATAACGAAAAATGTAAAATGCCGACCCCTACGTTCGGCAAAAAAAAAATAAAAATTTTGTTTGAAACCTCCTTGCAAAAATACTTCATATTGGAGGGTGTACGGCGCACTTTTTTTTTTTGCCTGTAAGGTGGTACGCTCTAGTGTATATGCCTATGCATTGTCATGATTTCTTTACTCCATTCTTAGTATAATGGTAAATAGTGAATATGCTCCTTTGCAAGTAGCAAAAAATGTTTTCAAATATATGGGAAACAAACCACCTGCCGATGCTATTGTTTGTTTCAGCGAATGTTTAGCATCATATTGCTTTTAAATCTTTTCGAATGTACAATCCAATTACATGAAAATACGGCATAATGTACCATAAGTTTTAAAAGAGAAATACAAAATAATAGACAGGAAAATGTTACAAACTCATGCCTATAAAATAGAATATATAATAAATGCGATAAAATTGATCTTTTACGAAAAATTGTAGGACAACCATTGCAGCATATCTCATAACTAATGACACAAAGAATTGTAACAGCATGGTTAATGATATGATGTATGGAATAGAAAAAAAAAACAAAAATACTGGAAATGGTAATGTTGTTAAAAGGGTTGTTCATCTGTTCCATTCAATAAACCTGTGCAAATGCATATGATCTGCCACACATAAATTTAATTCCTCATCATTTTAAAGCAATGTTAAGCTTTCAGCATACGCAATACACACACACTTTTATATAGCAATATGATATGACCCGTTAGTTTACACAAGGCTGAAAAACTATCATTTGTAAAGTTTTGTAAAATTACAAAAAATAAACAAAAAAAAAATAAAAGTTGATAGAAGCAAACGTTAGCCGTATAGTTGTGGGTTGAATGACTCCAATCAAATGGCAATCAACCAGTATAGAATAATTGACGCTCTTTGCTCAAAAGAAATGCGAAACTTGCCATAAAGCCTGCAGATATATGAACTATAATTTGAAACATGCATGGGACTAATTAATTGATGGTTTCATTACCATTGAATTGTTAATATTGATTGTAATGAAATTGTTTTTCACTACCATTTTTTAATTAAAGATATTTTTTTTAATCCAAGAGAAGTAACACTTAAGGCTGGGTTACCCAACTGTAAACGTATCTGTAAGGAATCAGCTGTTTCGAAACCACAAGAAGAAATGTATACGAATGGTTACTAACGCATAAATGTAAACGTACTTGCCGGATTATTCTGTTGAAATCAGAATTTTCTATATGAAATGAATAAAGAAAATTGATTCAAACAACAGATAAGGAATAAGAATTAACAAATAAATGGAGAAATTTAGAATAAAATATAAAACCACATGAAATGAATGCTAAATAGTAATGTCGTTTACGGTAATCTATAAGTGTACTTTTTAGCTACCGCACGGTACAGTTACATCACATTTACAATTACAGTCCCATAATCCGCCCTTTAGGAAATTCTTCCCATTAAATAACGTGTTGTTTTTTTTTGGAATGGGGATAGAGAAAAGATGAAAGGTGGTGCAAGTTGAAGGGCTTTAAATATGGTAACACCGTAATTGCGCGAGGTTTTTCAATCTTAGAATAGTTGTTGCTCGCCATCTGAAGGGCGCTATGGGAACACCGAAGGAGGACGCTGTGATATGTATGAGGGATACAAAGCTCATACATACGCTCACAATATTTCATCTTTAAAAACAACATAAAATTTATATTAAATTAATTGAAAACACAATTAAACCGAATAAAAAGGTTAAAATCGGGCATGCCGACTATATAATACCCTACACCAGTCTGACTAATGTTTGGATCCGAAATTTGAATGGGTTAAAAGTGTCAAAATTTTCCACAAAATCATAAAAGAAGAGAAAATCGAAAATATAGCCCATATGGGCGATAGGTCCAAATATGGCCCGATCCTATCTAGAATCAATAGGCTTTTTCCTTGGGACTATGTAAGTCAGCGAACCAAATTTCATTGAAATATCTTCGTATTTGCGATCTGCAGCGTGTAACCAAGCCAATTTTGGGGGGACCCTTATATGAACACTAGGTCTAAACATGCACCGATTCTAACCAAAATCAATAGGCTTCATCCTTGGACCGACATAGGTCTGTCTACCAAATTTCATTGATCATATCTTCGTATTTGCGACTTGCAGCGTGTAAAAAAGACAATTTTGGGGGGTACCCTTATATGGGCACTAGGTCTAAACATGGACCGATTTCAACTAAAATCAAAAGGCGTCGTCCTTGGGCCAACGTAAAAATATCTTAATATTTGCGCACAAGAATGCATTGACAGACAGACGGACGGACGGACATAGCTAAATCGAAATAAAAAAAATTCTGAGCCGATCGGTATACTATAAGGTGGGTCTAGGACCAATATTTTTTGTTGTAAGAGCAAAAGTAAGAGAGGGTGCACACTTCTTCAAAAAAAGGCGCATAAACCATCAGAATCTGATTTAAAGTTATTATTTAATCGCATAATTCCGTGGTAAACATCGTCTTCTGAAACTTTCAACATACCGATGTCTAACATATCAAATGAATCTGAGTATCTAGATGCATGGATCGTTGAAGAATCAAAATTAGATATAAAAAATAGAGCAAACATACTCACGACATCATCACATAATTCAGAAATTCTGTCACCATAATTCATTGTTGAGGGAATATCAGAGATTTGTCTCTTCGCTTTCACAAAGCACCAGAAAGACTGAGGATTTGATTTTATTTCACCCTTCTTTTGGAAGATATATTGTTTATATAGAAATTTATTTAAAAAAAAAATTAAATTCCCTTTGAAAATGAATAAACTTCTGATTATCACCGAGATTTCCCGATTCAACAAAACGCCTATGAAACTTGTTACGCGGATTCTTAAGCTTCTTAAGACCCGTCGTGTATCAAGGAAGTTTGTAAGGTTTAGATCTCTTAAGAGGAATATTTTCTCTACAAATACCCAAAAAAGTATTCAAAAAATTATCATAACACAATGTTGTTGATTAACATGAAAATATCGCCAACCAATCAATATCATTAAGTAAAGAATTAAGCACATCGAAATTACACTCATTAAAATTAAAATCAACGGAATTTAAGTTGTTGGAATATTTAAAAAATTTATAGTAATCTATTTCAATTACTAAAGCAGAATGATGAATATTAGATGAGGAAATTTTCGGCACTTTGATTTTAAAAAAATCGGCAAAAAATCGGCACAATTAAAAATTAAGTATTACTTAAATGAGTAAGTAACACTTAATTTACTTTTCTTAACCCTTTGAGGACCATACATTTTTGCGATTTTCATAATCTCTGACCTAATAATAGTTATGCCAAGAAAAATTGGCTTCGTAGAACCCCTCCTTACCCTTGATTTCGCTTGCCAAAAAAATCGCCATTTGACGACCCTGCCGTTTCGGACGAAGCGATTTTTATTATTATTTTATTTTCGTGTTCTACAACTAAATTATGAATATGTTACAAAAAATTTACCTCATAGACCCCTTGCTTGCCCTTCATTTCGCTTGTCAAAGTTTGTGCTTTTTACCCCTTAAATGAAGAATTATAAATAACCAACTTCGAACGCTCGCAAGGGGAAAGCGGGACTATGTAGGAATTTGCTGCCTACTACATTTTTGTTCCCCCATTTCTCCTTTACAAATCACCTTTGGAAATATTTACTCTGTCTTTTGTCTGGGCAATTATAAATGCGAAAAACCCTTGGGCAAGCATACTTGCCTATGGTCGTCAAAGGGTTAAATAATATATAAAAAGGAAATTTCAGTGTAAAATAAAATGATATAAATTAGTGACAATAAAAATATAAACAATAATACAATTTAATGAAAAAACCATACGTCAGTGTGGCAACATTTGCGAAAAGGTAAATCGGAGGAAATACTCATAAGAAGATAAACAAAAAAAATCTAAAGTAGAATGTTTGTATATGTCTGAAAGTATTCATAAAGAGACAATCTGACAATAAAAATATAAACAACCCCGTGTAGAAAATCATTACCAGATATGTGGTTATGTAATTACATTTCTTATTACCTTTATATGGCGATGTCGCGAAAAATAATGAGTTATGGTTACACACCAGCATACATAAAACCAAAAAATATATCTTTACCCATGTGCTTACCAGTACTGACAAAAATAATGAGTCTAAAAATAGATTTTCAAAAAAATAAATTATATAAAAAAAAATATTTTTTATTGTAGTTTTTTTTTTTTTAAAATAAAATTTGCTGGTGCGGGAATTGAACCTGGGTCTACAGATTGCCAGTCAACAGCTCTACCATCTGAGCTATATCGACATGTAATATTTAATAGATAAAAACACAATTGACCTGCTGCACACAAGTAAGCTTACTCGCCAACATACAAAAAATCAAAAAATATGTGGTTACATATATCCTTACCAGTGTTTAAAAAATATTGAGTCTAAAAATAGATTTCAAAAAATTTTCAAAAAAATCTATAAAATTATTTTATATTTGAAATAATGATAAAAATAAAATTATCAGTAACTCATTATAGTATGTTTTAAAATAATGCAGAAGGTAAGGGGGTGTCATTACTGGTAGTCCAAAAAATAATGATATGTCATTACCATTTCTACACTGGGAATAACACAATTTAATGGAAAATCCCTGATGAAGCCTGTCCATATAAAAAGGCAGAAACTGGATCTAGCCTGATTTGCAAATTTAATGTGTTTATAACTTTTGAAGAAAATGTGTATTCTTCTTCTTAACCCCAAACCTACTAAAATGATTTACACTGAAATTAAATTAAAAAATTAAACAAATTGAAATTAGGGTTTTTGAGATAAATTCAAAAAAAAAAAAAAAAAAAACAAATGTTAATTCAGATATTACCTTATGTCAATACTTTTTAGATATTTTTTTTAGATATTTTTAAAGATAATTTTTCTCTGAACTCTGGTGTATGGGTAACCAGAGATTGAAAAAGATAATTCTATTTTCAGTCAATTCGCATAAAAAGTTTTCTTTTTATGTTTTTTAATTACTTTAAAACAATAATTCGATATTGACTAAAGTGAGATATTGATTTAGTATAATTTATGTTGATTTAATTTTGATTCGATTAAATAATTTGTATAAATCAAATTAACCATTTTTAATTGAATTGATTTGTTAAAATTGAATCAATTTGCTTGATTCTATAAAATGAGTCAACGAAAATCTAACTGACTTTTTGATAAGATATTGATTGAATAAAGTCAGAGACTATTAATTATAGATATAGGAAATCAAAACTTACACTATTCACCGGTAGAGGGCGCTGAAATTTAGTGTTACCTGAGCAACTGTTTAGTGTCAGCTGAGCCTATATTTAAAAACTCAAAAACTGCTGAAAACTGTTCGAAATAAGGAAAAAAACAAACGCGGAATATATTCAAATATATCCGTTTGCTTTTTTGCTTTGTTGTTTGTTTTTATTTAAATTTAAATAAAAAAGAAAATTGTCAATTTTTTTAACAAAGTGCCAGCTAGTCATAACGATGTTTTTATAACTTATGTTTTTGGTGATGCCATACCCCTGAATAAAGTATGATATGAATAGAATTAAGGAATTATGTTTTTAAAAGTCTGCCATACACCTTGCATATATGCAAATATTATTACCAATATATCGTCCTCTTGCTTTCATATTGCAATAAGTTTATAATACAAAAATTGCAATTTGACATACAATCAAATGAATTTTTGCACAATATCAAAAGTTGCACAAGAATATTTGTTGGTGTACTCTTAGCTTCCAATTATTGAATTTCAGATTTATTTAGTAAAATAGAAAATTCTTTAAAAATTTCAAAGATAGAATTATTTTCTTATTTATTAATATTCATAATAAATCACTAAAAATTAAATTTGCGTATTTTTGAATTAAAAAAAAACGGCATTATTCGACTAAAAATCGGCAAATCGGCATTTTGCATATTTTTCAATAAAAAATCGGCAAAATGCCGGAAAATCGGCAATTCTGGCAGCCCTGATTGGAGGTAAGAAACAATTTTTTGATTTTTATTTTTAAACTAAGAATAGTTAATAACAAATATGAACTAAACAAGAATTAAAAAGAAAATCAATGAAATTTTTTAATTCAAACAAAAACAACTTTTTACTGTAAAAATATTATTTTGGTAGTTGTTTATTATGCTATTAGAAATAACTGTTTTAAAAAACTGTTACGAAATTACAGTACATTTTCTTTGGTTATTTTTTTAAAATAATTGCCGTATTAGTTGTTTTGTATATTTTCTAGAGTTTGCTGTTCGGTTTTATTCGAAACCGAAACCGCGGTTTTTCAAGCCTTAAAACCGAAACCGAAAACCGACAAAAATAAGTCGGTTTTCAATAAATACTTTAACCACTTAAAATAATTAATTGAATTGCATCCCAGTGTACAATTAGAATCCGAAAAGACTCATAACAGCCCTAAGACCTTATGAAATCATAGCTACATGACCGTGTATCTCTTCACCGATGAAGACTCTTTCCTAGCGCACTTTTATGATTCACAAAATTCTCGGAATTATGAGCATTATTGGAAAATGTTGAATTTTCTGAGCCATTATGTGCCATTTATGATTCATTTTGAGACATTTATGAGCAATGAAAACATTTTTTTAAAATTTTGAATACACCCAAAGTTTGAGCACCCTGAAATTGATCATATTTTAGAGTATTTTGCGAGCATAATTTCTGAGCTCTCAGAAAAACGTTAACTCGGATATTATTGAATTTCGAAAATGCCTCAGCTCCTATTTTACAAAATTTCTTATTTAATTGTAATGAACATTTACTCCATTAAGTATTACTTTAAAGAAATTTTTTTTTTACGAATAACATAAACCGAGTCTTATAATTTTATAAAAAAATACAAAAAATTAAGTTTTATATATTCAGTTCAGCTTTCCACCGCGTATTTTTCAAAAAGTCATATTTCGCGAAATTTTCAAAAATTTACCTTTAAATTGTTTTAACCAAATTGCTAAAATTTAAATTTAAACTCTTGAAAATACAGCTCTAGATGCGTACAAAAGAATAGAAAATTTTTATTTATAACGAGCTTCCGCTCATTTTTTTCTACAAAGGTTTCGAACGGCCCTTTTGCCTTTATTCGAGTGAGATATTCAATCGAGTTTTAATATATATTTTGAACCAGTTAAAATACGTATTTAATATTTATACATATTTAATTATTTTAAAACAATTCTCTTAATGTCACATGAAAACCGAAAAATAACCGAAACCGCGGTTTTCACATTTTTTAAAAACCGAAACCGCGGTTTTCAAATTTTTCGGTTTTTAGCAAACTCTAATATTTTCCATTGAATAACAACTGTAATTATAGTTAAAACAACAACTATTGATTACTGCACAAACAACTGTCATGTAATAACTATCAAATTTTTTTGTATACAAATATGGGCGTTTCAATGTATGTTTCAACTAATGCTAATAATTGCGTCTTAAGAATCCTAATTTAAAAAACTTGAGGCCCAACTATATTTAGCGAAGGTGAATTAAGGGAATGACCGACAATAAGTAAATGTATTGAAGCACCAATATTTAGCTTAACTCAACTTCCATAAAGTTCCATTTCTATTAATTTGGTTAATTTTCAGTCGAAAATCATCATAGGAAACTTAATGAAATCTAAAATCTTTTAGATAAATTTAAAAAATAACAAACTAAATACAAAATTAAATAAATTTTCAAACGAGTCAATTGAGAATTTAGTCAGTCAGTTGTGGTTACAACTTTAGTCAACTAATGCTAATGAAATTTCAATGCCAATGAAAAATCCCAAGCATGATATACACATACATATATTCGTAACATTTAAATTTTATTGATATTTCATCGCATGCTCTCTTTATGCGAGTCGTATAAATGTTGCCCTGTGTGTGTTGTACACATCTATCGAGTGCTTTGACAATTACGTCCATCTTTTTAATTTCTTCCATTTTACAAACCAACATGAAGAATTTATTACACAGTTTATCTACATAAATGGGAATATTATTGCATAAAATCGATTTTGTAGATCTTTCAACAAATATACCAACTAAGATGAAGGGGAAATATACAGGAGGTCAGCAATTTGAAAAGTTTGGACAATATTAAATAGCTTAGACGTTTGTCAGAACTTTTGGGTGCTACTGCAATCAGATATTTCTAGCACTGCAAATTAATTTGAAAATATTCACAAGTGGTGAAGGAAAATTCTTTGAATGCAGTTGAATACGGTATTGAGGTTTTTAGTAATGTTTGTAGTAGAGCTTTTACATATTTTTTTCGTTTTAGATTTAAGAAAAATATTGTTTCTCTTAATATTTCTAGAATATTTCATTTTGTTCTTTACGATTAATTTTCTACTGACCTTTAGTATTTTTACACTACTTACACTTTTTTAAAATATGTGACCTTCTCCGAGAAAAGGGGCCTAGTGTGTCAAAAAACGGGTTTGGACTTAAGAGTGGATTCTGTTACCTAAAAGGGTGTAGAATAAGATGAAATGAGTTAGATTTCTAACTTACTAACCATACCAAATCGCATCTCCCAACTGAAGGTGTGTTCAAAGTGATAATGCTTTATGAATCTTTAAATGCGTTCTTCTCAAAACTTCATTTTCACACACTAGGTCCCTTTCCTCGGAGAAGGTCACATATGCGTTACAGTTTTATATTTAATATCATTAGGGCATATCATCACTTTTTTTTAAGTTTTTGCATAGAAAAAAAGTATGGCGTTTTTTTCTTTTTGATTGCAACTCCTTCCACTGGCGCAAGTCGGCTAAAAACGCTGATATTCAGACCCTTTTCGTCCCGAGCAAAAACAGCTGCATTTATAGGAAATCTGTCTTTAGCATTCGATTCTACAACAAAATTTAACATAAACCATTTTTTTTTTCATTTTCAAAATACGAAAACTTCCAAAAAGTCACTTTCTGATTATACACAATGAAAATGTATTTCCGGCTGAGTACATGGGTACAACAATTTTGGATATACCGCGAACCGTTAAAAAGTTATTAGTTAATCAAATTTGGATTTTTTTTAATTCAATTAAAAAGTATTGGAGCTAATTAAAATGCAGCTTTCAATACTCAGTGCCGCATTATAAATTTATTTTTAAGTAAAGACAAAATAATTTGTAAGTTTTGTAATGTTTATTACAAAGATTTTTTTATTATACATATTTGATTACTAAATAACTTTTTAACGGGTTGCGGTATATCAACAATTTTTGTAGCAATGTTCTCAGCAGGGACTACACTTTCATTGTGTGTAATAAAAACGTAACTTTTTTTGAAATTTTTGAGAAAAGTGGATATTTGGACGACACTAATGACCAGGGCAAGGACTTTCATGCACTAAAAAATCGAAAATATGAGCTTAAAATATGCACTATAAAATGGGAAATATGCACTTAAATATGCATTTATAACGAAATATGCACTAAAAACCAAAAAATATGCAATTAAAAATAAATGTTTTTTTTTAATTATATTTATTAGAAACTAACAAACGTAAAAATGCAGGTATCGGTTACAATAAGCTTGTTCGTTTACTTACTACAAGTTACTATATTTACTACACCTGGAAAAATTCAATCCAAAAAGTAAACAAAACTTTGCATTTGTAGTAAAAGTAGTAAGAAATTCGAGTAAACGAACACACTGAATATGTCTTCAAATGCACATAGTTAAATATATTTTTAGAAAATTCAGTGAAAATAAAAAGAAATACAGTCGATTGTAAATATTAAGGGTATGTGGTATTTTACCTGAAAAAAACTTTATTAGAAAATAGAACTTAAATATGTGTACTATAAAATCGTACTCACTTTCGTAACTCAGAGAAAAAAGTGGCAGAAATTAATGCTCGGGGACAAGTTTCCTTAAAATAATTTTTACAAAATTTTTAAACTTTCTGTTTGTGAGCAATAACACCCGAAAACGTTAATTTAAAATTACATCTATAAAAAATGTGTTAGTGGATGACAACATATTGTAGACTATGTGTTTCTCTTTCTAGTGTGGTGTTATATTACCAACAGAGCTTCCAAATAATTCATTCTTTAGAATTTTTTTTTAGTTTTAAAGTATGAATTCTTAAATCGAATTTCATATTTAAAAATATTAAAAAATATGAAATAATGTGCAAAATATGCAAAAATATGCAATAAAAATTATAAAATATGCAATAAAATATGCACTTAAAAGCAAAATATGCATTTATAACAAAATATGCACCAAAAAATCGATGTCATTTTTTTTTTGCAAATTCTTTGATTCGGAAAAGTATTTGGTCAAAATAATTTTTGGGCCACTGACTACAAACATGCATTTGCATGAAAGTCCTTGCCCTGCTAATTACTATTTGCTGTATTCAGAAAACAAAACAAAATGTTTTTTATATTAATTTTTGCTGCGGAATCGAATGGTAAAGTCAGATTTCCCAGAAATGCAGTCGTTTTTGCTCAGCGTTTTTGGCCGACTTCCGCCAGTGGAAGGGGTTGAAATAAAAAAATAAAAAAACGCCATTCTTTTTTTCGATGCAAAAACTTTATAAAAAAATGATGATATCCCAAAATCAAAGAAATTATATATTAAGTATTTTTACTTGAAATAAAAATGCTTATCCATTTCTGACTCAACTTTCCCAGCAAAAATATTAAGGAGTACTTCAAAAAGAATGACTATTTTATCTACATCCAATAAAATAATATACAAAAATATAATAAAACGAGTAAAAAGGTTAAAGTCGGGCATGCCGATTATACAATACCCTACACCAGTCTGGTGTATTGTTTGAATCTGAAATTCGAATGGGTTAAAATGGGGCTTGTGTCAAAATTTTCTATAATTTCATTAAAATATCTTAATATTTGCGACCTGCGGTTTGTAACCAAGCCAATTTTGGGGGGACCCTTATATGGGCACTAGTTCTAAACATGGACCGATGTTCACCAAAATCAATAGGCTTCGTCCTTGGGCCAAAATAGGTCTATGTACCAAATTTCATCAAAATATCTTAATATTTGCGACCTGCAGCGTATAAACAATATAATTTTGGTAGGACCCTTATATGGGCACTAGGTCTAAACATAGACCGATGTTCACCAAAATCAATAGGCTGCGTTATTGGGCCAACATAGGTCTGTGTACCAAATTTCATCAAAATATCTTAATATTTGCGAGCTGCAGCGTATAAACAGTATAATTTTGGTAGGACCCTTATATGGGCACTAGGTCTAAACATGGACCGATGTTCACCAAAATCAATAGGCTGCGTTATTGGGCCAATATAGGTCTGTGTACCAAATTTTATCAAAATATCTTAATATTTACGACCTGCAGCGTATAAACAGTATAATTTTGGTAGGACCCTTATATGGGCACTAGGTCTAAACATGGACCGATGTTCACCAAAATCAATAGGCTGCGTTATTGGGCTAACATAGGTCTGTGTACCAAATTTCGTCAAAATATCTTAATATTTACGACCTGCAGCGTATAAACAATATAATTTTGGTAGGACCCTTATATGGGCACTAGGTCTAAACATGGACCGATGTTCACCAAAATCAAACTTGTTCGTCCTTGGGCCAACATAGGTCTGCGTACCAAATTTCATAAAAATATCTTAATATTTGCGACCTGTAGAGTGCGCACAAGATTGCATGGACAGACAGACAGACGGACGGACAGACGGACGGACAGACGGACATCGTTAAATCGAAATAAAAAAAAATCTGAACCGATCGGTATACTATAAGGTGGGTCTACGACCAATATTTTTTGGTGTTACAAACATCAGCACAAACTTATAATACCCTGACCACATAGTGGTGTAGGGTATAAAAATGCAACAACACACAGCGACATGACGCACAAGCATAGTTTTCTACTGAAAAATTGTTAAATTTACAGCAGTATCGGATCTTTCCTATGACACGCACGTGTTAAATTCATTGATGGAAATGCCAAATTTGAACTACTTTTAATTTTGAGTTGTGTTTTTTCTGGAGCTGTTAGTAGTTCAAAATTTGGCATTTCCATCAATGAATTTAACACGTGCGTGTCATAGGAAAGATCCGATACTGCTGTAAATTTAACAATTTTTCAGTGGAAAACTATGCTTGTGCGTCATGTCGCTATGTGTTGTTGTATTTGTTTTATTTTATTTTGTTGTTGTATTTGTATTATTTTATTATTGACACAAGCTCCATTTTAATCTATTCGAATTTCGGATCCAAACATTAGTTGGCTTTTACCCAGACTGGTGTAGGGTATTGTATAGTCGGCATGCCCGACTTTACCCTTTTTATTCGTTCGTTATATCTTTGGCATTTACAGTCGGATCTTAAAGTATGATACATCGATGTTTTTCTCTCGAGGAGGCCAGTGTTTTGCTCTAAGGGCCATTGACCTCAAGTATCCCGTTCTTGTAGTTACCCACCAGATCTCAGTTGCTACAACTCTAATGCGCACCCTAATGTCAGAAAATTAAATCTCGCAAAAAATCATTAACTTTTGCTAAAAAAGTTTTTCGATAAACCCAGTAGAATTTTTTTTTTAATTTTGGTTACCGAATGTAGGGGTCGCCTTTTTAAATTTTTTTTCATTGTTATATATCAAAACCAAAAATCGATATATCACACTTTAAAATCCGACTATAAATGCCAAAGCTATAAAGAAAAATAAAAAAAGGCGCCCCTACGTTCGGCAAAAAATATTAAATTTTTTTTGAAATCGCCTTCCAAAAATACTTTATATTGAAGGGTGTACGGCGAACTTTTTTTGTGAGGTACGGTCTAATGCACACTAGGGTGAACCTTATTTTTAAACTTGCAATTTAAGTACGTTGCCCCCTTGGATATGTTCGTTTGGTTATAAAAATACATCATGAAAAAATTAAGGTTTTCGTATAACGGGAACGCGTGCCACATCGGCCCTGAAATCAAAATTACTTCTCCTTAGTAACTGTATTTCTGGAAATGCCATTAGAATCAAAATCTAGTATAAACTAATTATCCAACAAGGCATAGAAATACAAAATTGGTTGGAAACTGTTTAAGCAGTTGCAATTCGCCCAGACCATGGGATAAGTTATGAAAATCGTAAAAAAATTAAATATTTTTTTCAAAAACTTACAATACTGTAATCTGGTTTCATTTCCAAGATCTGTAAATATTCCGATATAAATTTTTGTCTCTTGGATTATGCTAACCTATAGTCCCTGGTATGGCCATATTGAGTCATTTGGACAACATGCTCTTAAACAGATTACTTTTGATTTTTTTTTCTATAAAATGCTTAATTAAATGTTTCAAATGGTACTTTTTACATTTTAAAAATTTGGGATCATTTTTAACCCACGTGCCCATAAGGGTTGATTTCTGATTTTTTATTATTATATATAAAAGATGGTGTTAATAGGGTTATTTGGATAACTTTCACCAAATTCCGCAAGACACAACACAATGTTTTGTCGGAGTTTTACAAAAGTTTCGGAAAACAACTTCGGAAGTAATTTTGTTACAGCTAGCTAAAAAAAAACCAAAATAAACACTACCCGGGTAAAAATCTTAATATGGTGTCATATATAATTATATTTTATTTCATATGTCCCCATATACAACCACATACAGCTTGATCCGAAAAATGGGTCATCTACATGTGTCTAATTATATAAAATTAGATATAATTTGATACAGTTTGATCCGAGATTTGTCCATATCCATATCCATATAATATCTAATTCGATATAAAAATATCTGATTTTATATAATTTTGTCTGATAGTTGATAGTTGAGATTGAAATTTGTATAGTTTGCACAATTTTAAGTCCCAAATTTTATAACATAAACTAAAAATTTAGTTGAATGCTTTTGTCATGATTTTAACATTATTTTACATGCAAAAAAATCACGTTAAAATTATTTGGGTATGGAGTAATTAACTCTTAATTTGCAGACTATTAAATTTGATGTTTAACTATATTTTAATTTCTACGGGATTATATAGAAACCCTAGTAAAAATGATTTTTATATATTCATATATGAGTTTTATACAATCATTTATGATTTTATACAATTATAACTTGTCGAGTATTGTGAAACATATATTTTTATATGATTATATCAAAAGATATTTAATTACATAAAATTATATTAACCAGATCCACCATTTTTCGGATCAAATAATATATTTTTTATATAATTATATTAACCCATACATGATTTGATCCGGAAAATGGTGGATCTGGTTAATATAATTTTATATAATTAAATATCTTTTGATATAATCATATAAAAATATATGTTTCACAATACTCGACAAGTTATATAGGGTCCGCCAAATAACTTTTTTTTTTTTGAAAATGCTATAAAAAAAAAACTACTGAATATTTTCTCAAATTTCTTTTTTTATTTGAAAGTACAATCCTTCCGGTTAATAATGGAAAATAATTTCATTCATATGGCTGCCTCGGCTGGCCATGCAGTAGCCTACACGATCGACCCAATTTTTAAGCACATTATCTTTAAAGCGTCAATTGTCTCTGGCATGTCGGCGTAACACTTATCTTTGACGGCACCCCACAAATAATAGTCCAACGGTATCAAATCGCAGCCCCGAGGTGGCCAAACGACATCAGCTCTGCGGCTGATAATGCGATCTTCAAAAACAGGGCGCAAAACATCGAGTGTAGCTTCGGCTGTGTGGCACGTAGCGCCGTCCTGTTGAAACCAAATGTTGCCAATATCCTCCTCTTCAATTTTTGTGAACAAAAATTCGTTCAACATGGCCCGATAACGATCGCCATTGACTTCGCACACATTCTGCAACATTACCATGATTTTCAAAGTAATGTCGCAATATTTCCCACCGTTGTTCAAGCGTATACACAACCATATTCGTTCAGCGGAAGGATAAAACTAATTATCTGTCAAATCAGACATGAGCTAAGTGTTACCATTCACGAAATAAGCACTAGTTGAAAAAAAAAAACGTTAGATGGCGGACCCTGTAATTGTGTAAAATCATAAATGATTATATAAAAATCATATCTGATTATATAAAAATCATTTTTACTAGGGAAGTCATATAAAATTACAAGAATATATTTTTAGTATAACTTAGTATCGAACCATATATAATCATATCGGTCACTACATATATTTTGATTAGTTTTATATGGCTTATATAGTTATATATGGAGTCAGATTTGGGGATATATAATAACATCATTTACCATACAAAAAATTCGTATAAAAATTAATATCATATGTAGTTGTGTATACCCAGCAAAATGTCGGCAAAGAACCAGTTGTAGAATAACTTATTCTTGCATGCAACCTGTTCTAATTTATGTTCTATCATCGGTGATTTTTGTTTGAGTTTGTCCCAAAAGCAACAGGTTATGTTCCTCCAAACTAGAACAGGTTGCTTTGGAACCGGTTCTAGAACCAGTTATATAACCGGTTCTGCGACAGTGAGGCCTTCCATTTTGACTTCCAGGAATCAGTTCTAGAACCTGTTCCACGGAACCGGTGGTAAAAACACCTATTCTAAAACAGATTCAAAGGCAACCAGTTCATAAAAATTTTGCTGGGTAATGATATGTGTCTTAATGTGACTCCATTCATTGTCAGATATAACCCAATCACATTATATATGACAATATACAACTATTTTTACTCGGGTATTATTCTTAAGCATTAGCCAAAATCACACTTTTCTTTACAACTTTCAAGTTTAAAACGCCGTCACTACTAATTTAAAAGACGGATATGTGTAATTTTCAGTAGAACTATTCTCTGGGGTGTAGTTAAAAAAAACTTTGTGCGCTGACCACTTTTTCTTAAATTTATAATTTTTAATCTTAAATTTATAATATTTTTTACAATTTTTTTAATCTATTCACACAAAAATTAATCAATTACATTTATTTTACAATAGCACTGAATTCATTTCATTCTCATTAATATGGCAAACAATGAATATGAACCTCGGCATGTGGAAACAAATGTTCTCAAATGTATACGTATCATACCACCAGCCATAGCCACATTTTGTTTTAATGATCTCTCCGTAAATAAGAGCATATGTTTCTTAAATGTCGCACTCTGATTCATCCAATTACTTGCATAGACCAGTGATGGTATTTGAGAATTTTCGTTTGGTGCCTCAATGATGCCAAAAAAGTGCCAAAAAAGCTTTGAAAGTGCCAAAAAAAAAAAATTAAGCAACATTTAATGTTTCAAAAAAAATATGTTCAGCTTTTATTTCAAATATTTATACATTTAGTTACTTTAACCCTTAAATGCATGGTGTAGCCATTTGGCAACATACCAGTTTCTTAATAAAAAACGCCACTTGATGCATAAAACTCAATTTTTGGGCATTGGGGCCCTTTCTGCACAAAATGCTCTTATAAACTATAACTCAGATTTTTTAAACCGTTATAGGAACAATCTTGGTTTTGCTTCTTATGTTTGTGAAAAATCTAAAACACGCGTTTTTTTTACAAAAAGTGCAATATTCAAAAATGTTTGTTTAAATATTTAAAGTGGTATTCTCGCAATAAAATTAATTTTGGCAACAATAAATGTATAATTAATATTTCATATATTTTTTTTTCTTTTTTTTTCATACACGTTAAAATAATCACAATTTAGCTATTTGGCAATTTTTTTGGTATTTTTCTTGAAATGTACACGCCTTTAGAAATCATATATAAAAAAATGGTTAAAATTGTAGAGATCATGCATTTAAGGGTTAAGTAAAAAGACAAAAAAAAAGGCGGGCAACTTATCTAAAAAGTAACCCGAGTTTAACATTACCTACCACAAATATTTTCATATAAAAATGCCATTCTTAACTATAGTAAAGCACTAAACTTACGTTATTTTAAGATAAGTTAGCAGGTCCAAGACTTTCAAAAAATTTTACAATTAAATTCGATAATACAATAGAATCAATTAAAGATTTTCTAATTTTATCCCCGTTGCTTTTATTTTTAAATATCAAAATAATGATTAAATTGTCCCCGAAGAACTAGAAGGTGTCCAAAAAATTGTAGATATTTTTAGTGTAGCATTTGTTTCTTAATTTTGCTAACCCTTCTTAATAGGCGTGGCTTTTAATGAAAAACCAGCGATATCGACCTTTTATCAAATTATATAGAAATTTTCGTAAAAAGTGCCAAAATTCTATGGAGAGTGCCAAGGTGCCATTGAACATTCAATAGTGCCACAAATGGCACTTTTGTGCCACTTTTACCAACAGTGGCATAGACCGCTTTATGCAATTGCTCAAATACATATTCAGAATCACTACCATAATAACATGTTGGAAATATTTGCAGGGGTAAGGCTAGGAAATAAACAAAGTAGTATAAGAAATCCAGTGGAGTTGAAGCGTAAAAGAAGAGTGCAGCTATGCCAACACAAATATTTGCGGCTGTAACACAAAACTGTACGAGTATGGGCAAGGATATGATGTTTTCGATGGTTGTATATAAACTGAAAGTAAAATATGTGTATATATAAATAATTAGATTTAACATTAAATTATTACAATAGTTGATGTGAAGATATTTAGATAGATAGTTGTGCACTCATAGACAAAAGTTAGTAGAATAATTTTGTAAAACAACTTTTGCAAGTTTCTAGCTAATAAAATAATGAAATACCATAACAAATTTTTTAAAGATTTCTATAACAGAGAACATGATAAATTTCATAATAAAAGAAATTGTCACATTTTGCTAGAATATGGGTATAAGTTTGAAATTCAACCTAAGAACTATTTCAACATATACTAAAAACGATTTCCTTAGGAAAGCATAAAATCCAAATAGGGACATAACTTCAATAGATTACACTGTGAGACAAATGGTAGGGGTCAGTGATCGGGAAGGGTTTAAACTACCGGGGAAAGTTATATCGGTAAAAAAGAAGTTATACGTGTCCCGACGTTTCGCTGGGTTAAGTCTAGGAATCGAGATATATCGATTTGAAGTAAGTAACTATCATATAGGGGAAATTGTCACCTTTGGTGGTCTTTCTTTTGACATAACTCGAGAACCACTAGTCCGATTTTGCTCAAACAATTTTAAAAAAATTACAATTCCTTTAATCTGTTTATATAACGTTTTTCTATATACTAAACAGTTTTGCCGGTAAAAATAAATGTATGAAGAAAAAAATATTTTTTGCCTAAAATATTAAAAAAAAGTAATAAACAAAAGGTTATTTGATTTTTATGGTAGCGGTAACAAACTAAAAAACGGTCATATATGTACGCGGATAATTAAAAGGAAAAAAGGAAAGTGCACTTTTTTAATTATTTGGGTTTTTTCCGTTGGCTACCTGCATGATTTCGTTACACAAATTGCACCCACATTTATGAGTGGTATTGTTTTAGAACGTTTCGAAAAATTTAAAACGCACACGAATCAGGTACATAGCCACCCTTAAAAGATGCGCCAATTCATAAGTACCTCTCAGTAAAATATTGAAACTTACGTAGTTTTTATAGGTGTTCATTGATCGATTTTTGTCATTCAACAAGTGTCTCCGAACGCGTAAAGTACGAAAACCGAAATGAGTGCAAATTGTCCAGAAAATATCAATTTATTTTGTTACGTTTGTGGCAAAAGAGCTTTTTCAACAAATACTGCATTACTCACTGAGCAAGTGGAGCGTGCTTTTAAACTTTATTTTGATTCCGAAATAATTCGCGGCGTTTCGTGGGCCCCAGACAAAATTTGTAAAACGTGCTACAATGCTCTTAACATGTGGATCCAAGGGAAACGCAGTTCACTTTCTTTTGGTGTACCAATGATTTGAACTGATCCAGGAGAGCACAATTCCGAATCGTAAAGGCCTTAAACGAAGAGTTTACATATCTGTTAGAAATGCACACATACCTCTACCGCATTCGGATGAAATACCAATTCCACCGCTTCCAAGTCCTGACAGAGAAACTTCTTTTTCTATTGAAACAATGGATCAATCGGATTTCACCTATAAACCAACACCAGAAGCCGGCCCATCGAACAAAATAATTCCAATATCACAAGCAAGAATGGACAAGATTGTTGCAGAATTAAACCTTTCTCAACGTGAAGCAGAAAAACTTGCCCAGCTTTTGAAAGAAGGCAACAATTTGGAGCCTAATGTCAAAGTCACCGGATATCGAAGACGACAATTGCTATTCCAATGGTACTACACACTCAACGAAGGGAACACATTTGTTTACTGCCACGATATAAAGGGACTGATGGAGGCGATGGCCATTAATTATGTCGCAGCTGATTGGCGAATGTTCATCAATTCTTCGAAATCAAGCCTGAAAGTCGTTTTGCTACATCAATCTAATAAAAAACCAAGCATTCCCATTGGCTACGATTCGATGAAAATAATTTTGGATAAAGTTTGCTACACTGATCACATGTGGCGGATCAGTTGTGATCTGAAAATCGTGGCGATGCTAAGAGATCTCCAAGGAGGCTATACGAAAAACATATGTTTCTTGTGTCTTTGGGATACCCGATTTAAAGGAAACCAATACGAAACGCATGACTGGCTTCCTCGAGATCCAACGGAGAAAGGACACAACTGATTAAATGATCCACTGGTGCCAATTGAGAACGTCCTCATGCCCCCTCTCCATATCAAACTGGGAATCGTAAAAAATTTCATCAAGGCCATTGTGAAGCAACCGAAAATTCTTGATTGTTTGAATAATATTTTCCCACGAATCAGCGAAGCAAAATTGAAGGAAGATGTTCTGAATGGGCCGGATATACGAAAGCTCATGAAATCAAATGAATTTAAAGGTGCTTTAGACGGTAATGATTACTTTGCGTGGAGGGCAGTGAAGAAAGTCATACGATATTTTTTGGGAAGTACGCGAGCACACAATTACCCCGCTCTTGTGACCAAGATGTTGCACTACTTTCAGAAAATTGGAGTGAATATGTCCCTCAAAATTCACTTCTTGCATCACCATCTCGAATATGGCGAGCGAGTTACAGAAACAACCACAAACACAACAACAACAACAAATACACCAAAGAAGCCACCTAGATTATTTTTATAAATAATTAAATATAAAAACTTTTTGATTAATAAACAAAATTACTTAGTTTATTGAACTTTAAAATATGTACTTTTGATTTGATAAACAAAATTACTTAATTGCGAAATTATTTTATTGAACTTTAAAATATGTACTTTTTGATTTGATAAACAAAATTATTTAATTGCGAAACTATTTTATTGAACTTTTGTTTATGTAAGCACTTTTTGTATTTAGGTAATAAGTTTCATTTTAAAAGAAAATAATCAATAAAGATAGTGGTGATTTTGGTAACAAACGAAAAACATTGCATTTTTTTTTCTAACTTTGTTAACCATTTAAATAACTAGCGTTTCCATCAAGTGGAAATGCCAATGGAAACGCGATATAAAGGCAAAAGGCTGGATTCGCTGCTGGCTGAAATTTGTTGGTGGTCGCAAAAGACGTACGATCCCGGCAATGAAGATGAAGAAGAAGAATATACAATGGGAGTTTCCTCCGAGGGTAAGTCACAAAAATGAAGTTAACTGACTGATTAAAAACAATTGATTTTTTCCAGATGAAAAAAGATCCTCATCCGATACAGACTCTGAACAAGTGGGCGAACCACCACGCAAAAAAGTAAAGGGCGCAAACAAACGAAAATAAGTTTTGCGTTCATCGATTTTTTTAACCTATGTATCTATGTAATAACCTAATAATTACCTGTAATAATTTTTAATTTTACGTGTTAATAATAAATAATATATAATAAATATTATCCAAACTCATTGAAACATAAAATCAATATTCTTGTCAAAATGAGATACCTTCACTTAATTGTGAATAAAAGCGAAACGCGTCCATCGATTTCCATGATCTATGTCTCATTTTGTTTAAAGGTTACGTGACTTTGCGTGAAAGTAATACGACTTGCCTTATTTTCCGTTTTGGATTTTTTATGAATTTAGAAAATAAAAAAATTTAATATTTTAGGCAAAAAATATTTTTTTTCTTCATACATTTATTTTTACCGGTAAAACGTTATATGAACAGATTAAAGGAATTGTAATTTTTAATTTTTTTAAAATTGTTTGAGCAAAATCGGACTAGTGGTTCTCGAGTTATTCCCCTATATGATAGTTACTAACTTCAAATCGATATATCTCGATTCCTAGACTTGACCCAGCGAAACGCCGGGACACGTATAACTTGTTTTTGACCGATATTACATTTCCCGTTGGTTTCATCCCATCCCGATTTTGACTGTCGCATAGTGTTATTTTTAACAATTTGTTAAATAAGTTTTGGGATTTTAGCACATTTATTCCTTTTAATGTAAGTATTTGTTAAAAAAAAAAAAAATTATTTAAAAAAAATCTTTAATAGAAAATTTTGGGCTAAAAACTTTTTGTGTGTAAACTGAGAGAATTATCTGCATGAATTAATTAATGAATTTTTGCAGAAAACCAATGAAATTTCACTGAAACTCGTCCATTGAGACTCTTCCTAAAAGTTGTGAAAAATTTCATTTTATTTATTAAAGGTTTCATACACTCAATGAAAAAGTTCCATTAAAACTAGTTTTATAAAATATATGAAGCTTTTTCATTAAATTTAAGAAAATTTTCTTTTATTTTTCGAAGAAAACTTCATTAATTTAGTGAACAATTTCATTTAAACTCGTGCAGGAAAATTTTCTCTGTGCATTTACACCGATTTTGATTATGTCGCACAGTATAATTGAGTTTACTTACTCATATAAGTTATTTTGATCTACAACACATTTAATTAGTTCCTTTTCATTATCCTCCAATGATTTCTCATCATACCCAATATTAGCCACCCTTATCGATAATATTTCTATGTGACCCGACAACATGCACAATGCCATGGCTGGAAAACAATCGTTAGCAAAATCTTGTACAATTAAAAATGATAAACCCACAATTTGATAAATATTTGCAACATAAAACTTAAAAGTAGTTTCAGTCCAATCGAATGGAAACCAAGCCGGATATAGTAGACTACGCTCGGCACGAAATAATACTGATGATTCACCCATTATGCCAACTAGCACATATATGCTTACAAATGTCATGGCAATTGTACGCAGTCTTCGTTGCAAATGCCTATAAAAATTCAATTCTGAACCATCATTGATGCGTTCATCCAATTGCCGAAGTATTTGCTCAAGTTGTTGTATAGCTGTCAATTTTGTAGCAAATAAAACAAATTTAATACTACATGCAACAACACTGAAGCTTATAGCTATATTTTTAATATTATCTGCCATAGTGTCAGCACGAAATATCAGCAAACATAAATGCAAGGGATAACATATAGTGACCAATAAATTTATTATGCAACTGTAGAATATGAAGCCCATTCTATAGTCCTTATCGATATTTATTGAAATACCCAATATCTTCCAGCCTAGCAAGTGTGGTTTAAAATATTCAAAACTATTTGGCTTTGTATTGACGACAGCTGTGATTTTTGTTTTGGCCATTGGTTCGAAATTGTTGAACTGTCGAAATTGTTGCCAGACTTTAGAAATGTCGTTAATGTTGCTGTTATTTACTAGTGTTGTCGCGACCATACTTGTTCACTAAACAATTAAAATACTATTGTTAGGTATGGTTTAGCTTTCCACTGCTTTTATATACCAAATATTCATGCTCTTTTTTTTATCTACACTTAGAAAACAGTCATAGTTGTGGAAAACAAATTTCTTTTAAATTGGAATTATATTTACTGCTTTTGAAGAATGATAGCTCTGTTCCACGCGCGCATATTGCCCTATTTAGAGCATATTGTTTCGACCACATAGAATTTTTGATAAAACGCAGAAAATCGCGAATTTCAAAAAATCTGAAACACGTGTTCACTTAAATCGACTACAGATTATTATATACACTGTGAGACAAATGGCAGAGGTCAGTGATCGGGAAGGATTCAAACTACCGGGGAAAGTTATATCGGTAAAAAAGAAGTTATACTTGTCCCGGCGTTTCGCTGGGTCAACCCTAGGAATCGAGATATATCGATTTGACCTTTGGTGGTATTTTTTTTGACATAACTCGAGAACCACTAGTCCGATTTTGCTCAAACAATTTAAAAAAAAATTAAAAATTACAATTCCTTTAATCTGTTCATATAACGTTTTTCTATATACTCAACAGTTTTGCCGGTAAAAATAAATGTATGAAGAAAAAAATATTTTTTGCCTAAAATATTAAAAAAAAGTAATAAACAAAAGGTTATTGATTTTTATGGTAGCGGTAAAAAATATTTATTTTTACCGGCAAAACTGTTGAGTATATAGAAAAACGTTATATGAACAGATTAAAGGAATTGTAATTTTTAATTTTTTTAAAATTGTTTGAGCAAAATCGGACTAGCGGTTCTCGAGTTATGTCAAAAAAAAAAGATATATATCGATTCCTAGGGGTGACCCAGTGAAACGCCGGGACACGTATAACTTGTTTTTGACCGATATAACATTTCCCGTTGGTTTCATCCCATCCCGATTTTGACTGTCGCATAGTGATATAAATTTGATATTTAAATCACAAATATCTTCGTGAAAAAGAGGCAAAAAGTAATTTTTTTATAGCATATCCTTGAAAATAGGAAATGTCAGGATGTGATTAAACCTATTATATATACCGCTGGATGCTCCTCAGAAAAACCTTTCATACGATACCCATATTGAGTATTTTGCACTCAGCTAAAAACCAAAATTCTTACAAAAACTAAAAAAAATTTATTTTTTGAAAATGGTCCAGCTCGTGAGATGCTAGACCCGAAATATTTTGGGAATCATCATAAAACAAACCAAGGTGTATTCTGATAAGGGCACTTTTTACTTTTTTTCTATCCATATGAGGTGAGTCGCTCTAGTGAGCATATATTAATCACATGCACGCATATATGAATATACATGATCATATACGAGCATACACCTACAAATCTCGGATTCTAACATATATGATACCATATATGTGGGAGAGATAACGAACAAACTCCGATATTATCGGACAGATACGGACTTGGACAGATTAGATATATGCACATAGTTTTTTCGTAACACTTTATATTTTAATCTATAGGGTTTTTCAATAAGAGCGCTACAAAAGTAAAAAAGTTTAAATAAAACAAAAACGGTTTTGGATATCAATGAAATTCTTTATTCCTGGGAAAGTACGTTCGATGCCATTATGAATGGAAATCGATCTCTTTTGCATGGCCACCAAGGACACGCTTGCAGAAGTCCAGACGCTGAACCCAATTTTCGACGGTTTTCAAGCATAAATCGGCCGATACTGCTGCAATTTCACGTTCGATATTCGTACGAAGTTCATCAATCGTCGCTGGCTTGTTGGCATAGACCATAGATTTGACGTAGCCCCACGCTCCATTGTTGATCTGCTAGGACGATTATGACGACCATAAATTGGACGTAGCGCTCTTAACGTTGAGGCCACTGACTCCGAATTTCGGTAGTAAATTTTAATAATTTCGACTCGTTGTTGGCTCGTATATCTTTCCATCATGAAATGGCAAACCTTACTGAAGAGAAATGTCAAAAGAGCGGCAAGAAATATGGCGTCGTTTGCTGTCCCTGTCTTTCTACTTTTGTAGCGTCCCTGTTGAACAACCCTTTACTTGCTAATTTAATTGTTGTTAAATTCAAATTACATGTTAAATGTTTTAATAAATTTTCAGCGATTGTCGAATAGAAACTCATTCTAAAAATCTAAACTCACATATAGGGTTATATATTGTACTATATATGGAAATACATGATCAGCTAAAGCCATATACGATCATTCGCAAGCACGTATATGATCATATCTCTTCATATACGATCCCATTTTCACCAGGGTAATAATTTTTTTCTTTTTTTTGTCAGATTGTCTCTATATGATAATTTTTTCAAAAACCCGTCTGCTATGGGATTCCAAAACATGTCCCCACATTATAAATATAACTGTACTGAAGTGCGATGACAGCTTAGCCATCTCACCCAAATAAGACCTTGAATGCAATGTAACCAATTCATTGTTTTCTTTCCTATTCAGCTTTCTTTTTCTCATAAGTGATCAAACACAGATACATTCAAACATTATATTTTTAGATTTTTGTTTATCTGCCAATCTCCTCCGTGTCTCCTTTTTCCCCAAATGTTGCCACACTGACGTATGAATTTTACGTTCAAGAGTAGCAAACTTACATATATTGGAGACGAGTTGCCACGGGGCAATTTCATAATTTATTTTTAGTACAGTGTTGTTTTAACGTCATATAGACAGCTGAAATTAATATTGTAATTAATATGCTTTTTTGTATGGACGGCTTCATTAGTGATTTTCCATTAAATTATTAATTGTTTATACGAGTATGTTTATTGTCAAATTGTCTCTATATGATAATTTTTTCAACAACCCGTCGGCTGTGGGATTCGAAGACATGTCCCCACATTACAAACGTAACTGTACTAAAGTGCGATGACAGCTTAGCGATCTTACCCAAATAAGGCCTTGAATGCAATGAAACTAATTCATTGTTTTCTTTCCTATTCAGCTTTCTGTTATTGTGTTTTACTCAGAAGTGATCAAACACAGACACATACAAACATTCTATTTTTAGAATTATATTTTATTCACTATTGAATTTTTTGCGAAATTATTGTGATTTTTAAAGTTAAACTAAAATTTAAGTAGTGAACTTTCTTAAATTTACTTTAAACCTTTTTGCTGTTTAAACCAAGTATATTAAACTATTTAAATTCAAGTAGATATTTTGTTCCATGAAGTCATGGAATTCTTATTTGATTTCTAGTTTGTATTTCATAAGTATTTTAGTTTTGTGAAGTAAAATTTAAGTAATAAATTTCAAATTAAAAATATTTGTATTTTAGAATTATTTTCGTTAATACTTATTTTAAAAAATATATGAAAATGATTACTTAGGTTTTAGGTAGCAAAACTAAAATACTTATATATTTGAAAATTTATACCTAAAGTTTTTGGAATTGTTTCCCGGTACGCCCTCTTCTGCGCCCACTCTTACCGATATATCTAAAATTACTTTTTACTCTTCACTTTTTGGTTTTTTGTATTGTTTTTTTTTTGTATTTTTTCTTTTTACTTTAAACTATTTTTATTTGTTTTCAATTTTTATTAAAATTTTTCTAAAATTTTTTTTTGTATTTTTGTTTGTATATTTTTTTTTTCTTTTTTTTATTGTTAGTAATAGCCCGAGTAAGGTTTTAGGGAGAGAAAAATTGTCCACCCCCACTTCTACGCTCATTTTTTCCACTATATCTAAAATTCCTACTTACCCTAATTTCCTACCGGGAGGGGCAAAAAGAGGAAAAGTCTCCCCCTTGACGGCCTGCACGAACCACTTCCGCTACAAACCTGAAGTTTATAATATTTGTGCATTGGAGAATGGGCTAGCTTACCGATAAGGTACTTTTTGGAACTTTGGACGGGAACGTGGTAAAAATGGGGGTTCGAAAGGCTAAAAATGCCCCCTAACGCCTGCCCATATGTTTATACCCTACACCACTATGTGGTCAGGGTATTATAAGTTTGTGCTGATGTTTGTAACACCAAAAAATATTGGTCGTAGACCCACCTTATAGTATACCGATCGCCTCAGAATTTTTTTTATTTCGATTTAACGATGTCCGTCTGTCCTTCCGTCCGTCTGTCTGTCTGTCCATGCAATCTTGTGCGCACTCTACAGGTCGCAAATATTAAGATATTTTGATGAAATTTCGTAAGCAGACCTATGTTGGCCCAAGAACGAACAAGTTTGATTTTGGTGAACATAGGTCCATGTTTAGACCTAGTGCCCATATAAGGGTCCTACCAAAATTATATTGTTTATACGCTGTAGGTCGTAAATATTAAGATATTTTGACGAAATTTGGTACACAGACCTATGTTATCCCAATAACGTAGCCCATTGATTTTGGTGAACATCGGTCCATGTTTAGACCTAGAGCCCATATAAGGGTCCTACCAACATTATACTGTTTATACGCTGCAGGTCGCAAATATTAAGATATTTTGATGAAATTTGGTACACAGACCTATATTGGCCCAATAACGCAGTCTATTGATTTTGGTGAATAGCGGTCCTGATTTAGACCTAGCGCCCATATAAGGGTCCCAACAAAATTATATTGTTTATACGCTGCAGGTCGCAAATATTAAGATATTTTGATGAAATTTGGTACATAGACCTATGTTGGCCCAAGGACGAAGCCTATTGATTTTGGTGAACATCGGTCCATGTTTAGAACTAGTGCCCATATAAGGGTCCCCCCAAAATTGGCTTGGTTACAAACTGCAGGTCGCAAATATTAAGATATTTGAATGAAATTTGGTGCGCTGACTCACATTATAGAAAATTTTGACACAAGCCCCATTTTAACCCAAGATCAAGTTTATACTAAATTTAAGTAAAATGTATACTAATTTTTTAATCTAACGAATTTTTAGGCCTTCAAAACGCTCTAGAAATTAAACCGGAAGGAACTGAGCCAAACTTAAACCCACATTTTTTGTCTAGTATGATGCTTTTATATATCGCTTAAGATAGCTTTGGTTGGGTAATATCATTCGACCTCATGAACCCAATTGTTGGAGAATTTTCATTATATTTTGTAGGACGGTATTTTTAAACAAAGTTCACTTTATGGAATAGCATTGAATCGTCTGCCGACGGCTTTATAGAACAACTTATCCACTCTTCAACTTATTGGAATTAAAAATCTTTACTTACAGAGATAGGAAATCAAAACTTACACTACTCACCGGTAGAGGGCGCTGAAATTTAGAATTGCCTGAGCAACTATTTAATATTAGTTTAGTATCAGCTGAGCCTATATTTTAAAACTTAAAAACTGCTGAAAACTGCTCAAAAAAAGGAAAAAAAAACAAGCGCGGAATATATTCAAATAATAAAATTTGAGATATCTGTTTGTCTTTTTGCTTTGTTGTTTGTTATTGTTTAAATTTAAATAAAAAAAAAAGAAAATTGTTAATTTTTTGAACATAGTGCCATCTAGTGACAATGATATTTTTATAACTTATTTTTCTGGTGATGCCATACACATGCTCTTTACTTTGTTGAGAAAAAACCAACTAATGTCCTTATACATAAATTCTAATAAAATTCTTATCGAATTCGAGCCAATTTTTTTCCTTAGTGTCCAATGTTATATGTTATTTCGCTTTTAATTTCTGTGGTTAATATTGTTATTACCTTGTGTCTATTATTGGATGGGTAATAAATGATGAAAAATTATTTAACACTAGCTGTATCAGCATTTCGGAAATTCTATTTCTACCAAAACTAGTCAAAAGGACTTTAAAAAGTCATACTATTGAAAATACTAGATTATTTCTTAGCTTTATGAAAACTGTAAACCTAATGCATATTTAGCAAACTTCTTCTGTGTTACTGACTGTCACTGGAAGTGGGCGGGACAGATGTTGTGTAGGTAAAAATTTTGTACCAATGTTATATATTTATAATCATCATACATTTAATCTAAATACTATATATACCCTACGGGAAATTTTAACAAACTGTCACCGAACTGGCCCCTTTATATGAAATAGACTGGTCACTTTTACATGGCGTTGTCATAGTAGGGGGAAATTGAGCCCTTGTGACAAGTCACAAGACAAATCCTAGGACAGGTTACTGAACTCTCATAAAAAACAAAGTTCAGGGACCTGTCCTGGGATTAACATGTCACAAGGGGTCTATTTCCCCCTACTATGACAACGCCATGTAAAAGTGACCAGTCTATTTCATATAAAGGGGCCAGTTCGGTGACAATTTGTTAAAATTTCCCGTAGGGTAGCGTCAAAAGAAACTATACACTTTGGTTTATTATGTTTTCATCTTCATTTCACTCTTTTGCCATTCTACTTTATTTAACCTGTTATGTTTTTTTAATTAAGCTAAAGGAGAACATGAAACAAATCGCACGTGAAACAACAACAAATTCTACTTGTAGTTTCCATTTTGCATTTCATTTGCTTTAACACGAGTTCAGGAACATCTAGGTAGGTTTGATAACCCATTTCCAAAATAAAGAGGGTTACGCAGAAATCTTCTTATTTAAACTGATCATGACATCAAGTCAATTACACTATGCGACAGTCAAAATCGGGATGGGATGAAACCAACGGGAAATTTTATATCGGTCAAAAACAAGTTATACGTGTCCCGGCGTTTCGCTGTGTCACCCCTAGGAATCGAGATAGATCTTTTTTTTGACATAACTCGAGAACCACTAGTCCGATTTTGCTCAAACAATTTTAAAAAAATTAAAAATTACAATTCCTTTAATCTGTTTATATAACATTTTTCTATATACTCAACAGTTTTGCCGGTAAAAATAAATGTTTGTTACCTCTACCATAAAAATCAATAATCTTTTGTTTTTTTACTTTTTTTTTAATATTTTAGGCAAAAAATATTTTTTTCTTCATACATTTATTTTTACCGGCAAAACTGTTTAGTATATAGAAAAACGTTATATGAACAGATTAAAGGAATTCTAATTTTTAATTTTTTTAAAATTGTTTGAGCAAAATCGGACTAGTGGTTCTCGAGTTATGTCAAAAAAAAGACCACCAAAGGTCAAATCGATATATCTCGATTCCTAGGGGTGACCCAGCGAAACGCCGGGACACGTATAACTTCTTTTTTACCGATATAACTTTCCCCGGTAGTTTGAACCCTTCCCGATCACTGACCCCTACCATTTGTCTCACAGTGTTATTAATTATAATAATTAGTTAATATTGGTTTTTAGTTTTTATTTAAAAATAAAAATTGTTTTTTTTCGACCTTTTTAATTGATAAATAAAAAATTTATTAATTTAGTTCGAGGCCAATTTTCTCCTTATGAATTAACATAATAAGTACTTTTTCCAAAAACTGCTATTTTTATTCATCAGGATACTCTCCTGACAAATACTTCACAAGAGGTTTTGCTTTTAAAAACCTCTACATTTTCAGGAATGCAAATATGTACGATCGTGTTGGGGATTTACCCAGATTTTTTTTCTAAAGAAATCTGATGAAGGGGACCTGGAAAATCCCCGAAACGATCGTATTTTCATTCCTGAAAGTGTAAAGGTTTTTGAAAGCAAAAACTCTGTGAAGTATTTGTCAGGAGATTTCATCTCCTATGATTGCTTGTATCTTCCTTATTTTGTACGATATTCTACTCGATCTTTTTTATATGAAAACACTTCCCTATTATATGTGATATTGTTAAAGACTTGAAATTTTTTAAATATATTTTTTTTAAATTTATTTTCAAAGAAAGGTGGACTGTGTTTATCATAAAATACTTGAATTTTTTTTAAATATACTGAGATGTACCTTAAATTAAAGATATTTGAATCATCTATCGAGCACCTTGTCAAAAATTTAAATAACAATATTTTTAAAATTTTATTTTTTTTTATTTAAAAAACATGTTATTGCAGTGTTTTCGAAAAATTTTAGTTATTAATTCTGCCAACCAAAATAGACAGGGTTGCCACGTCATAATTGGCCTTTTTTAAAGAAGGAAAAATCGACTGACCCTTACCTTACCTTACAGGCACAAAAAAAAAGTGCGCCGTACACCCTCCAATATGAAGTATTTTTGCAAGGAGGTTTCAAAAAATTTTTTTTTATTTTTTTTTGCCGAACGTAGGGGTCGTCATTTTACATTTTTCGTTATACCTTTGGCATTTACAGTCGGATCTTAAAGTATGATACATCGATGTTTTTCTCTCGAGGAGACCAGTGTTTTGCTCTAAGGGCATTTTGAGCTTAAGTATCCCGTTCTAGTAGTTACTCACCAGATCTCAGTTGCTACGACCCTAATGTACAACCCTAATGTCAGAAAATTAAAGGTCGCAAAAAATCATTAAACTTTTGCTAAGGAAGTTTTTCGCTAAACCCAGTAGAAATTTTTTTCATATATTGGTTGCCGAACGTAGGGGTCGCCTTTTTAAATTTTTTTAATTGGATTTTTACTATATAGCAAAACACTGGTCTCCTCGAGACAAAAAAATCGATATATCACACTTTAAAATCCGATTTTAAATGCCAAAGCTATAACAAAAAATTAAAAAAGGACCCCTACGTTCGACAAAAAAAAAAATTTTTTTTTTGAAATCGCCTTCCAAAAATACTTCATATTAGAGGGTGTACGGCGAACTTTTTTTTTGAGGTACGGTCTACTGTGCAGCCTTCATTAATTATCGAAAAATAAAAATGTAAAGTGATTCTTAATGCTAGATAAATTCTCTGGTCCTCATCGTGGCCCGAGTTTTACTTTTTGCCACACAAACTTAAAAATTTCAAAAAAAGCTAGAAAAAACACTTTTGCTTGGGGACCACGATAAGGAGTAGAGTTTTTTTGTTGCCTAAGAAAAAAAAAAAAAAAATAAAACTAGATCGAAATCGGTTATCCCGCCTTGGCTGTAGAGTGGCAGCCGATTTTGAACTCATGGTTGTAGGAAAACGCGTTTAAGGTTAATTTTACGTTAAGAAAAGAGCAACATTTAAAAAAACGGTGTATGAATAAAATTTAGATCTCCTAGATTTCTACATAAGCACCAAATTTGTGATGAATTGGTTGATGTACGAATTCTAATAATCTTAAAACGATGCAGAAAAATTATAATACATTTCATTTCGGTCAAAATGCTATTAATTTATACATTTTTTAATATATTTTGTATTTCTTTCTTATTTCCTTATTACTTTTATAGCCAATATAAAGACATCACTACCTGTCCCATATGACGTGCCTTCTCCCACCATCGGGGAATCGTCATTGGATTTTCTTTAAAGACTGTATGCAATTCTTGGATCTTAGGATGTAGTGTTTTTTTGTTCTGCCGTATTATGTGATATAAGATCTCTAATAAAAACAATAAAATAAAAACTAATACAAAAAATGTTGTATACATATTTAACTCACAGAATATTACTTTCAGACTAAATCATATTTAACAAAAAAACATGTGAAAATTTTATTTTATTTATTATGAAATTTTTATCGCAGCATATTCTGAAGATTATGCTCTATCGAAATAAAATATAAAAAATAATCGAAAACAAAACTTTTTCTATGGTCGGGTGCCCTCCTTAAGATGGGGCTGTAAATGTATTTTCAACGAATCTTTTTTCTCAGAAACTTAATGAGATACAAAGATTTTTGTTTTTAGGAAATTGCTAGCTTCCTTAATTCTACAAAAGCCATGTTATAAAAATGTTTTAAAATAAATTTGTAATATTCGATCAAAGTTAACAAATCAAGCAAAAATATTGGTCTGGTGTACCTAGTGTTAAACTATTTAACAATTTAATGACTCTATTGGATTGTTTCTAGCTGTACTATCTTCCCTTCATTTATTAGGTAAATTAATAATAACATAATTTAAATATAACAAATTAATAATTGGTATTAATGTTGTCAAATATAAGCATTTTAAAGTTCATTTACAGGAAGAAGAAGAAGAAACTATTTTTATTGAAAAATTTCAACAGACACAAGGGAATCGACAGACTGCCGCAGTTTCGTCACAACCAAAAGACTCGTCATCGTCAGTTCTAAATTCGTATTTTATTTTTGGAATTAAGGTTACTTACTGTTCATGGATATAAGTATAAAGGGTTCTTCAACAAGAGCGCTACAAAAGTTTTTTTAAATAAAACAAAAACGGTTTTGGATATCAATGAAATTCTTTATTCCTGTGAAAGTACGTTCGATGCCATTATGTATGGAAATCGGTATCTTTTGCATGGCCACCACGGGCACGCTTGCAGAAGTCCAGACGCTGAACCCAATTTTCGACAGTTTTCAAGCATAAATCGGCCGATATTCGTACGAAGTTCATCAATCGTAGCTGGCTTGTTGGCATAGACCATAGTTTTGACGTAGCGCCACAGGAAATAGTCCAACGGCGTCAAATCGCACGACCGAGGCGGCCAATCGACTGGACCATTTCGTGAGATAACACGTTCTCCAAACTTGGTTTGCAATAAATTGATTGTGACATTCGCTGTGTGGCTTGTGGCGCCGTCCTGTTGGGACCACATGTCCTCCAAGTCCATATAATCCAATTGGGGCCAAAAATATTCGGTTATCATTTAACGGTAGCGATTCCCATTCACAGTAACGTGCCGGTCTTGATCATCATGGAAGAAGTACGGCCCAATGACGCCGTCGGCCCATAAACCGCACCAAACCGTAATTTTTTCGGGATGCAATTATGACTCATGGAGTACGTGTGGATTGCTGTCTGACCAATAACGCATATTTTGTTTATTGACGAAGCCATTCATTATGACGACCATAAATTGGACGTAGCGCTCTTAACGTTGAGGCCACTGACTCCGAATTTCGGTAGTAAATTTTAATAATTTCGACTCGTTGTTGGCTCGTATATCTTTCCATCATGAAATGGCAAACCTTACTAAAGAGAAATGTCAAAAGAACGGCAAGAAATATGGCGTCGTTTGCTGTCCCTGTCTTTCTACTTTTGTAGCGTCCCTGTTGAAGAACCCTATACATAAACATGAATAGTAAGTAACCTTATACAGTTGAACTTCGATTATCCGAGCCTCCATTAACCGGGTACATGTGTTTGATTTTATGCCTCTATTAACCGTGATTTAACTCTATTATCCGTGCCTTCAGACGTTAAAGACACCAAAGAACTAGAAAATATCTTTCAATTAATGAGAAAATAGCACTCATTGAAGACTATCGCAAAAATATACCCTTTACATTGTTGATAAACTAAGTGTACGCGATTCAGTAAAAATAATAAAATTTATGACTCTTTTAACTGCCGTTTTCGATTATCCGTGCCGAGTCTGGTCCCGAACAACCCGGATAATCGAGGTTCGACTGCATGGTAATGAATATTTTCCCCATATTTAAATAAATGCATTTTAAAGGAAAACTGGTTCTACTAATTTGTATTAACCCTCTAATGCCCAAGGCCGCTAAAAAGCGGTCTTCAGATCTTAAATAATTTTTGGCTAAATAACAACCTTTGATTTAAGGAATTATATTATATCAATAGAAAACATAATGACCTACTTTTTGGCCCTCAAACTTCCCGATCAAAAAAATGTAAATATATATATCGTCACCTTAAATGCAAACGGACGTAACTACACAAAAATTCGAAATCGAGTTTTTTATTGATTATGGTTCGTTTTATCAAACTACATGTTCACACAAAATTTTAGACTTCTACGATCAAAAATGGCGACTTTATTAAAGAAATTCAAACGGACGTAACTACAAATGCATGTATTTCTTAATGCAAAAAGACGTAACTACACTCTTGTATGAAAAACATACAAACACATGTAGTGTGTAAGCTTGTGTCAGCATTGCCACAATGGGAATTCAAAATCTACAAAATTTTAGTTATATTTTAGTACAATACAAATGACAATTTACCCTGCTTAATTCAGAAAAACCTTCTCTGAATATTAGTAGACAAAACACAGCAACAAAATGCTAAAATGCAAAAGTTAAATTTAGTTAAATGAAAGTAACAATTTTCCAGTTAAAATAAAAAAAAAAAAAATAATAATAATAATTGCTTAGCAATAGTAGAGTCCTAATTTCAAAGATAATTTCAAATCTTTAATTATATTTAAAATGACTAAAAAGGTTAAAGTCGGGCATGCCGACTATACAATACCCTACACCAATCTAGGTAAAAGCCAACTAATGTTTGGATCCGAAATTCGAAGGGGTTAAAATGGGGCTTGTGTCAAAATTTTCTATAATGTGAGTCAGCGCACCAAATTTCATTAAAATATCTTAATATTTGCGAACTGCAGTTTGTAACCAAGCCAATTTTGGGGGGACCCTTATATGGGCACTAGTTCTAAACATGGACCGATGTTCACCAAAATCAATAGGCTTCGTCCTTGGGCCAACATAGGTCTATGTACCAAATTTCATCAAAATATTTTAATATTTGCGACATGCAGCGTATAAACAATATAATTTTGGTAGGACCCTTATATGGGCACTAGGTATAAACATAGACCGATGTTCACCAAAATCAACAGGCTTCCTCCTTGGGCTGATATAGGTCGGTGTACTAAATTTCATCAAAATATCTTAATATTTGCGACCTGGAGTTTGTAACCAAGCCAATTTTGGGAGGACCCTTATATGGGCACTAGGTCTAAACATGGACCGGTGTTAACTAAAATCATCAGGCTTCGTCCTTGGGCTGCCATAGGTCGGTATACCAAATTTCAGCAAAATATCATAATATTTGCGACCTGCAGCGTATAAACCATATAATTTTGGTAGGACCCTTATATGGGCAGTAGGTCTAAACATGGACCGATGTTCACTAAAATCAATAGGCTTCGTCCTTGGGCCAAAATAGGTCTGTGTACCAAATTTCATCAAAATATTTTAATATTTGCGACCTGCAGCGTATAAACAATATAATTTTGGGGGGACCCTTATATGGGCACTAGGTCTAAACATAGACCGATGTTTACCAAAATCAATAGGCTTCCTCCTTGGGCTGATATAGGTCGGTATACTAAATTTCATCAAAATATCTTAATATTTGCGACCTGGAGTTTGTAACCAAGCCAATTTTGGGAGGACCCTTATATGGGCACTAGGTCTAAACATGGACCGGTGTTAACTAAAATCATCAGGCTTCGTCCTTGGGCTGCCATAGGTCGGTGTACCAAATTTCAGCAAAATATCATAATATTTGCGACCTGCAGCGTATAAACCATATAATTTTGGTAGGACCCTTATATGGGCAGTAGGTCTAAACATGGACCGATGTTCACCAAAATTAATAGGCTTCGTCCTTGGACCGACGTAAGTCGGTGTACGATATCTCATCAAAATATCTTAATATTTGCGACCTGCAGCATATAAACAATATAATTTTGGTAGGACCCTTATATGGGCACAAGGTCTAAACATGGACCGATGTTCACCAAAATCAATAGACGTAGTCCTTGGGCCTACACAAGTTGGTGTACCAAGTTTCATCAAAATATCTTAATATTTGCGACCTGTAGAGTGCGCACAAGAATGCATGGACAGACAGACAGACAGACGGACGGACAGACGGACATCGTTAAATCGAAATAAAAAAAAATTCTGAGCCGATCGGTATACTATAAGGTGGGTCTAGGACCAATATTTTTTGGTGTTACAAACATGAGCACAAACTTATAATACTTCGATTTAACGATGTCCGTCTGTCCGTCCGCCCGTCTGCCTGTCTGTCCATGCAATCTTGTGCGCACTCTACAGGTCGCAAATATTAAGATATTTTGATGAAATTTGGTACGCAGACCTACGTTGGCCCAAGGACAAACAAGTTTGATTTTGGTGAACATAGGTCCATGTTTAGACCTAGTGCCCATATAATTGTCCTACCAAAATTATACTGTTTATACGCTGCAGGTCGCAAATATTAAGATATTTTGATGAAATTTGGTACACCGACTTATGTCGGCCCAAGGACGAAGCCTATTGATTTTGGTGAACATCGGTCCATGTTTAGACCTAGTGCCCATATAAGGCTCCCCCCAAAATTGGCTTGGTTACAAACTGCAGGTCGCAAATATTAAGATATTTTAATGAAATTTGGTGCGCTGCCTCACATTATAGAAAATTTTGACACAAGCCTCATTTTAACCCATTCGAATTTCGGATCCAAACATTAGTTGGCTTTTAACCAGACTGGTGTAGGGTATTGTATAGTCGGCATGCCCGACTTTAACCTTTTTACTCGTTTTTTTTAATTTTTTGTGTTATTTTTTAAATTTTATTAAAATTTAAATAATTCCAAATATATCATAGCATAAATTTTGAATCTCAAATTATCTAATTCGATTTGCCAAAATAAGCTTATCTGTTTGCATTTAATTGGATTTAAATTATTCCCATAGGATATTTTGGGATCTATCAGGATCTCAATTTTATATTACTTAATCTCCAAATTTTGAGATCAATTTGGATCTAATTTATTCCTGTAATATATTTCAGGGATCTGATTGGATATTACTGGATACTCCAATTTTGAGATGAACTTGGATAAGATTAACTGTCGATCTATATCAAATGAGATACGACTACATATTAGAGTGTCCGTTAAAAATAGTTTTGTCATTACACCCCCCAGTTTTATTGGAAATGGTCCCAAATGGAAGAAATCGATTTTTTTTTTGGAAAACGTTAACCCGTGCTTGGACGAAAATGTCCCCTTTTGGAAAAAAAGTGTACTACTATTAAAAATTCACAAAATTCGAAATTTCGAAAAAATATTATTTTTTATTCCATTTATTCATTTAATATAGTCAAAGTGATTCATGCATGGAATTTTGATTTCATCGGATATCATTAGCCTGGAATCCAAAATGACCCACAAATTTGATAAAAATGCAAAAACGTGTTATTTTAAAATTAATTTTAAAGATTTTTTAAAATGCCTAATTTGGAGATATCGATTGCTATTTGTACCACATAATAGTTGATATTAAAGAAAAAAAAAATAAATTGGAAAAATGATAATTCGAGTTTGTGTTTGTAGCGACTGCTTTTCATAAAAATTTCAAAAATTTCAAGGTTTTCATCAAATTTTACACGGGTTTCGGAAAAACAGCACTCAAATTTGATTAGAATTTAATTATCTTTCCATTTCTTTAAAAAAAATTTAACCCTTAGTGGCCTGGGGTCAGAAATGACCCATGGAACTTAATATTAATTATGACTACGAGATTGTAAAGCCATTAAATTTATAAAAAAAATCTCAACTGGATAAAAGTAATTATTTTGTGTAACGTGATCCATATGGGGATAATTTTTATACTTTTGGCCAAAAACGCCCCACTAGGAAATTTACAGAAATACATTATTGATAATAAGAAAGCTAGTGCAGAGTCTCTACTTGTAAAATAAGTTTAAATTTTTCCTCTAGAACTCTCAGGATAACGTGGATACGTCTTACAAAACTAGGTAACCGATTTTTTTGAAATTCAATACTGATTATATACTCAGAAGTAGTAGTAAATATAACTAATTTTGTCGAACAATTTATGGATGTTTAGTGCCGAATTCGCCAAATTTCGTAATTTTCAAAAAGTAAGAAATTCGCTATAACTTTCGAAATAACAACACTAGATCAACCAATTTTTTTATAAGATTTTATTTTATAGCAAAAACTGAAATTTTTCAACTATTGAATTTCTTGATACGTCTTTAACATTTATTTTGTTATATCTCCTAAATAAAGCGATAAATTAAAATTTTAATATTTTTTCCATAGTAGATTTTTATATATTTGGAGTTTAAATGTTATCGCAATCAGAAGAAAGAGCATTGGAGGTTTAAATAGAATTTAATTCAATTCACAAGAATACAAAGAAATATAAAATGAACCACTGGTATCCGAGTATTGACCTAGACAAATAGAATAAATCCCAGCAAAAAAAGAGATGCCGAAGCCGTAGAAAAAGCACTACAATTGTTGATCTAGATGTACTTCTTTTTTAACATAAACACTAATGATTTTAATATCGAGTTGTAATAGTTGCCAACTTCAACATTTTTTCAGCACTTTCTGAACGAGTAGAAAGGAAGCTCTATTTCACTAAATAAAATTAAAAAAAAAAAATTATCCGGAAAAAAAATTATATTTTTTTTATTTTACAAAAGTTTTTTTATTGCCGCCACCGGGTACCGAACTTGCGACCTCACGATTGCTAGTCTAGCGCTCTACTGCTGAGCTATTCCTTGATATAAAAATTGATCAGCATAAAAACACCACTTTCTTACTGCGAGATATTAGCTGTGTTTTCGACTTAACTATATCCGTTAACTCAGAAAAGAACTCAAAGTGCATAAAAACGTGTTTAAGACGAAAGCTAACATATTACTTTTCCAATGCACGTTAACTTTCAACACGGATAATTATCAACGTTGAAAACTCAACGTTTATACATTTTCACATCTAACGTAACTTATTCGCGTTGATTCCTAATAACTTTTGCTGATGCACGTTAGATTATAACGGAATAATTATAAACATAACCTGTTTAAAATTTTTTTGTACTACAATCGGTTTAACGTATATTTGCTTTAAAACTTAACGTTGATAGACATGAGACAAAATACAGCTATTGTTACTTATTTTCTTCAATAAAAGTACTTATTAAACAAGTGTAAAAGGTTTACTCCAATTCAATATTATTTTCAGCAATTTCTCACCATTTTTTTTTATATACACATATTTTTAAAAATTTGAAAATTAAAAAAAAAAAATTGAATTGAAACAAATTAATTATAAATATTAAAAAAAATTAATAAAATAAAAAAATAAAAAAAAAAATATATTGGTCCGTCCGGGAATCGAACCCGCAACCCTCTGTTTGGAAATGTCAAATGATACCAACATCACTTTTTACGATCACTTTTACAGCAATTACTCTTTAGAAGCAATACTTAACTGATTATTCGGATGTTGTTCAGAAGTAATTCTAAACAAGCTGTAAAAATATACTAACGGATACTTTAGAAGCAATGAAAGAAGTGATTTTTCGAAGTTGTTTAGAATAACTTCTAGAAAAGCAGTGAAAATACACTAACGGATATTTGTGAAGCAGTGGAAGAAGTCGTTTGTAATGTATTACTTCAAATTTTTTTTGCTGGGATATTAAATAAAATAAGAAGATACAAATATTTATACATACCCGGTTAAAAATGGTTTTAATGTAATAGCATATAATTTGATATAATCATATCTAATCAGTTGTGGTTAGTGTAATTTCATCAATATAAATAAAATTATACAACTTAGATCTAATAACATTGGGTCATTTTCCCTATCAAATTATATAAAATTTTATATGGTTATTAGACCTCGCGTAGCTAATATGGGGTTTTTTATATTTTGGAATTTTGATTGTGGGTAGCGATGAAAATATGCGATTTGATGCCAAAATTGATGTAGCAAATTTTCAGGTTGATCGGATGGTGCCAACCCGTGCCACAATGAGGTCAGAGGTCAAAATTTTAAAAAACCACCAAAATACTCTATTTTTTTTGCATTTTATAATTTTTTTATTAAGAAATGCCAAAAATAGAACTTCTTTAAATTAGAATATTATTTATAACTTCCCAGTTTAGAAAATCATTACCAGATATGTGGTTATGTAACTATATACTTGGTATAGGTAACTACTTACTTTTGTTATTACATTTCTTATTACCTTTATATGGCGATGTCGCGAAAAATAATGAGTTGTCGTTACACACCAGCATACAAAAAATCAAAAAATATATCGTTACCTATGTGCTTACCAGTATTGACAAAAATAATGAGTCTAAAAATAGATTTTCAAAAAAATTAATTATATAAAAAAAAAATATTTTTTATTGTATTTTTTTTTTTAAATAAAATTTGCTGGTGCGGGAATCGAACCTGGGTCTACAGATTGCCAGTCGACAGCTCTACCATCTGAGCTATATCGACATGTAATATTTAATAGATAAAAACATAATTGACCTGCTGCACACAAGTAAGCTTACTCGCCAACATACAAAAAATCAAAAAATATGTGGTTACATATATCCTTACCAGTGTTTAAAAAATATGGAGTCTAAAAATAGATTTCAAAAAATTTTCAAAAAAATCTATAAAATTATTTTCTATTTGAAATAATGATAAAAATAAGTCATTATCAGTAACTCGTTATTATATGTTTTAAAATAATGAAGAAGGTAAGTGGGTGTCATTACTGGTAGTCCAAAAAATAATGATATGTCATTACCGTTTCTACACTGGGTTGTAAATTAGTTAATAGTAGTATTAATGATTAAGTATATAATGGCACCAGAAGCAAAAACAAATATATGTATGCACTAGCACTATATGTGGCGCAGCCCGCTACGTTGTTAGCGTGCCTTAAAGTTTAGGGAGGGGGGCTGTGCCCCCACCCGACAATTTTTTTTAAATTCGCTTTTTATTTAAAGTACAGTTTTTATATAGTAAAAGCCTTCACCCAGTCACCACAAATAAATAATTCTGCACAACAATAGGTTTAAAATAAATAAATAAATATTTGATCACTTTTTTCTCATGAAAGTGGATTGTTAGTAATGAATCCATATTAAATTGCAATATACGTGTGTATGTTAAGATAATTTGGTAAAGTGCGAACTTAGGTATATAGACCCGTAATTAGTTTTGTTCATTTGTGTTTTGAATGAAAATAAGTAACGTAAAGCAGGGTTGTTAGTGTGCCTTAAAGTTTTTTTTTTTTAAATCTAGTTTATGTAAAGGTAGACCTGGCAATTCAAGTAAATTCACAAATTCAGTTGTAAAATTTACTGCGTCGGTTTCTTCCACCGGTGCTTCGTTACATGAAGTTTAAATATCGGAATATATAAGTTCCATTCCTTTTCTAAGGTTTTTTCTCTTTTAGAAAATTTGTTTAACTTTTTCGAGAGTATGTTTCAATGCTACATAAGTTTCATATTCCGTGGATAGTGTTTGAACAGGTAATTCCCTCTTCCAATCCATTTGCATTGTCTATAATTTCAATTCCACTCGTTAAACGTTTATATCCGTTTCATTCCACTTGTGTAGTGTTTCAATTCCACTCGTTTCCTATTTAGTTTCTTAATTTTAGTGTTCCATATACACTTGTTCTTTAAGTTTTAGGTTTCTAGCTAAAGACGCAGACGTTAAGAGGGGGGGGGCAATTTTCCCCTTTTGAACCAACATTTTTACCACGTTCCTCTCCAAAGTCCTAGAGATGCCTTGTCGATAAGTTAGCCCATATTCCAAGGAAAACATATTATATATTACAGGTTTCTAGCCGAAGGGTTCGGTTAGGCCATCAAGGGGGAGAATTATTCCGTCTTAGCGGACGTCTACGCCGAAAGAGGAACCTACATACCAAATTTCAACTTCCTAGCTTCAGCGGTTTGGGCTGGCCGATGTTGAGTCAGTCAGTCAGTCACGTTATTCTTTTATATATAGAGATTATAGTTTTTATTTAAGCTCTCAGTTGTAAAAATGTATGGTGTTTCTGCTATTATAGTAAGAAAAAATATTTATAGAATTCAGAATATGCTTACAATATATATGTTACCTGAAATGGAAGAAGTTGTAAGTTTTTGACTGATTATGGTGCACGACATTAAACTACGTGTCCTCACAATTTTTTTGCTTTCTGATATCAAAAATAAAGATTTTATAAGCGAAATTCTAAACAACCAACTTTTCGCTTTTCTTCTTAATTTGGTTTTACTTTAGAAAATTTTAATTTTTTTTCATTGATTATGAAGCACATAATTAAGCTTCCTTTCTCCGCAAAATTATAGCCTTCTACAATAAAAAGTTTTGATTTCATTACTTAATTTCGTAAAATGTTTGTTACGCCCTTTTGCATTTCAGGTAACGATATGTATTTCTACCAACAACTATTATTGAAAAAACGGTAAATTTTTTTTTTGTCGCTGTTTTTTAAACATCCACAATATTCCTAGCTTTGAGCTGTCATCAACTGCATTTTTGTCTAAAAGTACCGTTTTTTCCGCTCTGCTACTGAGCACATAGCAATGCTGTTGATATGAATATGTAAAATTTTGTCATTACGAATTTAAATATTGTTGAGAAAAGTGAAGTTTATTGTAAAATAAAATATTGTGTAACTTTACGTAATTCCATGGCTCAGAAGAAAAATTTATCGTTGGAACGGCTTCGATCTGCTGACACAAATGTGTACTTGATTAGTAAATGTGTACCTAAAATAGTTGGTGTGAAATTACCATCAAAGCAGCAAGTGCTTCAGTGTTTTTTTTTTATAATGTGCGTTGTGAAAAGAAAACAGTTAAAGAAAGTGCAAGATTAGTGTTAAATGAAATATTGCCTTTTTGGGAAAAAGCTAGAATCTCAACGCCAGATCAAAGAACATGTGCTGCAAAAGTCATTAAACTTTATGAAGAGTGGAGAACAGTCCAAAAAGTATGTAAATCTCCGTTCCCAAGTCATCGCAAAAAAGAAAATTACTTTAAGGAAAATTTAAACAATTTATTTGACATTGCCCACGTTGACGCTCTGAAGCTTATAAGTATACAGGAAGATAGAGACTTCTTAATAAAGCAGCGAGAAAATGGGCGTGTTGGTAGCATGACTGGTGTCGATCAAAATGTCATAAATAAAGAAAACAGAAAGGCACAAAGATTGGAAGATGAAAAACGTCGAAAAGAAAATTATGAAAAAAGAAAAGGCACTTCAGGTAATTATTATGTAGTATTTGGAAGCAAAGTGTCAATTTTTTTTTGCTGTTCACTTAATTTCATGTGTAGACTTGACTTTGGAACATGTTGAATTTGAGAGTGATGAATCGGGAGATGATGTGCAGGCGATGGATGTAGAACAGACTGACAACATTCCAAGTTGCTCCAGTAAGCCAATTCGAAAACGTGGAAAAAAGAATTTTATTGACGACAGAATGCTGGCTTGTATGGATGCTGGCAATATGTCATCTCCATTAGCTATACACTTTATCAGTGCAACTGCCAAAGCGTTGGGTCACAATATTGAGGATCTTGTCCTGAATTGCACAAGTTTGCGTGAACAACGTAAAAAATATCGTCGGCGTCATGGCAAAGAAATTGTTGAAAATTTCAAGGTAAGTTTTTTTATTTTGACCAAGTTATAAATTTTGCTTTGAGCTTAAGATTTTTTTAGATACCTGAAACATTTGTTTTGCATTGGGACGGAAAGCTACTTCCCGCAATTGCTGGAAAAAATAAAGTTGATCGCTTGGCTATTGTGCTCACGTCGGAGAACGTTGAAAAATTAATAGCTATCCCCATCATTGAAGATGGAACTGGTGGTGTAGTCGCTCAATCAGTCTACGACTATTTGTTAAAAATGAATATGCTGAATTCATTACAAATGATATGTTTCGATACAACTGCTGCAAATACTGGCTCTCATAGTGGTGCTGGAATTTTATTGAAACGCAAACTGGAACGCAGCTTATTGTGGTTACCATGTCGCCACCATATTGCAGAAATTCTCTTAAGAGCTGTATTTGAAATCAATTTCGGAAAATCAAGTGGTCCAGAGGTGGCAATTTTTGAACGTTTTGCACGGGAATGGAGCACACTAAATTCAAAGGGATACAGCACTTGTATGCAGGATGAACAAGTTTTGAGTGTCATATCTGTCGAGGAACGCGAAACAAGGAAACACTTTTGTCTTGAATATTTAGCAAAAGTCCACATTCGGCATGATTATAGAGAACTCTTACAACTTGCATTTATTTTTCTTGGTGGTAGCATTCCCAATTTCACATTTCGTGCACCTGGAGCGACATCTCATGCAAGATTCATGTCCAAGGCCATCTATTGTCTCAAAATGTATATTTTTAACGAGCACTTTAAAATGTCTGCGAGTCAGTTGAATGGAATTCATAATACGTGCATTTTCTTAGTAAGTCTCTACATCCCATACTGGTTTAGAACCGCGAATGCAGTTGAAGCGCCAAATAGAGATATGCAACTAATAAAGGGGATTATTGGGTATTTTGATAAAAAAAATATCTACAGTGCTTTTGGAAAAAATTCGGAACCACCTGTGGTATTTATCAGAGGAAGCAGTTGCACTTGCCTTTTTTGATCCACATGTAGACTCAAAAGTAAAGGAAAAGATGGTTTTGGCGTTGCAAATAGATTCCGATGAAGACAATCATATCGGTGATGATGGTGATATTTTCCCTTCTAAAAAAGTGCGTGCAAGCGTTGATGAATTACAATTATTCCCATCCAAGGATTTAAGCTCTTTTGTAACTCCTAAAACAAAAAAAATTTTTCTCGTCTGGAAAGACGCTTTGATCCGTCAAACTGTAAAATGCATTACTGTTGTGAATGATGCCGCCGAAAGAAAAGTCAAACTAATAGCTGACTATAACAGATGCTTAACACAGAACGAAGACGATAAACAGTACTTGTTACACATTGTAGAGGGCTACCGTAAGGACTTCCCAGCCTATACAAAATCTTCAATGATTTAAAATAAAAATAATAAGCCTATTAAATAAAAATTAAAGAAAAAAACATTATATTTACAGTATTTCTTATTACAAAAATTTATAAAATGCAAAAAAAAGTATTTGGGTGGTTTTTCAAAATTTTAACCTTTGACCTTATTGTGGCACGGGTTGGCACCCTCCGATCAGCCTGAAAATTTGCTACATCAATTTTGGCATCAAATCGCATATTTTTATCGCTACCCACATTCAAGTTTCAAAAAAAAGTTTTTAATGCCAGGTCTAATATCCATAAAGTGGAAGATTCACATGGTTTCCTATGCCGATTCACAATAAACATTTTCAAAAGAGGGGAAACTTTAACCTCCAAAAACATAGGGCCAGACGAAAAGTTTTAAAACGCCAATACACTTATATTTTTCATTGGTCCCTCTGCGTAAATCAGTTGTCATCAGAAACTTTTTTTGTTTTTGTACAGTGTAATTTATTTTCCAACACATAGCCATTTTAAATTTATGGGCGCCATATTGGATCCGCCATGTTGAATTTTTTAAATTTGATTCCAGATTCGTAATCTGCTACCCAAAAACTTCCCCTGGTGGAAATTTGAAGTAAATCAGACAATATATGAAATTTAATGAAAAAATTGTTTGTCGCCATATTGGATCCGCCATTTTGAATTTCAAAATTTTAATTTCAGATTTTTAATCAGAGGATCCTAGACCTATATAATTGATTACTTTAAGTCCAATATATTAAAAACTAAAACTTAATGGCCGCCATTTTGGCTCCGCCATTTTTAATTTTATATTTTTTATTTCAGATTCGTGATCAGCAACAACCAGAACCCTCTTTGTGATATCTTTTAGTTTTATATACTCAATATTCTAGTTTTGGCCTAAATTCGATGATGCTGGCCCACAGTGCAGCAGTATATTTAGTTTCATTCAATTCAATGAATGAATCGATAGACCATATAATTCAAATCAAACGCTTCAATGCCCTTATCAATATTATCCTGATTCTCCTCATCATTCTCAAAATTGTTTTTGGTGCTTTGTGTTAGAAAATAAAATTTTTGTAATTTGATAATACAAATTTCTGTGGAAAAATTGCTAAAAATTTTTAATATTTCTGTTGCATTATTTTTAAGAATTTTTAAAAAAGTTTTATATATTCAGACGTTTCTTAGAAATTGTTATTTGGCAACTCTAGTTTTCCAGATTTTTACGATTCTTTGCTAGTGGAGATAATTTTGATATTAAAAATGAATTAATTTTCTATACACTTACAATTTTAGAGACACAGAAACCCCTTCATTCGATGAATCAGTTTATTTTTTGAGTTACTTACTGAACAAAAAATTGTTTTCCTCATAAATATTTTCCACATATCCTAATCGAAATAAGCACATCAATTTTATTACGCCGATCTTCCTTAAATTTTCAAATCTTTTTTGAAAAAAAATGCTTGGAAAATAAGTCAAAAATAGTTTTTTTTTAAGTAGAGTGGCATTAAAGGCAGATTAATAAAAATTGCACATCAAAAAAAACAAGTCTGTTGGCTGAGCAGAAAAAGTTGTTACTGTAACAAAATTTCTCCCTGTTTTTTTCGCTGAAAATAAAATTTGTAGATTTTAACAAAGTATTTTGTTAAATCTAACAAATCTAAATTTTAGTAAGAAATTAGTAAAACTACAGTTTTTTTTTGTAGTTGTACTAAAGACATGCACACTAACAGAAAAAAGTCCGTAAAAAATTTAGCTAAAACTACTAAAAATTAGTTAAAAATTATGCTGCAGAAAAAACTACTAAATTAGCAGATTATATTACTATATACATATATTAGTAATATAGGAACACCAAAAATAAATCTGTTAAATATACAGAATTTAAGTTATATTTAATCAGAAAAAAAATTTTGCTAAATATTTAGTAGCCTAAAAAATCAAAAAAAAAAAAAATCAAAAATAGCAAAATTTTTTGCAGATGTAACAGTTTAATTTCTCTATTTTTAGTCTACTAATATTTAGCAATTTTTTTACGGTACAATTTGTTATTTTCAGTTAACTAACAGTTAGCTTAAATATAACTGAAATTCTGTAAATTTAACAGTTTTGTTTTTCCTGTTCTTATTTTACTAGCATTCAAGAAAAAAAATCTGTTAATTTAACAGTTTTTCCTGCAGCATCTTTTTTAACAAATTTTTGGTTGCTTTTTGTGATATTTTTATAGAATTATTTCTATCAGTGTAGGTATGAGCAAAAATACAGCTATTATAATTTGATGCCTAATCGCAACATCAATTAATGTAATCAATTTCGTAATTAAAACTCGTTTTAAGTTTTTTCTCTGCAGAAAAAAAATGTGCTAATTCCCGAAGTTTTTTCTGCAAGGCAATTTTTGTGGCTTTTTCTGCTATCTTTACACGGTCATTTCTACACTCACAATATATTTTTCATAACCGATTGAGGTTTATTTGTAAAGTAATAGGCAAAGTTTGTTTTCAATTAAAGAATCTCTTAAAATACATTGAAACATATTGTTTAACTTTTTTTATCAATCAATAAAAAACAAACCACAAAAAATATGTATCGTCTGTAGGAGTTGTTATTTTCAGTCAAATATTCTATTTGTAAATTTCTATTTTTATAAAAAATAATTTAAATAATTTCATTGTTTTCTGTTTTAAAACAAAAAATTCAAATATTTTCGGTTTTCTTTTTTGTTAAAATAGTTTGTTTATATACAAAATTATTTCCATTCAAATTAATAGAAATTCTTTTCTCATACATACAAACATAGCCAATGAAAATATGAACGTGAGTGTGTAGCGTTTTGAAAATTCAAACAAAAAATAAACTTTCAAATATGAAAATACAAACCATAAAATCGTTTTTTTACGTTTTGTCAGTTAAAAATTGATGATGGTGTTAACAGACTTTTCAATTATTTTTATTTCTTTTATGGATTGTTTAAACAATGTTTGAAAATAAATAGCAAAATGGTTTGAATATAATGATAAATCAGTAGTCCTTTTTTTAATTGTGTTTTCAATTAATTTAATATGTATTCTAGGTTATTTTTAACGATAAAATATTGAGAGTGAATGTGTAAAAAATTGGGTGTACAAAAAAGGGAAATTCTTAATGGGAGGCGTAAATGTCTTTGGACAGAAACCTAAAATTTACAAAACTAGTACAATTGAAACACCAAAATTATGGAACGGATAGAATTGAAACACTAGACAAGAGGAGCGAAATGGAATGGGAAACTAATGGAATTGAAACGAGTAAAAAGGTTAAAGTCGGGCATGCCGACTATACAATACCCTACACCAGTCTGGGTAAAAGCCAACTAATGTTTGGATCCGAAATTCGAATGGGTTAAAATGGGGCTTGTGTCAAAATTTTCTATAATGTGAATTAGCGCACCAAATTTCATTAAAATATCTTAATATTTGCGATCTGCAGTTTGTAACCAAGCCAATTTTGGGGGGACTCTTATATGGGCAGTAGGTCTAAACATGGACCGATGTTCACCAAAATCAATAGGATTCGTCCTTGGGCCAAAATAGGTCTGTGTACCAAATTTCATCAAAATATCTTAATATTTGAGATCTGCAGCGTATAAACAATATAATTTTGGGGGCCAATAGGCGTCGTCCTTGGGCCGACATAAGTCGGTGTACCAAGTTTCATCAAAATATCTTAATATTTGCGACCTGTAGAGTGCGCACAAGAATGCATGGACAGACAGACAGACAGATAGACAGACAGACAGACAGACAGACAGACAGATAGACAGACAGACAGACAGACGGACGGACGGACGGACAGACGGACATCGTTAAATCGAAATGAAAAAATTCTGAGCCGATCGCTATACTATAAGATGGTTCTAGGACCAATATTTTTTGGTGTTACAAACATCAGCATAAACTTATAATACCCTGACCACATAGTGGTGTAGGGTATAAAGACTAGAGAATGGAAACGAAATGATATGAAGCGTGGAATTAGAACACTAAAATTGGGAAACGAAACGAAGTGGAATGGAGAGGGGAACGAGTTAAAATGGAATACTAAAATGGAATGGAAGGTTAACGGGTAGAATTGAAACACTAGAAGAGTGAAATTAAATAAAATGGATTGACATTGGAACACTGGAAAATTGGAACGAAAGGGAACGGTACAGTTAGGAGAACGAGTGGAATTGGAACACTAAAATAGAGAAAGGAAATGGAACAGCGAACGGATAGAATTAACGGTACCTATTAGGGTATTCAATCGATTAATCGTTATTCGATTAATCGAACGATTTTTCTCAAAAATTGTTCGAATAATTTAAAGTGTCCAAATTTCGAATAACGAATAATTTCATACGATTAATCGATTAAACGAAATTGGTAGAAAATTACAAAAATGTTTAAAAAATATAAAGTTTTTATTAAAGTAAATGTGCTAAAAACTCAACATTTTTTAAAAAAATTGTGATAAATAGTTTGTTGTAGGCTTGTACCTATCCGGATTTCTTTCGGGCCTAAAAAAATAATTAAGGGACGACTTTGTAGAATTTCTAGAAATATTTGTTAGCTTCAACTCAATTAGAATTTCATGTTTTCAAGTAGGAGCGTTAATAACTATCTTAAATCCCAAAGAAAAAACAAAAGCAACATTAAATTATCACAGTTTGCTTTGTCATCTTCCAAATTACTAATAAATTTTTAATTATTTTTTACGACTTTTTAAACTTTGATATTAATTGAAAACATTAATAATTATTTTAATTAATGATTATTAGAATTATTAATTATAATTAATGCTCGATATAATAAAGCTTATTTATTGAGCACTCCGAATTAATAAAATAAAATAAAATAAAATAAAATAAAATAAAGGGATAAAGGAACGGAAACGTAGAGGGAAAATTAATTCTCAACAGAATTCCTCTCTACATTTACGTTTTTTGTGTATTCAGTGCATACGAAAGAGATACAAAGTAATGTACGGGGTCTTATATTCTTCTTTCGGGTGTGCTTATCCCAGACTTGGATAAAATTTTAATATGTGAAAGAGGGAACAGAAAAATAAAAGTATTGACAAAATCTGATCTCAATTATTACATTTTTTTATTTTTATGAAGAGTTTCAGAGGAGTTACTTAATTTATTTTTGTTCCTTTTTTAAATAAAATTATTAAAAACACAACAAGTGTGTGTATATTATTTTACATAAATTTTTTCGATTAATCGGTTAATTTTAAAATTTTGTTCGATTAACCGGTTAAGAAACAAACCCGAATAATTATTTGCACGATTAATCGATTAAAATAAAAAGCCGATTAATTGAATACCCTAGTACCTAATCATCGCGTTATCCGAGGTAATACTGTACTTTATAAATCATTTCTCTTGTTAACTGTTTTTGCCTAGCTGATAAGTGTTGAAAATATTTTTTAATTATTCAACAATTTAATGACACTTACTAGCTATTTCTATTGAGTTTGTCAATGGTTCCTATCTTCGCTTTGTTTCGTAAATCAAATAATAACTCCCAATTAAAATATCACAAATTAATAATGAGTGTTAATAATGCCTGTATTTTAAATACATTAAACTTGGAGTAAGGTTCCTACTTAAAAATTATTGTGGATATATTATTTACAGTTTAACTGGAGGTATGAGTAATTTATAATTATGTGAGCAATAATAATTAACACAGTTTAACAGGGTACTTTCTGAGGGGTGGTGTGAGTGACTAATAACATTACACTCAAAAAATTGTTTAACAAATATTATGTCATTTGAACTAGTTCTAAAGAAATTTAGGAATGATTTGGCTCCAAAGAAATTTTAACTTAAATCGAGAACACACTTTTATTAACTTAAATTAAGTTTAATTTTAATTAAAGTCAGTAAATAAAAATTTAAAATTTTTAAAAATCTTAATAAAGTTTAGTATGTATTTTACTTAAATTTAGTATAAACTTGCTATTAAATTAAGTAAAAATATCTTAAAAACAAGTACATTTTTCTTAAATTTTAAGACGATTTTAACTTGCGCTAATGTTGAATAAACCTATTGTTAAATAGGTGTATTCAAAATAAACAACCAAAAAATTTGTTTGTATTACTTATTAACTTTTAATTCTCATTAGGTATACATTTTCCTAATATATAAAAATTTTAGTTTCGCTACCTAAAATCTAAATGTGATGTAACTTTATCGTGCCGTAGCTAAAAAGTACAATTATAGAATACCGTAAATGACATTACTATTTAGCATCTATTTTATGTCATTTTATATTTTATTATAAATTTTTCCATTTATTTGTTAATTTTTATTTCTTATTTTTGTTTGAATCTATTTTCTTTATTCATTTCATATGATTCCGCTGTTTCAGTGACGGATAGAAAATTCTGATTTCAACGGAATGATCCGGCAAGTACGTTTATATTTACGCATTGGTAACCCTTTGTATACACTTCTTCTTGTGGTTTCGAAACATGTGATTCGTTACAGTTACGTTTAAGGTTGGGTAACTCACGCTTAAGTAATCAATTTCATATATTTTTTGAGAAAGTATTAAAGAAAATAATTTAAAATTTTTTTTCGTTAATACAAATATTTTTAGCGTGTAATTTATTATTTAAATTTTACTTCAGAGAATTAAAATACTTATATAATACAAAAGACAAACCAAATAATAATCCCATCTGTTTAAATATTTTAAATATTTTTCGGGATGGGAAAGAAAATATTTAATTGAATTTAATTGGTTTAAAGAAGTCAAAATGTTTAAACTAACACCCTTATTCTAAACTTTACAACAATAACAAAATTGTGACAACACAGATCATTTACATCAGTGTTGTCACAATTTTGTTATTGTTATAAAGTTAAGAATAAGGGTATCAATTTAAGAAACTTCATTATTTGAATTTGGTTTTTCATACAATTTTAAATTTAATCTTAAATAAAAAGAAGTACAGTTTTGAACAGTTCTAAGAAATGTTAACTTACCCAGCAAAACCTTGGTAATGGGTTGGAACTTTTTCACGCATTGCCTGGCAATGGGTAACCCTTTACCCTTGGTTTTACTTAGAAATAATATGTTACCGATACTCATATTGTGCGGAACATTTTAACCCTCTAGCTCATCAATTAAAGTCGGTTAAAATGTTCCGCAAAAATGTTTGTAATAAAATTCTACTATAAGTTGAAAATTTAATTTCAGTGCCAGAAATAAGTCAAAACTTAAAATGTGTTTATGGGCTAATCTCGTACTTATTCGGAATTGGCTCTCAAATGTCCACAAAACCTGGATTTTAAGTGTTCAGTTTACTTATGTAGAAACACTACAAGGAACATTTTTGTGTAATATTTTAACCCCATAACTCTTAAACTTATGGGTATTTTTTTTCCTTTTTTGAAAGGGGATCAAAAAAGTCCCTTTAATTGAACAGTTAGAGGATAAAAATGTTCCACAAAAATGTTCCCCCTAGTGTTTTACATAAGTTCGCTGAACACAGCCTATACCTAATATGGAAGGTTCATATGGTTTCCTATGCCAATTCGCAATAAACATTTGAAAAAGGGGGAAATTTAAACTTCTCCTAAAGTAAAATTCCGATGTGATCTTTCAAAACGCCGACACACTTTATTGTTTATTTTTTGGTCTCCTGTATCAGAAACCATTGTCAGAACACCGTAACTTTTTTCGTGTTGTACTGTGTAATAAGCTTTCAAAATATTAAAAAAAAAAAAAACAAAAAATAAAAAAAACTTTAATTATTGGTTTCACTAGGATTAAAACCCGCGATCATGTGTTTGAAAATAAACTGTATCCAAAACAGTTCTTACTTAGGATCACTTTCAGAGGAATGATGGTTTAGGAGCAGTAATTTAGTAATTTTTTTAAAATGTTTTTCAGCAATTTTTCTAAAATGCTTTAAAAATATCCTGCTTATACTGTGGAAGCAACGCTAGAAGTATTTTTTTTTTGAAGTTGTTCAGAAATACTTTTAAAAAAGTTGTAAAATTACAATAACGGATACTTTGGAAGCAATAAGATAGGCGATACTTCCCAATTTTTTTTAATCTTTAGTGTTTCTGTTAAGAAAGCAGTTCATTAAGCAAAATCATTAAGCTTAAACGCGAAAGCAACTAAATGTAAACAGAATATATTAACGGATTTCAAAAGACTGGATGCCACTGCATCAATTAATTTCCTCCTTGATTTATATTTTTATTACAAATTTTAAAAATTTAGACCGTCCACTTGAACGGAAGGTAATTTTTTATTATCTTATTACAACGAAAGAATATTGATCAACTTCCGATTTTGACATAACTGAGAATTTGATACTCTTTCGGGCAAAAGTCATTCGTTAGGCATCAACAAAAATAGTGATTCTGCGTTATTTTAACGAAAATTTCATTTTGTTCATGATAGAGAAACAGGCAGTAAATTCATTTCATTCTCATTAAAATGGCAAACAATGAATATGAAAAACGACATGTCGAACCAAATGTATCCAAATGTATACGTATCATACCACCAGCCAAAGCCGAATGTTGTTTTAATGATCTCTCCGTAAATAACATCATGTCTTTCTTATATTTCACACTCTGAATAGTCCAATTACTTTTATAGACCGCTTTGTGCAATTGATCGAACTGAAATTGAGAATCACTACCAAAATAACATATTGGAAATATTTCCAATGGTATTGCCAGGAAATAAAACATATAGTATAAGTAATCCATTGCTGCTGTAACGTAAAACATGACTGCGCCTATAGTAACACACATAACTGTGGCCGTAACACATAACTGTACAAACACGGGTAAGGAGATGATTCCTTCCATTGTTTCAAATAATCTGGAAGTAAAATTAACATAAACATAAAAAAAGATTAAATATAAAATTATCACAATAGTTTATATGAATACATATCATGGATGCTGTAAACTAAGATTAGTCAAATCAAGGCTCCCAAGTCAGAGCAAGAAAAAAAAAAATTATTCTGTTTCACTTTGTCAGGATTTCATTCGACCGCATATTTAAAATAATATTCTTATTATTTATTCTTGGTTACATATTTACAAGGAAACTAAAACAAAGAAAGATCAATTGTATGTGGGAAGATATAAACGTGTCAAACCATTGCGTCATTTGGCTCTCTCTGAGCCGACAAAAAAAAAATATTTATATATTAGGGCGGGTCAAATTGTATGGATAAAAATTTTTTGATATTGCGTACTTGATTTTTCGAAAGCTTTTAGCATGGGGAAAAAAAGTTCCACTACGACATATCAAAAAAATCATTTTCGAGGCTCCCAAATTTAAATTTTTTGCAATTTTCTAATAAATCTAGATTAGCGCCATCTTGAGGTGGCTTTTTGAAACAACTAATGAAATTCTAAACAATATAACATTACAGCCTTTCCAGTAAGGTATTACTTATGAAAATCGGATAAAAAATGTGGCAACTAGAGGTAAAAGTATATAAGTAAATTTATTTTCTGCTTGTTGTCATCAACTTCATTATCATCATTTCTCATCATTATCATCATTTCATCATCAAGCAGAAAATAATTTTACTTATATACTTTTACCTCTAGTTGCCACATTTTTATCCGATTTTCATAAGTAATACCTTTCTGGAAAGGTTGTAATGTTATATTGTTTACAACTTTATTAGTTGTTTCAAAAAGCCACCACAAGATGGCGCTAATCTAGCATTTATTAGAAAATTGCAAAAAATTTAAATTTGGGAGCCTCGAAAATGATTTTTTTGATATGTCGTAGTGGAACTTCTATTTCCCCATGCTAAAAGCTTTCGAAAAATCGAGTACGCAATATCGATTGCTAAATCGACCCACCCTAGTATATATATATTAGAGTGGGCCGATTTGTATGGAAAATTTTTTTTTGATATTGTGCCATCGATTTTTCGATAGATTTTGGCATGAGGAAAAAAAAGTTACACTACGACATTTTCGAGGCGGCAAAATTTAAATTTTTTATAATTTTCTAATAAATACTAGATTAGCGACATCTTGTGATGGCTTTTTGAAACAACTAATGAAATTCTAAACAATATAACATTACAGCCTTTCCAGTAAGGTATTACTTATGAAAATCGGATAAAAAATGTGGCAACTAGATGTAAAAGTATAAAGGTAAATTTATTTTCTGCTTGTTTTCATCATCAAGATATATGGAAGGAAGAGGACTTGTTGATATCGAAAACAGCAGACAAAATAAAATAGAATTTCTAAAAAAATTTTTTACAACAAAAGCGCAAACATCTATGCTTCATCGCGCAATATGTGATGCAGATAGTACATCTTTACAACAGATTAGAAATGAAGAAAACTATAACAACGAAATCGAAAAATATAATAAATGGATAAATAAACCATTACATGGAAGACATCCTAATGAAGTTAAACACGACTATGTTGATAAAAATGCATCAAATTATTGGCTTGTAGCTGGCCAATTATTCCCCGAAACAGAAGGTTTTATGATCGCTATTCAAGATCAAGTTATTGCGACAAGAAATTATTTGAAATTCATACCCTACGGGAAATTTTAACAAACTGTCACCGAACTGGCCCCTTTATATGAAATAGACTGGTCACTTTTACATGGCGTTGTCATAGGAGGTGGAAATTGACCCCTTGTGGACATGTCACAAGACCAATCCCAGGACAGGTCCCTGAAATTGAGAGTTCAGTAACCTGTCCTAGGATTTGTCTTGTGACATGTCACAAGTGGTCAATTTCCACCTCTTATGACAATGCCATGTTAAAGTGACCAGTCTATTTCATATAAAGGGGCCAGTTCGGTGACAGTTTGTTAAAATTTCCCGTAGGGTAGTTATGGATCCAACAATTGATAGTGATAGTGGTTGTAGAGCAGCTGAGTCTATCCAACATATTACTTCAGGATGTACAAATATGGTTAGTTCAGAATACCTCGAACGTCATAATTCGGTAGCAAAAATACTTCACCAGGAACTGGCAATGAAATATGAGCTAAGAACTTCAGAAAAACAACCATATTTTAAATATCAACCAGATCGTGTGATAGAAAATGAAAACTTCAGATTATACTAGGACCGTACAGTTCTAACGGATCGTACTGTCAATGCAAATAAACCAGATAAAGTCCTCTTTGACAAAGTAGACAGAAGAGTATTCTTAATAGACATAGCAATCCCTAACAACAATAATCTCCAAAATAAATATACCGAAAAAATTAATAAGTATACCGAATTAATAGACCCTATTAAAATGCAATGGAAAGTAGATAATGTAAGAATTATTCCAATTATAATATCAAGTACAGGATTAATACCGGAAAAGTTACATGAAGGCCTAAAAGAACTTGGGGTTCACGAATCTTTATGGATGGAGTTGCAAAAAGCTATTATTATTGCAACCACTGGAACTGTCAGAAAGTTTGTAGTAAATTAAGTTATATATAAAATAATGTTAACTATTAGTATTATATCGTGCTCTGATAAATTAATCTGTACACATATTACTATAAAAATGTAAAACCAATGTAATATTGAGAAAATAAAGAAATAAAGAAATAAAGAAATAATAATAATAATAATAATAATAATAATAATAATAATAATAAAGCAAGTGTCAAAAACATATTTTTTTAATTTTTTTACAAATATTTCAGTTTTCGTTTAAAATTGTGATTTGTTATATATTTATAAATGTGTTAATAATTTAATTTAATCATAAAATCATAAAGAAAAGTGTTTCATAAAAAAGTGATGTGACAAAGAAAAACTAAACAACCAATGTAAATTACTTGGCTTTTGCAGTTTAGTTTTTTACAAAAACCATCTGGTTTTTGCTCAGTCTAAATTAAGTATTAGGCAGAAGTTAAAATATTCAATCAAAATTTTCTGTTTAAAACAATCAGTTATTGTAATACAATTAATTTTATAATAAACGAGAAATCTATTATTTTACCAACTTTGTCGCATAATTAATTAACAACTAAAAAATAAACAACAAAATACAACTGTTTTAAATGAAAAGTGGGTAGTCCTTTTTTAACTCTTTCACTACCCTTGTACACTACAGTGTACACATCTTTAAAAGAATATATAAAATTTTATAGTGCAAAAAAAAACTTTATACTTTTTACAAATAAGTTTATTAGGATCTTGGCCTTCAAATAAAAATCATTATATCTATAAGCAGTTCAACATGGCAATATGGTCGCGATATTCGTTAATGAAGTATAATTTTTTGAATATATCATAATCTCCATCAAAAAGGGGGTTTTGGTGTTTCTTCTAGACTAATGAAGATACAAAATTGAAATTTGGCATATAGCTTCCTTTTATGGCGAGAAGAAAACCAACCAAAGGATTTTTGGCTACTCGAACGTCATTTTTGGTGGGTAGGAGGGGGAGGGGGCAAAATATATTACATATTTGTTTCTAATTTGTGGACTCCTAACAAGAATCTGAAGTGAAAATAACGATACATCCGCAAACAAAAATTCGGTAGTGAAAGGGTTAAACTTATTTTCAATTATTTTAATATACATATTCGGTAGATTTAAAAAAAGAAATATTGTGAATGTATGGAAAAACTAAATTAATTTTGTAGATTTCGGCTCAAAATCTAAAAATGGCCAACAACTACTAGATTTTGCCCAGTCTAAATACACTAATAGAATTAATTACTAAGGAATTTTTTTCTAAATCTCATTAACAGGAAGAAGAAAAAGAAATATTTAATTGAAAAATTTAATTGATAGACTGACGCAGTTTCGTCTCACCCAAAGTCTCATCATTGGTTAGTTTATGTGCCAATTGATCCAAGTAATTTTAATTGTTACTTTGTCCACATTTGAAAAACATTTTGTATATACCATGACTGGGAATCAAACCGGCAACCCTCTATAATGAAACTACTTTAAAATTGACACATAAACTGCACTCAAAAAAAAAAGTCGGTAAAGTCAGCAAAAAGTGTTGCTGTGTCAGCAAATTTTTAGTCAGGAGCGTGCTTGCAAAAAAGTTGATAATTTCAGCAAAAGGTTTGCTGAAAATCAGCGAGCTGATTTTTACAAAAAAAAAATAGTAATCTTTAGCAAAAGTTTTGCTAACACTTAGTAGACTACAAATGCAAAAAATCCTTGCTAAAATCACTAAACTTTTTGCTGAATTTAGTAGACTGAAAAAAACTCAAAAAACTTGTAGCGAAATTTTACTTTAGTTAATTTATTTGCTGAAAATTTAAATATAGAATATGTGTAGAGTTGTTTTTCTTGTCTTGTCATTTCCGTTTCCATACAAGCTGCGACATCAACATCTTGTCTATCTGGTTGTCGTCCACGCTATGATTGCGGTTATCAGCACAATTTTTGTAGCAAATAAATTAGTAAAACATTAGTTCAAAATTAGTTTAGTGCTAAAAAAATATAACTAAAATTTTTGCTGAAAACGGAATTTCAGCAAAAAAATTGCTGAAAACTAGTACACTTGATATACAAGACGTTTTACTAATTTTTCTACTAACTTATTTTTTTGAGTGTATACACTGAAACTATGGGTGAGACGAAACTACTGCAGTCTCGTGATTCCCTCGAAATTTTTCAATAAAAACATTTTCTTCTTCTTCTTCCTGAAAATAACTTTTTTAAGTTTCTGCTGTTACCTGGTAGATGGCGCCACCAGTGTATCCTACGTTAACACGGTATTTTCGAATTATTTATTACAATTTTTGATAAAAAGAAACAACATTTGATAAACAAACACAACACTAATTTAGCTTTAACACAAAACTTGGTTTTTAATTGTTTTAATTCTCCAGATTTTCATAATTTTTTCACAAGTTTCATAATTTATCACATTTTGCCCCTAAAATGGTCTGAGCAAATTGCAATTACTTAAGTATTTTCAGCCGCTTTTGAATTTTTATGCCTTGCTTGAAAGGTAATTTAGTCTAGATTACGATTCTGGTAACATTTTTCAGAAATAAGTTATTTAAGAGCAAGTATTTTCAAAAAAAACCAAAACAAAAAAAAAAACGATTTCCTTAGGCAAGAATTAAATCCGGCTAGGGACAGGCCTCCAACAGATAGTTTTTCACAATTTGCGAAATAAGTTTTAGGATTTTGGAACATTTAATTCCTTTAATGCAATTATTGTTTGTCCCGATAAAAGTATATTAGAAAAGCAAAAAAAAAATAATTTTTGCCCCGTGTAAATCATATTTCAATACTTTGAAGGGCCAGGGATAGCTCAAAAATTCTGAATTTTTTTCTTATCGATTTTCTTTGGAATGATTCTATACTAAAAGGTGGGTCTAGGTCCTTAATTTTTTGGTGTTACAAACATCAGCACAAACTTATTATACTCTATCCACCTAGTGGTATATTATAAAAATAAACTTCGTTAACAAATATCGCGACTATATTAATCGGATGAACAATTTATCCTAATGAATGCATTCAAATAAAAATAGAAGATTCTTTTGCATTATCGTATTTTTATAATTTTATTTATATTATTCTTTAAAGGCATATTCTGTAGGGCACAAGTGTTGTGAAAGGGTTAAAAAAAATCCAATAAACATTTGACACATATACTTACTCATATAAATTATTTTGATCTACAACACATCTATTTAATTCCTCTTCATTATCCTTCAATGATTTCTCATCATACCCAATGCTAGCCACCCTTAACGATAACATTTTTATGTGACCCGATAACATGCATAAGGCCATAGGTGGAAAACAATCATTGGCTAAATTTTGTACAATTACAAGTGATAAACCAACAAATTGATAAATATTTGCAGCAAAAAAATTCAAAGTAGTTTCCATCCAATTGAATGGAAACCAGGCCGGATATAGTAGAGTACGCTCGGCACGCAGTATAACTGCTATTTCACCTACTATCGCAACTGGTATAAAAGTAATTGCAAATGCCACAGCAATTATGCGTAACATACGCTGCATTTTCTTGTACTCATGCAATTCTAAGCCATCGTTTATACGTTCGTCCAATTGTTGGAGGGTTGTACTAAGCTTGTATATAATTGGCAATTTTGTAGCATATATAAGAAATTTAATACTACATGCAATTACATTAATAACAATAGCTAAATTGTTAAAATTTTCCGCCTGAGTATCACTGCGAAATATCTGCAATGCTAAATGCAAGGGATACCCTATGGTGACCAATGCGTTCACTATCAAACTAAAGAATATAAAGCGTATTCTATGGTCTTTATCGATATTCTTTGTAACACCCAACATTTTCCAACAGATGAAGTGTGGATTAAAAAATTCAAAACTATTTGGCTTAAAATTGCCCACAGAAATGACTTTTGTTTCGGCCATGACTTAAAAATTGTAGAACACTGTTGACAGTTAGGTGTTGCTGCTCTTCAGATTTTTAACTGCTTTTAATGTGGCTGTAGTTAGTTTTATTCCGACCGTACTGTTTCACTTAAAATCTTTAAGACTATTGTTAGGTTTAAACTAATGTTTTACTGTTTTTATATACCAAATATTAATGCTTTGATTTTCTCTTTGTCTATAAAATTTAATAAGGAATTGTATATTAGACCGTACCTCAGAAAAACAGTTCGCCGTACACCCTCCAATATGAAATATTTTTGGAAGGCGATTTCAAAAAAAAAAATTGTTTTTATTGAACGTAGGGGTCGCCTTTTTAATTTTTAAAGTCGAATTTTAAAGTGTGATATATCGATTTTTTGCCTCGAGGAGATCAGTGTTCTGCTATAGAGGAAAAATTCAATAAAAACATTTTTAAATGCGAACCTACGGTCGACAACAAAAAAATAAAAAAAATTTCTGCCGGGTTTATCGAGAAACTTCGTCAGCACAAGTTTAATGATTTTTTGCGAGCTTTAATTTTCTGGCATTACGGTGGTAAATTAGAGTGGTAGCAACGGAGATCTGGTGGGTAAATTCTAGAACGGGATACTTGAGGTCAATGGCCCTTAGAGCAAAACATTGGTCCCCTCGAGAGAAAAACATCGATGTATTACACTTTACGATCCGACAGTAAATGCCGAAAATGTAAAATGGCGACCCCTAAGTTCGGCAAAAAAGAATTTTTTTTTTTTTGAAACTGCCTTGCAAAAATACTTTATATTAAAGGGTGTATGGCGCACTTTTTTTTCCATGTAAGGTGGTACGGTCTATTTTACATGTATGTAAACTTGCTAGTGCTTGGATTATTCAAACATTTTAATATATTTTTTACAACAACATGTAAAGAACAATTAAAATACAATCTAATTAGCCCCTGCTGGAAAATTTGTCTTAAAGACATTGTCAGCAGCGCAGTTTAAGTTACAAGTCAGCATGCGCAAACATTTACCATAGACATCTTAAAGACATGTTTGCACTTTTTTACTTTCTCTTAACTTACGCTAATAAACTGCCTATTTGTCATCATCACCAGGATTTTTTTAGCGCCTTAAAAAATCTAAAGAAAAAAATAATGTTTTTGTCGTGAAAGCGAATTGAACCGCGAATCTCAAAACCGAAAACATATCAATGTCTGAGCCTCTAGACATTTACACCATAATCGATTTAAACTTATATATAATTAATTTGAATTCAAAACAAAATTAAAATTTGATGGGAACATTCAAATAAAATTAATATAATTTGAACTTGATTATAGGAAGATTCAAATAAAATATAAGATTTGAATTTGAATAATGGAATTTAGGAAATTTTTAAAAAAATGTTTGTAGTATTATTGTTTAGGTGAACCGGTGAGACGATGAACTAAAGAATTAATTGTGCTAAAATCACAAAACCTATTTAACAAATTGTGAAAAAATCTGTTGAAGGCATGCCCCTATGTGGTTTTCATTCTTGCCTAAGGAAATCGTTAGGGGACGACGTTTTTAGAATTTCTAGAAATATTTGTTAAGTTAAATTAAAAACTAAATGAGAATTTCTTGTTCTCGTCTAGGAGCGTTATTAAGCATTTAAAATATTAAAAGACAAACAACAACAAACAATTTGACACAATTTGCTTTGTCATCTTCCAATATAATACTCTGTTGTTTTGACAGATTTAGCAATGTAGTGACATCCATTTATGAGTGTGATACCAAATGGAAAACTTTGAAATTTTGAATAGAAGAAAATTAACTACAAGGAAAAAAGATAAGAAGGAATGAGAATTGTGGAAGTATGAACGAAAAAATGCGCAAAATTTTTAACTGTTTTTAAAAGTTAAGGTGGTAATGACAACTTACCCCTTACCCCTGACCCCTGTTGGAAATGTCAGTGAGGACTTTAAAAATATATGTCATCATTTATTCATCACACTGGCCTCCTGATGACTTGCCGTGATGACATTCTTACATTAGTATGAAAATATCAGCAGGTTGTATGGAAGCGGATAAGCAAGTCACCAATGACAGCGACAAGTCGCTTAGCCGTCATGAAGACGTCTTCACGAAATTTCCAACTGGGAATTGCTGTTGAAATTAACTGTACTCCTACTAAATATAAATTATTAAATTATACCGTGTGTGTAAACGGGAAAAAACATACATTATATGTATGTAAGTTGGTGAACACATAATGTGTGAATTTGTATTAAAAGGATTAAAAAACAAGGTTGCCAACGGATACCTTTATAACACCATTATCCGTTTCGAAACCCTTTCAAATTGATAACCGATACTGATATAGAAACTCTTAATTTTGAAAAATACCGGTAACAAAAAACCTTTCGGTAACGGTAACACCAAACAGTATTTCAAATGAAATACCGTTAACGATACCAATACCGAAACAAACAAAAACTCGATACCAATACCGATACCAATACCGTTATTGGTTTCGGTGGCAACCTTAACCCTTTCACTACCGACTTTTTGTTTGCGGATATATTGTTATTCTGACTTCAGATACTGGTTAAGAGTCCTAAAATTAGAAAAAATATATAACACATTCACTAACATAGAATTAATGTTTTTTCACAATTTTTAAGCACTTATAAAAATTAAATTATTTTCATTCGAAAGCTTAGAGTCATATGTCTAACGTAATGAAAAAAAATTATTTTTTTGTCACACGCTTTGAGGAAGTTATTCGAAAATGTGGTTGCTTCGTATTATTTTTTAGGCACCCCAAAAAACAAAAAAACACGTCAGTCTGCTACAACATGTGATGTAAATTCATCAAAGTGGATGACATCGGAGTAAATTGGGATTAGAGTATGTGCCCCACTGGCGAAGGATCTCCCTTCTACCCTATTGTAAATTTGTTTTAATATACAGGTAGGGAAAGGATATGACTATACTGAAAGAATTATTGCCAATAAAATTTCAATTAAAATTTTGTTCGATTTCGAATTTATATTCCATTAAAAGTTAAACCATATCAGTTAAATTTTTAATTGAAAATGAGTATGGAGTGGAAAATTTTTTGTAGTTTACTATTTACTCATCGACAACGCATTAAAAAAAAGAAGACGCTTAATATGTTTTGCGTAAAATCATATTATTTAGTATTTCCAGATGATAATGGGATCGGTTATGAACATATATTGTTCATATATTGGATCGCGGATGATTATATATGGCTATAGCTGATCATATATGTCTCATATATGAACATATATGTTCGGAACCGAAATTTGAGGGTATATGGTCATATATGTTCATATGTGGTCACATATGATTGACATATGCTCACATATGATCATTTGCGGCCATATGCCTTCAAATTTCGGATCCGAATATATATAGGCTTTTTTTCTAAAGCCTTTTTGTTCCATTATTTTATTTTATATTCCCAGCTAAAAATAGACATATATGAATACATACAGGTTAAATGTATGTTCATGCATGCTCATAAACATGCATTCATGTCCATACAAGGACACATAAATCTCCATACATGCATCATATATATCCACCATACATGGGAATTTTTCATTACCATTAGTTGGCACTAATGACAATGAAGAAAATTTCATTATCATTTAATGATAATGAAATATTTTGCATTAGAACAAACATTACTAATGGTAATGAAATCACACTAATGTAAAAAAAAACTACCCGAGTAAAAAAGTTCATATATAACAATATATTTTTTAATACAAAAATACACATTAACATATAGTAATATAAATTAAATATTTCCCGAAATTTTCTTATGTATAACCATATAAAATCATATACCAAAAAATGTGTTACTGTTAATGATACACATAACTATATATAATCAGATATGGTTGATCGCATAAATTGAGGTTTAATATACAATAAGATATAACCCAATACATAATCACATATAAACCCAAATCGAAGAAATTTTCTAATTCATTTTAGATATAATTTAATATAAACTTTAATCAAAATTATTTCTAAGTTGCTTTACATATAACTTTGTATGGTAAATTATCAAAAATATTTTCCAAGTCATTTTAGATACAACTTTATATAATTTAGATTCCAAAACATTTTCTTAGTCATTTTATATATAAATTTAGATAAATTTTAATTTAAAATATTTTCTGAGTCAATTTTTGATAAAAATTTATATTATTTAAAATCAGAAAAAATTTCGAAAGGAAAATATTTTTTATATCAGTTTTACAATTCAAACATATTTTAAAACCCAACATATTTTGGGTATAAATCTTAAAATCCAATTGTATTAAATAGTATATAACTATATCAGATTATTTATAATATGATTCAATTAGATGTGCCCAATTTTGGGATGCAATTGCATCAGAGTATATGCAATTGTATAATATTAGATTGAATTGTATCAAAAATAATACAATCTGATATAATTTTATAGACCCATTTTGCGGATCAAATTATACTTATAAACAATAGACTGGCCATAGCGTTATATAAAAAATTAAAAAATGTTAAATCCAAAAGTTTTCGCACTGAAAAATATGAAGTTGGGGATAACAATAATTATGCATATTTAAATTTTTTTTTTTTAGTTCTGAGTACCGCCGGGTTGAGCCCAAAGTTTTATTATATTACCCATTCATCACCCTTTCTAAAAATTTTGTGCTATAAGCGACAACAAGACAAAGTGATCTAACGGTGTATTGATGTTTTTTGAAATGAAATTTTGTGAATAAAAAAAACATTAAACTCCCAGCAAAAACAGACATTACCGAGTAATTAAGCGAGTAAGTAGCACACAAAGGGTTTCACTGCTTACCAGGCTATTTACTCGCAACATTACTTTTGTTCGCGATGTCCAAAAATTCATGGGTGGTCATTACCCTCTCGCTTACAAAAAAAGTGCGAATAACGAGTTACCCATAGTAAAAGAATAAGTAGTTACTCACAAAGATAGAATAAGTGGGTACTCAGAAGTTAGGAAATAAGTGGTTACCCTACATTGTAAAATAGTTGGTCATATTGGCAAAATAAAACTTTTTACCTTGGAAAATTTCCTATTTAGTTCAAAACAAATTTATAAATATGTAAAATGTTAATATAAAAAAGACTTAATCAGTACTTATTTAATCAATTACCAGTAAGTGATTACTTTGCACGAATATATAAGTACTTCTATAACTTATTATCGGTAAGTCATTATTTTGTATTTTAAAGTAATGCAAAAGGTAATGACCTATCATTACTTGGTAATCCGTATGGTAATGACCTGTCATTACCAAGTTTTTGCTGGGCTGTTGAACATTACTTGATACTTCTGCTGCTTTACTGCGTAAATACGGTGTCAATACGATCTTCGGATGAAATGCGTTATTGTTAATTATTAAGAAGTTTTAATATTTGATACAGTGGTGCCCAAGAGAGAAACTCTTAAAATGAGAATGTGTTGGTGGTTTTACTAAAAATGAGAAGGTATTGGTAATTTCATCAAACAAACCGAAATCATCCTTTCTTGTTGACTGCTTTTTCAGCAACTAATCGATTTTTTTGATTGTTTATGCTCTCGATTGTGTGTTTTATTTGCGTTCGGCTTCTGTATGTGTAAAAAGCCGATTGTTGACGATTGTTCTTCGTACCCCAGAGAAGTGTTTGGTCGACTCTGATTTGATGTATACTAAATTAGTGAAAATTTTGCAGTTTTAAAGTAAAAGTGATAAGCAGGGTTATCGTCGAGAATTTTGAAAAAGTAGCACAAAAAGTCGTTTTTTCAAAATAAAGTCGCACAAAAAAGTCATTTTTCAAAAAAAAAGTAGCACACTTTTTTTTAACGGTTTTTATTTAAACAAAACACATCCAACGAAAAGAAATAACAATTTAAATAAGAAATCCACGAAAAATTTATTATTTTGTAAATTTGTTTCTGTGTTTTTTACAAGTTCAGAGTTGATAGCATCGAGTCACTTTTAACTTATTAGTTAAATTAATTTTCATTAAAAATGCGTTCTTATTCCATTGAACTAATTTTTATGTTATTTTGTCTTAAAATTTAGGATTAAACTATATTAAGTTTTAAATTAGCATTTGTCGTAAATTTGTCATTTTTCTATGGATTAAACTTAAAAAATCTTACTACACTGAGAGAATTATCTGCATGATATCAATGAATTTTTGCATTAGATCTATGAATTGTCACTGAAATTCGTCCATTAAACCTTTTCATTAAATTAATGCAATTTTTCATAAAAGTTAATGAAAAATTTCATATTATTTATTAAAAATTTAATAGGACTAATGAAAAAGTATCATTAAAAATATTTTCATTTAAACTATGAAGCTTTTTCATAGAGTTTAAAAAATTTTTCATTCCTATTGTGAAGAACACTTCATTAGTTTAGTGAAAAAATTTCATTAAAACTCGTCCAAGGAATTCTCTCTGTGTATTTTAAAACGATAGCACATTAGCACTTAAACTTTGAATTCCTTTATTATATTTTCATGTCTTTGCTATAAGGCTTACATATGGGTGGGGCTATTTCCCATATTTTTAATTTCATAATCAGAAAATACCTTATTTCTCGGAAGCTAAGCTAGATACAGCACAGTGGCCAAAAATTCGTCCCTCCGCACCTATAAATTTCTCCTTAAACTACATTTACACACGAGAGAAAACTGCTAGAAAGAGAGCAAAACACACCTATAACTTGCTTAAATCATTGACAATAGAGATATTTCGAAGTTTATTTTGCTATATCTCCAGTAGTTTTTTCTCGCGTGCAAAAGTGTCTTTATAATCTACAACTCTCAATAATAAATATGGTGATATCTTGGGTTGGATCCGGAGTGTCTAAAAATCCACATTTTAAGCGATATTTTACTAGAAATTTTTTACACCAAGTAAAATTTCTCTTGAATTTAGCTTAAATTTTTTACTTAAATTGTCCATATATGTAGCAGTTTGTAAAAATTTTGTCTACACGTGTGAAAAAGGTTAGATTTGACTTGATCTGTTAGATCTAATTAAATAACATTCTATATAATTATTTTATTACTGACTTTACAAAAAAGGGGGAAAAAGTCGCACAAAGTTAGGAAAAGTGGCAAAATTAGGCTAGTTTGAAAAAGTCGCACATAAAGTCAAAGGCCGTAAAAAAGGTTGCAAATTGCAACTTTAGTCACACAACGGTAACACTGGTGATAAGAGAAACAAGCATTTAAAAAATATTTATTTGGAAAATACCTAACCCTCATTTTGATCTCTAAGCTTGAATAAAATAAAAACGGTTCAGCGGAATGACCTTGTATTTTGCAAAGTAGAATTATTTTGCCTGAACAACCAAAAAAAGCCGTTTTTGAATTTGTACCCTTACTGTATTTGCCTGTGCAGTTATAGTTACGAATCGGTCCCTGTGTATGTGGATTTATAGCTCGCTCTTATTTTTTCGTTTTATGAAATTCAGTTTGCTCTGGATGACAATGAAAAAAATTTCATTATCATTTAATGATAATGAAATATTTTGCATTAGAAAAAAACATTACTAATGGTAATGAAATCACACTAATGTAAAAAAAACTAATTACAATTGATTAAAAAACCATTTGTTTACAAAAATCTTCATATAGAAAATAAGCTACAATCAGAAATAGAAAAGCCCTCAAGCGAGCCAAAAATATAAACATTTTTCTAAAAAGCTAAAAAGCGGAACGCACATGCACATCTCGATGTGCGAATTCAAATTCGCACATGTACAAGTGCAGACTGGTACTTGCACATTACACATCAAGATGTGTATGTGCAAAATGTGCACACATGTGCGCGCACATGGATGCAAAAAATTGCTGAAATTGAAAAAAGTTTCAAACATCAGAATAAATCGGCAAAACAAAAAAAATGCAAAAATTAGAAGAAATCGCCAAAATTTGAAAAAATGCCAAAATTGAAAAATTTTGTAAAAATTTTGAAAAAATCGTCATAACTTGAAAAAGTCGTCATTATTTGAAAAAATTGCCCAAATAGTCAAAATTTAAAAAAATCGTCAAAAATTACTAAAATCGTCAAAACTTCAAAAAGTCGTCGAAAATTGAAAAAAATTGGAAAATTTTGAAAAATTGCCAAAATTGAAAAATTTTGTAAAAATTTTGAAGAAATCGTCATAACTTGAAAAACTCGTCAATATTTGAAAAAATTAGACATAATCGCCAAAATTACAAAATATCGTAAAAATTTTTAAAAAATCGTCAATATTTGAAAAAATTACCAAAATCGTCAAAATTTCAAAAAGTCGTCGAAAATTGGAAAAAATCGGAAAAATTTGAAAAATTGCCAAAATTGAAAAATTTTGTAAAAGTTTTGAAAAAATCGTCATAATTTGAAAAAATCGTCAATATTTGAAAAAATTGCCCAAATAGTCAAATGACTCACTATGAAAACGTACAACGGTTTTGAAACAGGGAAGTCATAGTGAGTGATCTGCGGAAAAATGAATTCGAAATCGCTTAAATAAAATTTTAGTCGTCCATATTTCGAAAACTAGAAGAGCTAAGGGAAAAATGACTGCACCAAAGGTCGAAAGCCACTACCAATACCCCGAAATCGAAACTAGATTTTGACATGCATAGATAGATTGTAAAATCGCGTTTTTCTCGAAAACTAAGCCTCGTAGAGAGAAAAGGCCTTTTATTTGGAATATACCCAAATTAAATAAGTACAGTTCTATTTCAAATAAGTACATTTCTACTTAAATTTTGAAAATTTTCTCCTAAAATGTTTGAAATTATACAACACAGAGAGAATTTTGCTGGACGAGTTTTAATGAAAATTATCAGTAAACTAATGAAGCTTTCTTCACAAAGTAGATGAAAAATTTCATAAATATGATGAAAAAGCTTCATATATTTTATGAATCTAGTTTTAATGAAACTTTTTCATTGAGTGTATGAAAGTTTTAATAAACGAAATGAAATTTTATACAACATTTTATGAAAAATTCCATTAATTCAATGAAAAGTTTCAATTTTATGCAAAAATTCATTAATATCATGCAGATAATTCTCTCAGTGTAAAATCTAGTATCTTAAAAATAAGTAATTTTTTCTTAAATTTTAAGATGTTTGAAACTTGCGATAAGGCAGAATAAAGTTATTTTTAGTTTATAGATTAATCGGCACGCAGTGTAGCCATTTCAGTGCTTTTCGGGTATTTTTTGGTGCTATTTTCCTTCCCGTACTTGGTGATTTTTTACAAATATCCGTTCAAAAAAGCGGGTATTTACAGTGCTTTTTCAAATTTCTGGCAGTGTTTGTAATGCTTTATATTTTTGGTATTTGTTCGCGTTTTTTCTTTTAATTTTTCTTAAATTTTCTGTCAAAGTGGAAAAAATAATACGAACTATTCAAAAAAATACATTTTTTCACAGTGTTTGTAGTAGCGGAGTGTCGTGAAAATTCTTTGTCAATATCTTTAAGATATATATATGTATATGTATGTGGTGCGCATAGTTCGGAGACATGGCCAAAAATGTGCCCAAACTATGCTGTATATGAGTTAAAATGTCTTGATGCTATGCGCTAGACCTAGGAAGAGTTTGAGGACAGTCCCCAAAACCCCCTGGGGGGTTCCCCATATTTGGTTTCTCAATTTTTCTAGCACATTTGGTTTTTGAGCAAATTGAGGTTAAAGTTAAAAATCTTTTTTTTTTGGCTATTTATACCCTACACCACAAACTGGAGAGGTTATAAAAAGTTTGTACTGATGTTTGCAATACAAAAAAATATTAGACCTAGACCCACCTTTTAGTATACCGAGCGACTCTGAATTACTTTTTGTTTCATGTAGTCGGCATGCCCGACTTTAACTTTTTTAATCGTTTTGAATTGTTTTTACACAATTTTACCTCGAGTTAATGAATAATCACGGTAATTTTATTCGAAAACGCATAGTCGCGCTATATTTCCATTATTGATTTTATGTAGTGTTGTTTTTAATTTTTCCGTCCGTCCGTATGTCTGTCTCTCCATGTATTGTTGTGCAAAAAAGTTAATTCCTTAGGGAAATAAAGGAAAAAATTTATTCCTTAGGGAATTAAATGTACAATGTAATGAATTCCCTAGGGAATGAATTTCTTGACCAAAAGTTGAATTAACTAGAACTGAATGAATTCGTTGGTGAATAAATACATTAAATTTTATTAAGGAATTAGAAAAAATGAATGAATTGCTTTAAGATAAATCGAATGAGAAAAAAAGGATTCATTCAATTCATTAAGTTTGGTCAGGGAATTCATTCCCTTCATTCTTCGAAGTTCTGCTAAAGGTCTGCAGTGAATGTTCTACAAACCATTCTCTTGCATGCGCTGATGTCAGATTTGACGATTTTTAATAATAAAAGTAACAAAAATAGGAAATTTTGCTTATTTGTACTTATTTACATGATATTAAAATTTAGATCATAAAAAAATATAGCGGTTGTATAAATCTTGCTGCTGTTTGCTATATACTAAGGCAATGGGCCTGCAAATCGCTCAATACTATTTATGGAACAAAATATTATGTGCCTTCAAACAGGAACGAACGCAGACTTGTTAATCAGGGATGGAAAAAGCTCGCTCGTTCGGTTTTTGAGATTCATAATCGCTGATTAAGTTCCTTAATTCATTTTCTGCGGCACAAATCCTTTTTTTCCAATCCGCCATTATTTTGAAATTCTTAGTTAATACCCATATCTTAAACCAAAGTTTGGTGGTTAGGTTGCAAAATAAGAAGTACGAAAAAAATTTTGCAAAAAGGAAAAGCCCTTTTTCGCATTCCGCAGTTATTTTGAAATTTTAACTGCGGTTTCTTAAAATTTGTAATCTAGGGACTATAGGACACATTTCATACAATAAAGTTTGGTGGTTGGTTGCAAAAAAAAAAAAATCGAAAAAAAAAATTTGCCAAAAGGAACATTTTTGCTTAATATATTTGTTTACAGAATGTAAATCGCCGATTAAGTTTTGTAAATTTATTTATTATTATTGTGCAATTTTTTAAGTGTGGTTTTTTAAAATTTATAATCTAGGGACTATAACACTGTGACACAAATGGTAGGGGTCAGTGATCGGGAAGGGTTCAAACTACCGGGGAAAGTTATATCGGTAAAAAAGAAGTTATACGTGTCCCGGCGTTTCGCTGGGTCACATCTAGGAATCGAGATATATTGATTTGACCTTTGGTGGTCTTTTTTTTACATAACTCGAGAACCACTAGTCCGATGTTGCTCAAACAATTTTAAAAAAATTAAAAATTACAATTCCTTTAATCTGTTCATATAACGTTTTTCTATATACTCAACCGTTTTGCCGGTAAAAATAAATGTATGAAGAAAAAAATATTTTTTGCCTAAAATATTAAAAAAAGTAATAAACAAAAGGTTATTTGATTTTTATGGTAGCGGTAACAAGCATTTATTTTTACCGGCAAAACTGTTGAGTATATAGAAAAACGTTATATGAACAGATTAAAGGAATTGTAATTTTTAATTTTTTTAAAATTGTTTGAGCAAAATCGGACTAGTGGTTCTCGAGTTATGTCAAAAAAAAATATATCTCGATTCCTAGACGTGACCCAGCGAAACGCCGGGACACGTATAACTTGTTTTTGACCGATATAACATTTCCCGTTGGTTTCATCCCATCCCGATTTTGACTATCGCATAGTGTAATAATATACATTTCATAAAACAAAGTTTGGATAGTTGCAAAAAAAAAATCGAGGAAAATAAAATTTACAAAAAGGAAAATTTTTGCATCAATATATTTATTTACAGAATGTAAATCGCTGATTAAGTTTTTTATTTAATTTTTTCCACCATAAACTCTTTTTTCACTTTCGGCGATTATTTTGCTATTAAGTGTGGGTTTTTAAAATTCATAATCTAGGGACTATAATACCAATTTCTACACCAAAGTTTTGTTCTTAGTTTGAAAAAAAAATTTTGCAAAAAGGAAATTGTTTGCTTCATTATTTTCGTTTGCAGAATGTTAATGGCGGATTGAGTTTTTTTATAATTTTTTTCTACCATAAAGTCTTTTTGTGCGTTCCGCGATTATTTTGCAATTTTTTAATTACGGTTTTTTTTTTAATTTATTATCTAGGGACTATAATGTACATTAGACCGTACCTCAAAAGAAAAGTTCACTGTACCCCCTCCAATATGAAGTATTTTTGCAAGGCAATTTAAAAAAAAAATTTTTTTCCCGAACGTAGTGTTCGCCTTGTTAAATTTTTCGTTATAGCTTCGGCACTTAAAGTCGGATTTTAAAGTGTGATATATCTATTTTTTTGCCTCGAGGAGACCAGTGTGCTGCTATAGAGGAAAACTCCAATGAAACAAAATTTAAAAAGGCTGGGTTTATCGAAAAACTTCCTTAGCAAAAGTTCAATGATTATTTGCTAGCTTTAATTTTCTGACATTAGGGCGGTAAATTTGGGTTGTAGCAACTGAGATCTGGTGGGTAACTATTAGAACGGGATACTTGAGCTCAATGACCCTTAGAGCACAACATTGGCCTCCTCAAGAAAAAAACATCGATGTATCATACTTAAGGATCCGACTGTAAATGCCAAAGATATAACGAAAAATGTAAAATGGCGATCCCTACGTTCGGGAAAAAAAAAATAAAAAATTTTTTTTTGAAAACTCCTTGCAAAAATACTTCATATTGGAGGGTGTACGGCAAACTTTTTTTTTTTGCCTGTAAGGTGGTACGATCTAATGTACATCTCCCAAAGGAAAGTTTAGTAATTACCCAGTGTATAAACAGTAATGACATATCATTATTTTTTGGACTACCAGGAATAACACCCACTTACCTTCTGCATTATTTTAAAACATAATAATGAGTTACCGATAATGACTTATTTTTATAATTTTTTCAAATAGTAAATAATTTTCTTGATTTTTTTGAAAATTTTTTGAAATCTATTTTTAGACTCAATATTTTTTAAACACTGGTAAGGATATATGTAACCACATATTTTTTGATTTTTTTGTATGTTGGCGAGTAAGCTTACTTGTATGCAGCAGGTCAATTATGTTTTTATCTATTAAATATTACATGTCGATATAACTCTGATGGTAGAGCTATTGGCTGGTAATCTGTAGACCCATTATTTTTGTCAGTACTGGTAAGCACATAGGTAACGATATATTTTTTGATTTTTCGTATGCTGGTATGTAACCATAACTCATTACTTTTCGCGACATCGCCATATAATGGTAATAAGAAATGTTATAACAAAAGTAACTAGTTACCATCACCAAGTATGTAGTTACATAACCACATATCTGGTAATGATTTTCTACACTGGGTAGTTGCAGGAAAAATTTGCGAAATATTTTGCAAAACAGAAAATTCTGGCATCGGTATATTTGTTTGCAGAATGTATGGGGAGACTATTCTTCGTTTTGCCCCTCCCTGTAGGAATTTCCAAAAATTCCGTCTTCGCGGCTGTCTACGATAGAGGAGGAATCTTCATACCAAATTTCAACTTCCTGGCTCCAGCACGTTTCCCCTTTGAACCACAGTTACAACGTCCCTGTCCAAAATTCCAAAAACTACTTTCCAGATAAGTTAACTCCTACTCCATGAAACACATATTTTAAATTTCAGCTTTCTAGCAAAATGGGATTAGAATCAGTGAACCATTCAGTCAGTCAGTCAGTCAGTCGCGTTATTCTTTTATATATAGAGATTAGTATCTTGTAGTATTGGAGTATGTTCCTGTTTGAAGTCATATTATAGAACAAAAGCTTTCTCACTGATAGAGCGTCCCGCAATCTCTTTATAAAATATATACTCTTTCCTAAGGGCCAATTTTATAATTAGATTTTTGTCTTAAATATTTCTTACGTAAGTAACAAATATTAACACACAATTTCTAACTGAAGAAACAGTTTTATAGTCAGAATAAAGCATGAAATTTTGTTTGAAAATTATAAAAGCCGCCCTAAATCTATTATTTTTGTAACAATTTTATTGATAAAAAAATTCATTTAATTACATTTATTTCAAAATAAAATTCATTTCACTCTCGCTAAAATGGCAAACAATGAATATGCACACCGGCATGTTGAAACAAATGTATCCAAATGTATGCGTATTATACCGCCAGCCATAGCCACATTTTCTTTTAATGATCTCTCCGTAAATAAGATCATATGTTTCTTATATATCACACTCTGATTAATCCAATTACTTGCATAGACCGCTCTGTGCAATTGATCGAATAGATATTGAATATCACTACCATAATAACATGTTGGATAGATTTGCAATGGTAACGCCAGGAAATAAAAAAAATAGTACACATAATCCATTGTTGTCGAAGCATAAAAGAAGAGTGCAGCAATACCGGTACAAATATTTGCGGCTGTAATACAATACTGTACCAATATGGCTAAGGAGATGATGTTTTCCACGGTTGTATACAAACTGAAAGTAAGATGAATATATATGTTTATGTATAAGTAATTGGTATTATTTCCCTATTTCCACTATTCTGTAAATTTCCTAGTGGGGCGTTTTTGGCCAAAAGTATAAAAATTTAAAAATTTAAAAATAATTATATTTATCCAGTTGAGATTGTTTTTTTTTTTTTATCAATTTAATGGCTTTAAAATCTCGTAATCCTAATTAATATTAAGTTTCATGGGACTTTTCTGACCCAAGGTCACTAGGGGTTAAAGATTTTTTAAACAAATATAAAGATAATTGTAGTCTAACCAAATTTAGGTGATGTTTTTCCGAAAACTGTGTAAAATTTGATGAAAACATTCAAATTTTGTTAAATTTTTTATAAAATGTGCAATTTTTGTAAAATGTCCTGGAAAGCAGTCGCTCCAAACACAAACTCGAATTATCATTTTTCCAATTTATTTTTTTTTTTTTTAATATCGACTATTGCATGGTACAAATATCAATCGACATCTCCAAATTAAGCATTTTAAAACATCTTTAAAATTAATTAAAAAAAAAACACGTTTTTGCATTTTTATCAAATTCGTGGGTCATTTTTGATTCCAGGCAAAAGTGGGTTAATGATATCAGATGAAGTCACAATTCCATATCTAAATAACTTTGACTATACTAAATGAATAGGTGAAATAAAAAGTAAATTTTTTCGAAATTTAGAATTTTGGGAATTTTTAATAGTAATATACTTTTTTTCCAAAATGGGCCATTTTCGTCCAACTTTCGGCAGGGGTGTCCAACATTACACCCCCCATTTCCAATAAAACTGGGGGGTGTAATGAAGGAAAATCGACAAATCGCTATTTTAAGGGACAGTCTAAAAAAATTCTATGTTTTTTTGAGATATATTTATGTATGATTTCAAAATATAAAAGGCGTAATCATTATAACTCCTAAATTCCTTGTAAACCTTGTATAAATACAAGCCATATTTTTTTTGTATGGAATTTGAGATTAAACTCATAAACATACCAGGTTTACACAGTTTACGGGTAGAATAAAAGTTTATATGAGAAGGCTTAAAATGTTAAGATAAAATGGCTTTAGACCTTTGATAACGATAAATGGTTAAAGTTCATTTCAAAATAGTAACTATTCACTTGGCTCAATCATGGCTTCAATTATAAAAGGATGGAAACAATTAATTAATTGTAGAGAAATTCTCAAAAATTAAAATTTTTTTTAATAAATCAGAAATTATCAAATTAAAGAATGAGTTGCAGACCAACTTCAGGCACGCTTTCTGAAGCTTTAAAGCGATATATCAACCAGTCACATAGCTAAAATAATACAAAAGTTAGACCCAAATATGTACGGAAATTTAATAATTTTCCCCAAATTGAACACCAATTTTAGCTATACAAAGTATTCCAAGTTATAGCAAGTTTCATACAATTCAAATAGAGTGCGGAAATTTCAATTGTTGATTTTATATGTCATTTAATATAAACTTTTTTAGGCATTACTAACCCATCCTTGTTGGATGTCAAATACGTATCAAATATTAAAATTTTTGATAACAAATATAACTTAGAATTTTCCGTTGGACTTTATGTTGTCTTTTATACCTAAATCGTCGCTCATAAAATCGTTAACCTTGCGCTGCCGAGTCCAAAAGCGTCCAACAAGTAGTGTATAGCCAAATCAAAAGGGTTAAAAAATATTTTTTGTGAAACATCCTAAATTTTGCATTAAAAATACAAAAATTGTTTTTTTGGACTTTCTATATTTTCATATATTTAGTTAGAATATTCTTCTACCTTAAGTCCAAATTCTAATATGATATTGTCATATTAGAATTTATTTGTTGTTTCAAAAAGGGGGTTGATCATTTTCATGATAGACAATACAATTTTCCAAAATTCCCAAAGATTTGTAAAACTTCAGTTTTACTTATAATTATACAGAGTTTATGAAATGGAGAATTCGCAAAAAATCATTAAACTTTTGCTAAGGAAGTTTTTCGATAAATCCAGCAGAAATTTTAAATTGCTCTAGTATTAGTTAATTCTGGCTCTTCTGATTACAAAAACATACATTGTGTAGGCTGTGATTAAAAAAACTTCAATTAGCCACACTCAGCGCTATGCCGACCGCGGTGTGTCTTCTTAAGAGGTGATGTTACGAGTCATAGCCTGTGCAGAGGGCTGCCGGTGCAATCCGCGTTCATGGCAATACACAAAAAGTTTTTCATATAGAGACAAATAAACAATTAAAAATTACTTTTATCAGTTGACACATAAACTAACCACTGACGAGTCTTTGGGTGAGGCGAAACTGCGGCAGTCTGGTGATTTCCTTGTGTCTGTTAAATTTTTCAATAAAAATGTTTACTTCTTCTGCCCATAAACCAGCTCTAGAAACAATTCCTTATTTGAGGGTGTACCGTGCATTTTTTATTTTACCTATAAGGTGGTACTGTCTACTGGGCATAGTAGTGAGAATGTCTGGATTACATCCAGAAAGGCTAGTCCAGATTACATCTGTCGGCCTAGTACCGACAGGGCTTGGATTACATCCAGAGAGACTTGAGCATATTACATCTGCCAGCCTAGTAGCGACAGGGGCTGGATTTACATCCAGAGAGTTTGGCGCGGATTTACATTCGCCAGCCTAGGAGCCATAGGGACTGGATTACATCCAGAGAACAGATTCAAGTATTCGGTAACTCCTTACGTTTGGCGCCTCAACGCAGTATTCGGTCATGCCAGGCAACTTCACCCAGAAACACATTGTAAAGAATATTTTTTTATTACCACAATAAAACCAAGGAGTGAACCTAGAACTAAAAATATATAAGAAAGGCGTTACACTTATTAAAGAGAAGAAATAAATTTTAATGTAAGAACCTGGACGCCGCTGAGATATTCCAGCGTTAACCCGGGTAACCGGAGATTCCCTACAAGGATAACGACATATCATTAGTTGGTGATCTGTATGGTAATGATCTGTCATTACTATGTTTTTGATGGGACATAAACTCAGTTTTTGAAATAATGTAGCTTATCATGTTTTTACACTAAGCCCTTCAATTAATAGAAATGAAGGGCCCAAATTACACTGGGCTCGAATCGGAGGCATTTTTTTTCCGACAAGCTGTGCACTCAGTGGGTAAAATTAATTCGGGTACTTTTAATCCAGTGGTGCTAGCTGTTTTTCTAGGTTAGATCTTAAAAAAAACATACTTGAATTTTAAAGCTATGAGACCAAGGATCCCAAACAATGCGGGTTTTTTAATTTGTTCAGCATTAATATTTAAATTGGTTGTTTGCTGCCCTCCTCAGCAGCTTTATGTTAAAAATAAATCGGCCCGGTGGCTCAAAAGTTGTGATTGAAAATGTCCTTAAAAATCATTAAAGGAATTAAATATGCTAAAATCCCAAACGTATTTTACAAATTGTGAAAAATGACTTCCTGAAGGCATGTCCCTATCCGGATTTCATTCTTGCCTAAGGAAGTCGTCAGGGGACAACGTTTTTACATTTTCTAGAAATATGTGTTAAGTCAAATTACAAACTCAATGAGAATTTTTTGTTCTCGACTAGGAGCGTTATTAAACATTTAAAATATCAAAGAAAAAACAAAAAATTTACCACAATTTGCTTTGTCATCTTCCAATATACTACTCTGTTGTTTTGACAGATCTAGCAATGTAGTGACATCCATTCATGTATAAACACCGATAGAAAACAATGTTTTCTAAAGTGTCAGTAACATTTAAATTTGCACAAGCACTTAAAAATCTCCATACAAATTTCTCACTTCAATACAAATTTCAGTACATTTAACAAAGCAATAAAATATACAATTTTGTATAAAAAATTTCTAAGTGTTCTCAAATTTTCACTCAGAACTTTTGAACTGTTGTCATGATATTGATCATTTTTAACCCAAAGCTGACTGGGGGAATAACAAACAACCTGGGTAAAAATAAATAGCCACTGGATTCAGCGTACTCGAATTAGACATTGTATGTTCGACGTATTTAGGGAGCTTCCATAAAAAATGTAATAAACAAACATTTTTTTTTGACAGAACGTCACGCTTTGTAATTTGATTTTTCGAGTTGCTTTAAAAATACATTGTTAGGAAAAGTAAATAATATTACATCGCATATTATTTTTTTTTTTCGACCACAGTAGCTCGGAAACAAAATATCACTTTTTTACATCGTTAACCTATATTCGCCAAATATGTGCCAAAAAAAAATAATTTCAACTTTAAAATGAAAATTCAGTCAAATAAATCTCTTAAAAGTCTTCACTGTGGTTATTATATTCATATTTACTTATTTATACTTCGCAAATTTTTATAAAAAATTAACGAAGTCGTTAATTTTTTTTTTTATCAATTTATTGATATAATAGATGATGGCACTTGGATAAATATAAAAGTTTTACCATTTGAAAAATAATAGAATAAAACGTAAGAAAACTACAGTACTTACTCATACAAGTTATTTTGATCTACAACACATCTATTTAGTTTCCTTTCATTGTCCTCCAATGATGTGTCATCATAGCCAATATTAGCCACCCTTATCGATAACATTTGTATATGACCCGATAACATACACAAGGCAGTGGGCGGAAAACAATCGTTGGCAAAATCTTGTATGATTAAAAATGACAAACCAATAATTTGATATGCATTTGCAATATAAAATTTCCAATTAGATGCCATCCAATCGAATGGAAACCAGGCTGGATACAGTAGAGTACGCTCATCGCGTATTAATACTGATAATTCACCAGTTATGCCAAGTAGTACATACACAAGCACAAATACCAAAGCAATTCTGCGTAGTCTAAATTGCAGTTCCTTATAATAACTCAATTCCAAACCATCGTTGATACTTTCATCCAATTTTTGTAGTATTTGACGAAGCTGTTTTATAGCTGGTATTTTTATAGCAAATATAAGAAATTTCATACTACATGCAACAACACTAATACTAATAGCTAAATTTTTAATATTATCCGCCTGAGTTTCACTTTGAAATATCTGCATGCACAAGTGGAAGGGATAGCATATGGTGACCAATGTATTTATTATCAAACTGTAGAATATAAAGGTGATTGTATAGTCCTTATCGATATTCATTGAAATGCCCAATATCTTCCAGCCTAATAAGTGTGGTTTAAAAAATTCAAAAGTGCTTGGCTTAGAATTGTCCACAGTCGTGACTTTAGTTATGGCAATTTCTTTGAAATTGTTGAATGCTGCTTTTAGATCCATTACTGATGTTTAAAATTTTGCTTTTGTTAGTGTTGTTAGTTTTATGCCGGCGCTACTGTTTGTCTACACAGTTTTAAAATTATTTTTGGGGTTTATTTAGCTTTCTATTGCTTTATATACCAAATGTTGTTTTATTTATCTACACTAAGAAAAAAACTCACAGTTGTGTCCACCAAATTAGTTGGAAATCGGAATTATATTTTTCATTTTGAAGGATAATATTATTAATTTCTTATAATTCTTTATGTGGATATTATTAAATACATTCAAAGACGTTATATGAAAGATAATTTTTTAAAAATTAATTTCCAGCTATTAAAATAATTTTTAAAAATTTTAAAAATATTTAACAACACAAAGAAATACCTAAAATTATTTAGACACTCGACTTATTAATTCCGATTGATTTTAGGATATACATAGGTCTCGAATATGAACACCAAATTTTAAATTAATTCCAATGTTTTTTTTAAATATTTGCAATTTTCCGTTAACCGAAAAAAAAGTTTTTTCTTAAATTTTTATTTTTTTTAAATTAATTTATACACCTAAATAACTTATTAATAACCAGGTATGACACTAGCTCCCAAAAAAATCAGCTCATTTTCAACAGAAACTCGAACCCCACATCAAAATAGCCTGCCCAAACTTCTTTGGGCAGAAACCTAAAATCTAGAGAACGATTGTAATTGGAACACTGAAATTGGGAAGCAAAATGAAATGCAACGGCGAGTAAATTGAAATACTAAATTGTGAATCGAAGTGGAATGAATCGGGGAACGAGTGAAATCGGAACAATGTAATTGGAAAAATGAAAGATAATGGTACGGGTATCTGCCTTTGAAGTTATTTGTTGATAAAGAACCCGAAGCAGTTAACTTTTCAACAGATTTTTTTTAAATTCACTTAATTTGCCATGTCTAACTGCACATAAATTGCAACTAAATAAACTTTAAGGCACTACAAAGATAAAAATAGTTTCTAAATACAATTAAACTTTCTGTAAAAACTTTTAATAGAAATTAAGCCTACAATTGATTTTGTAAATACAAATAGTTGAAGCTTTTTCAAATAAATTCAAAGCAAATTTCAACAAACAATGGCCCTTACTATAAAAGAGTATTTTAACTTTAAAGTCGACTTTATTTTTAATCATACGGTTTTGTTAATTTTGTCTATAAAAACCCTACAAAAATATTTATATTTTCAAACATTTTGATTGGTTGAAAATAAATTAACCAATCAATCAATCAATATTTTAACTAAAGTCGACTTTAACTAAAATATACATTTGGAAAATATTGATAGTAAGGCTGAATATTGTTAACTTCATTGTTAAATTTTTTCAATTAACTAGCTTGTCATATTAATAAACGAGTTTGTTGAAATTCAAAAAAAAAAAAAAAAAATTAAAAATCGAATTTTTTTGTTTTATTAATTTTATTTTATGGGGGATATACATTAATTGCATTAAAGGAATTAAATATGCTAAAATCCCAAACGTATTTAACAAATTGTGAAAAATAATCCCTTGTAGGCATGTCCCTATCCGGATTTCATTCTTGCCTAAGGAAATCGTCAGGGGACGACGAATTGTTAATTTGTTGATTTTTATTTTTTTTTTAATTAAATAATTTAATTAATTAATGAAAAAAATACATATTTTTTCAAAAAATTTTTATTTTTAATAAATATTTAGTTATTTTTCACATACATTTAAGTTATATTTTTATCTACACACACAAAACACTTAAATATTTTTTTATTTTTTTTTTTTATATTTAATTTAAGCTTTTTCATATTTTCTGGTTCATAAACAAACTAGTTCAATTTAACGATTTATTCTGTCGAATAATATGCACTAGTTCATAATTTTTCAGAGTACACAGAAAAGACAAAAAATGAGTTTCAATTACGAAGTTGATTATATTAATTTAAATTTTAATTGATTTTGCTCCTATCACCCAAATAATACTATTAATTGCTGAAAATTCTATACGATTAATTTAAATAAAATTTGATTAAAGTAGTAATAATATCCATTAGAACATTAATTGAAAATGAAAGCAAAAATATGATATGCAAAAAGTGTGTCTACATCATGTTTATATATCTGAAGTACTGCATATGTACTAGGGCGGGTCGATTTGTAGGGAGGCAAAAAAATCGCTCAAATGACAAGGAAAATCGTAATAAAAAACTTTGCCCGAGGAACCATATCTCTAAAATGAATTCTGATGTCCCAACTTTTGACCCGTAGGGTCAAATTTTGAAAAATCCCACTTAGACCCATTTAGAGTGCCCCTAATCGAGTCCAAATGTATGACCGACCCCCACTAACTTTTGAGGGCCGACCTACCCATGCCAGTGACATACCCTCTGGAACCCCTTGGGGGGTTCCCCATACAAACATTTCAAAAAATCACCATTTTTGGCACTTTCGTACTTATTCAGAATTGGTGCTCAAATGTCCCACAAATCTGGATTTTAGGGAGAAACCATGGGAATCTTTCATTTTAGGTAAAGGATGTGTTCAGCGAACTTATGTAAAACTCTATGCGGAATATTTTTGTGGAAGATTTTAACCCTCTAACTCTTTAACTTATGGGTTTTTTTTGTCCTTTTTTAAAAAGGGGCCAAAATATTCCCTTTCATTGAAGAGTTAGAGGGTTAGAATTTTCCGCAAAAATGTTCCTCGTAATGTTTCACAAAAGTCCACTCAACACATCATATACCTAAAATGGAAGGTACACAAAATAAAAAACATCCATTTCGCTGATTTTTTCATGTAAAATGACAAAAATGGTGATTTTTTGAAACGTTTGTATGGGAAACGCCCCAGGGAGGTTGCAGGGGTTGTGCCACTGGCATGAGTGGGTCGGCCCTTCACAGTTTGGACTCGATTGGGGCACTCTAAATTGGTCAAAGTGGGATTTTTCAAAATTTGACCCTACGGGTCAAAAGTTGGGACATAAGAATTCGTTTCAGTGGTATGGTTCTTCGGGCAAAGTTTCTTATTTTGATCCCTAGAATACGATTTTTCTGTCACTTGGGCGATTTTTAAATCGACCCGCCTTAATATGAATGTATTTGTTTCGTTTGTGAACTATAAATTATTTGGTTGTTAAACGGAAAATTTTCTATTTATTCATACAGTTTAAGAAAAAAAGAATATGGGAATTATGGAATACATATTTATGTAGCAACTATTTACTGAAATATTTAAAAGTCAATTAAAATATTAATTGATTCAATTAAGTATTTGTTTAAAAACAATTTTTATTTTTAATATATGTTTAATTTAATATTTAAGTTTACAATTTTTTTTATATATTCCAATCATCATTTTCTTATTGCGGACAACTGATAAGTTGGGGTGATACCCACGAAAAAAAATGTATTGTCTATCATGATAATGGTCAACCTTTTTGAAACAACAAATAAAATCTAATATGACATATTAGCATTTGGACTGGAGGTAGAACAATTTTCTAATTAAATATAAATTTCTTTTATTTTCAATAAAGTTGCAGATTTTCTGTTGTCTTTAGCTTGTAGACAACTATATTGAAAACGAGTGAAAAGGTTAAAGTCGGGCACGCCGACAATACCCTACACCAGTCTGGTTAAAAGCCAACTAATGTTTGGATCCGAAATTCGAATGGGTCAAAATGGGACTTGTGTCAAAATTTTCTATAATGTGAGTCAGCGAACCAAATTTCATTAAAATATCTTAATATTTGCGACCTGCAGTTTGTAACCAAGCCAATTTTGGGGGGACCCTTATATGGGCACTAGGTCTAAACATGGACCGGTGTTAACCAAAATCAATAGGCTTCGTCCTTGGGCCGACATAAGTCGGTTTACCAAGTTTCATCAAAATATCTTAATATTTGCGACCTGTAGAGTGCGCACAAGAATGCGTGGACAGACAGACAGACGGACGGACGGACAGACGGACATCGTTAAATCGAAATAAAAAAAAATTCTGAGCCGATCGGTATACTATAAGGTGGGTCTAGAACCAATATTTTTTGGTGTTACAAACAGCAGCACAAACTTATAATACCCTGACCACATAGTGGTGTAGGGTATAAAAAACACGTGGAAAGTAATAAATAGTTAGTAAAAAAGTTGTTAAAATTTTGCGATACTTTTATCTGTGATACCGTTGCATCCCTAGTGATCTTTTCCGGATCTGGCCTATTTATGTCATATTAGGATGTTTTTACTTACTCCAGTGCAACAAAAGTTTTGTCCATATTGCTCTGTTCATACTGGTCTGTAACTCGAAATTTATTTGTTGTTACTGAGATTCAATAAAGTAATTTATTAGTATTTTCACCCATATAATAGGGATTATATTATGAATCGGACCACGTTCTTCAATCCCAGTACACAAATTTTACCTTATTGACCAAATTATAGCAAAACCCCGCATTTTATCTAAAGCCGCTGAATTTATATAGCTGCCATTGCAAAATGAAGAGAGTAAGAAATTTAATATTTGTCATTTCAATTTTCAATAATTTACTCATCACATCCCCATAGTGCAATACTCAAATTTTTAATTTTCGTTTAACATATTTCTTAAAAAATTGTTAATGGAGTTTTGAAAAATTTATCAGAAAAAAAAAAAATTATTTTTGGCCATACCCAGGTTACACATCCCCATAGTGCAATACTAAAATTTTTAATTTTCGTTTAACATATTTCTTAAAAAATTGTTAATGGAGTTTTGAAAAATTTATCAGAAAAAAAAAAATATTTTTGGCCATACCCAGGTTAGAGTTATTCTCGAGAGACAAAAAAATCGTATCTAAGAAAAAGTAGTATTTTTTTTCATTGTAAATCCAAGTTCAGTTGTAACAAACAAATTAATTCCCTAATTTGATTGTCATAGCAACCGAATTTGGGTATGACAACTGAATTCGGTTGCGGCAACCAAATTCCGAAGTTGTGGCAACGAGTCAATTTAAGTGGGAAAAGTTGTCAAGACCAAATTTTCATGAGAGATTACTTAAACGTGAATGCTTTTAGTAAAGAGTTGTTCTTTCAAACGCGTCATATATACCAGCTGCAATTAATATTGTAATTAATATGCATTTTTATTAATTTTAATTTAGTAGGTTTGAGGTTAAGAAGCAGAATAAACCTATTTTCTAAAAGTTATAAACACATTAATTTGCAAATCATACTAGATTTAATTTCTGCCTTTTTCTATGGACAGGCTTCATCAGTGATTTTTCATTAAATTGTACTACTGTTTATATTTTATTGTCCGATTGTCTCTTAATGATAATTTTTTCAACAACACGTCGCACAGTGCTTCGTCCCCATATAACGATTGGACAAAAATAGAAGGAGTGGAGACAGAATTTTGAAATTTGGTATACTGACATAGAACCCCTTAGTTAAGAAAAATTTTAATTTTTGGACATATCGGGCCAAGGACACGCCCACCTCCCATAGGTCCTGAAATCTAAAAACAATATATTAGCTATATAAATGGACGTAAAATTGGGATGCACATAAAACTGGAAACGTTAGTGTCAATTTTTATCAAATCGAACCAAGGAGTTTTAGTCCTGCCATATATGCTTTATTTTAAAATCTTTATAAAACCTGCAAAAATGATCCGATCAAGCCATATTTGTGCCAAATTTGGGTAAAATCGATTCATTATTAAAATAAAAAAATGCCTTTCACAAAAAATGGGTTTTAAACGTTTAAAATGATTTTTCTAAAAAAACTAAAAAATTAAATAGGACTAATATAGGAAACCGTGTGAATCCTCCATTTTAGGCATACTGTATGTTCAGCGAACTTATGTAAAACACTACGAGGAATATTTTTGTGGAACATTTTAACCTTCTGTCTCTTCAATTAAAGGGACTTTTTTGACCCCTTTTTAAAAAGGGACAAAAACGACTCGTAAGTTGAAGAGTTAGAGGGTTAAAAGGTTCCGCAAATGTATTTGCCATGAAATTCTACTATAAGTCTCTAAAGACATCAGCATTGAAAATTTAATTTAAAGGCCAGTAATAAGTAAAAACTTAAAATGTGTTTAAGGGTTAATTTCGTGCTTATTCAGAATTTGCGCTCAAATGTTCCACAAGGCTGGATTTTAGGGAGAAACCATGGGAATCTTCCATTTTAGGTATTGGATGTGTTCAGCGGACTTTTGTAAAACACTACGAGAAACATTTTTGTGGAACATTCTAACCCTCTAACTCTTCAAATTATTGGTCTTTTTCCCCCTTTTTAAAAAGGGCCCAAACAATTCGCTTTCATTGAAGAGTTAGAGGGTTAGAATGTTCCACAAAGCATTTACAGTGTTGCCATATTTGAAGCCCTTCATCTTTCACCACCTTTCACTTCTTCTCTATCCCCTTTCCAAAGGAAGCAACACGTTAATTAATAGGAAGAATTTCCTGAGTCCTTGAATGTAGTGTAGCTAATGCATAGTTTTCTTTCCTATTCAGCTTTCTGTTATTGTTTTTTACTTTCAGAAGTGATCAAACAAACACATAAAAACATTCTACTTTAGATTTTTCTTCTAGATCTTCTAATCTCTTATTTTTAATCGAATTCGAAACAGTCTTTTCTCCGGGTGTTCAATTTTATACTTAATTTTTAATTGTTTTTTGTTACTATTATTAAACACGTTATTCCTATTATTGCCTTTCTGACAAGTATCGAAAATGTATTTAAATTATTCAAAAAATATAATAAGCCCTAGTAGCCTCTATTGAGTTTGTTAGTTGTAAGTAGGGTATTCAATCATTATTTGATTAATCGAACAGTGTAGCTCAAATAATTATTTCAATATTTTAAAATGCCATTTTTCGAATAAGGAATCATTCGAATAATTTAATACGATTGTGGGCGTTGTGGTGTAAGTGGTTAAAAAAAATGCTGCTCTAATGGAGAAATTTGACATCTCGCGCAATTACAATGTTGCTATAATTGAAGCTCTCTTTTACCATTTGTCATGCCCTGTTCAAAGAAAGTAACACCTTAATTAATACAAAGAATTTCCTGAGTGTTACATATAAGAACGGAGGAACGAGTTCCGGAACCAGTTCCATGGAATCGATTCTGTTGGAACCAATTGCAGAATTGGTCTGATTGGCAAACGATTGCCAAAAATTGGCCTGGGAAATTTCATTTATTTATTGTGAATAAAAATGTGTTCATTGTGAATGGACTTGTATTTATTGTGACTGAAAATCCATCAATTGTGAATTAGTAATCCATTTATTGCAACTTTTGCTCAGTTTAACCTTTTCGTTATTGATTTTATTTGCCTGAATAATTTTTGACCAAAGTTTGTGAAAATATATACATTAGAGCGTACCACCTTACAGGCAAAAAAAAGTGCGCCGTACACCCTCCAATATAAAGTATTTTTGCAAGGAGGTTTCAAAAATTTTTTTTGTTTGCCGAACCTTTGGTCGGATCTTAAAGTATAATACATCGATGTTTTTCTCTCGAGGAGGCCAGTGTTCTGCTCTAAGGGCCATTGACCTCAAGTATGCCGTTCTAGTAGGGTACCCACCAGATCTCAGTTGCTACAACCCTAATGTACAACCCTAATGTCAAAAAATTAAAGCTCGAAAAAAATCATTAAACTTTTGCTAAGGAAGTTTTTCGATAAACCCAGTAGAAATTTTTATATATTGGTTGCCGAACGTAGGGGCCGCCTTTTGAAATTTTTTTTCATTGAATTTTTCCATTATAGCAAAACACTGGTCTCCTCGTGGCAAAAGAAATCGATATATAACACTTTAAAATCCGACTTTAAATGCCGAAGCTATAACGAAAAATTGAAAAAGGCGACCCCTACATTCGGCAAAAAAAAATTATTTTTTTGGAGTTGCCTTGCAAAAATACTTTATATTTGAAGGTGTACCGCGTACTTTTTTTTTGCCTGTAAGGTGGTACGGTCTAATGAACCGTAATATTAATTTTAACCCTTTAACGACCATAGGCAAGTATGCTTGCCCAAGGGTTTTTCGCACTTATAATTGCCCAGACAAAAGATAGAGTAAATTAGGTTGTTCATAAGGGGTGTGCTATCTGTTGTATCGTTGTATCGTCCTAACAAAAAACAGAGTTGTTAAAATTTTTATTTGTGTTTAACAACGATTTTCTATTCAGTTTTCTATCGGTTAGCACACTCAAACATAGGACACTAAACATACGTAAAAATGTTGTATCGTGCTATTCTCAAATGTTGTATATTTTCAATTTAATTTTTAACAACTCTGTTTTTTGTTAGGACGATACAACGATACAACAAATAGTACACCCCTTGTGAAAACCCTTAATATTTCAAAAGGTGATTTGTAAAGGAGAATTGGGGGAACAGAAATGTAGTAAGCGGTAAATCCCTACCTAGTACCGCTTTCGCCTTGGTTATTTGGAATTCTTGATTTAAGGGGTAAAAAGCACAAACTTTGGCAAGCGAAATGGAAGGCAAGCAAGGGATCTATGACGCCAATTTTTTGTAACATATCCATAATTTAGTTCCAGATCACGAAAATAAATTAATAATAAAAATCGGTTCGTCCGGAACGGCAGGGTCGTCAAATCGCAAATATTTTTTGCAAGCTAAATGAGTGGTAAGGAGGGGTTCTACGGAGCCAATTTTTCTTGGCATAACCATTATTAGGTCAGAGATTATGAAAATAGCAAAATCTTCAAAATCGCTTCGGCAGGAAATGTATGGTCCTCAAAGGGTTAAGTAAACCTTTTCCTTCTGTCATTGGCGATTTTTCGCCAAAATTGGTTGGCAGCACTGCTGCACAGGTCATAGATTATAAAAATTAAAAGTAATTATTTTCTCGATTGAAATAAAAGTACGATTAATTGAATACCCTACTTGTTACTATCTCCTATTCGTTTGACAAATTAAGTAATAATTCCCAATTAAACTATCACAAATTAATAATGAGTATTAATTATATTAAATATCTACATTTTAAATTAGTCTGTTATTTTGGGAGTAAGGTTACTATTTGTTATAATGGATATATTAAGGATTTAATTGGAAGCAATTTGTAATTGCGTCAACAATATAATTTCAGCCAGTATGACGAAAGAGGCGAAAACAAAATCCTTAACACCATTGCCACATTTGATGATTTATCGTAATTTTGTATCGAATGTCGTCATTAGAAATGCGAAACAGAGTAACAACCTAAATGTTGTAAACTTTAATGTAACGGTTTTATTTATGATTCATTTGAATAAAATAAATTCCTTCACTAAGAGTAAAATTAGAATATAAAATGCTTTTAATATCTGTGTTTTTAATTATCCCTGGACAAATTTAAAATGATATTGAGTAATTATGAAGACCTGCCTGGAACTTAATTTCTATACAAAATTTTATCGTTCTATAATCAAAACTAGTTAAAATGTTAGTTAAATTGTTTTGAAATTTTCACAACGAAATCATTTAAGCCCTAGTAAGTGCCCTATACGATACATATAATCTATTCTCCGATCACAGGTGTATTTTTAAATAAATAAAATTTTATAAAGAAATTTTTATATTTAATTTACAGCAACTAAAATTGAACAAAAAAGTTAAAATCGGGCATAGCCTCCCACCTCCCATAGGTCCTGAAATTTAAAAACATTATATTAGCTACATAAACGGACGTAAAATTACAAAAAGTATCCATTGAGATGCACATGAAACTGGAAACATTTGTGTAAATTTTTTTCAAAATCGAAGCAAGGACTCTTAGTCCTGCCATATATTTTTTAGTTTAAAATCTTTATAAAACCTGCAAAAATTATCCGATTGCGATGAAATTTAGCACGTTGATATAAGGTCAAGCCATATTTGTGCTTAATTTGGTTAAAATCGATTCATTAATAAAGAAAAAAAAAAAATGCCTTTGACAAAAAATGGGTTTTAAACGCTTAAAATGATTTTTCTAAAACAAAAAAAAATTAAATAGGATTAAAGTAGGAAACCATGTGAATCCTCCATTTTAGGCATAGGGTATGTTCAGCGAACTTATGTAAAACACTACGAGTAATATTTTTGTGGAAACCTTTAATCTTCTAACTCTTCAATTAAAGGGACTTTTTTGACCCCTTTTTAAAAAGGGACAAAAACGACTCGTAAGTTGAAGAGTTAGAGGTTTAAAATGTTCCGCAAAAATATTTGCCATGAAATTCTACTATAAGTCTCTGAAGACATCAGCATTGAAAATTTAATTTAAAGGCCAGTAATAAGTAAAAACTTAAAATGTGTTTAAAGGTTAATTTCGTACTTATTCAGAATTGGCGCTCAAATGTCCACAAATCTGGATTTTAGGGAGATACCATGGGAATCTTCCACTTTAGGTATAGGATGTGTTGAGCGGACTTTTGTAAAACACTACGAGCAACAATTTTGTGGAACATTCTAACCCTCTAACTCTTCAATGAAAGGGAATTTTTTGGGCCCTTTTTAAAAAGGGGAAAAAAGACCCATAATTTGAAGAGTCAGAGATTTAGAATGTTAGAGGGTTAGAATGTTCCACAAAAATGTTTCTTGTAGTGTTTTACAAAAGTCCGCTCAACACATCCAATACATAAAATGGAAGATTTCCATGGTTTGAATGTTAAACACTCTTAAATGCGTGAAATTTGTGTAAAAATCATGAATTTAGGCATTTCAAAAAATCGATTTTTTTTTAATTAGTGGTGAAAAATAGTAATTCATTTTTTAATGATCTATTATATAACAGTATAAACTTACAAAAAAAAGGAAAAAAAAATATCTAATTTCATATAATTTTTTTTTATACTCCATCAAACTTAAGTCATTTTTGGATTTTCAACAAAAAAAATGTGTTTATCGGAGCAATAAAAGATAATTGTTTTGTAAACATATACTAAAATCCATATTTTAATTTAGCTACAAATATATTAAAGTAATTAAAAAACAAATCTTCGAACAAGTTTTTAAAAAATATATTTTTGAGAATTATTTTCGTGAAACAATTAAAACCCATTTTCTGTTAAGTCATTTTGGCATAAAATTCTCTGAGTTTAGCTCCCTCTCTTGGCGGCAAAAGCAATCACACCAAAAATTTTTTTTTACATTTGTTTGAGTTACTTTCTTATGTTTAAAAAAATCCTTTTTTAATCACAATTTGAGACAATCATTTTTTTTTTGATTTTTGTCCATGGGACGAAGCATAGGGGGGCGTTCTATACACTCAAAATAGTTTGTAGTTTAAATTAACTGAATATGTAATTTAAAATAAATGAAAAATAATTTGAAAACCGATCTACTGACTTTTCATTTAAATCAAAGGCACTTTTCATTTATTTTTAAATGTTAATAAATAAGCTACAAAATCATTAAAAATAATGATTTTTCATTTATTTCGTTTTTTTAAATTTAAAAAAATTAACTAAAGGGTTCTTCAACAGGGACGCTACAAAAGTAGAAAGACAGGGACAGCAAACGACGCCATATTTCTTGCCGCTCTTTTGACATTTCTCTTCAGTAAGGTTTGCCATTTCATAATGGAAAGATATACGAGCCAACAACGAGTCGAAATTATTAAAATTTACTACCGACATTCGGAGTCAGTGGCCTCAACGTTAAGAGCGCTACGTCCAATTTGTGGTCGTCATAATGAATGGCTTCGTCAATAAACAAAATATTCGTTATTGGTCAGACAGCAATCCACACGTACTCCATGAGTCATCATTGCATCCCGAAAAAATTACGGTTTGGTGAGGTTTATGGGCCGGCGGCGTCATTATGCCGTACTTCTTCCGTGATGATCAAGACCGGCACGTTACTGTGAATGGGAATCGCTACCGTTCAATTATAACCGAATATTTTTAGCCCCAATTGGATGATATGGACTTGGAGGACACGTGGTTCCAACAGGACGGCGCCACAAGCCACACAGCGAATGTCACAATCAATTTATTGCAAACCAAGTTTGGAGCTTGTTATCTCACGAAATGGTCCCTTCGATTGGCCGCCTCGGTCGTGCGATTTGACGCCGTTGGACTATTTCCTGTGGGGCTACGTCAAATCTATGGTCTATGCCAACAAGCCAGCGACGATTGATGAACTTCGTACGAATATCGGCCGATTTATGCTTGAAAACCGTCGAAAATTGGGTTCAGCGTCTGGACTTCTGCAAGCGTGCCCATGGTGGCCATGCAAAAGAGATCGATTTCCATACATAATGGCATCGAAAGTACTTTCACAGTAATAAAGAATTTCATTGATATCCAAAACCGTTTTTGTTTTATTTAAAAAAACTTTTGTAGCGCTCTTATTGAAGAACCCTTTACAAGAGTAAGAATAAATGATATTTACCTAGTTTATTTCGGAAAAGGAATTCTTTTTTAAACAAAACATTTTTAATGAAATTATTAACTGTAACAGAAAATCCGCATTTATGTGTAGTTTATTTTTTAAATAAACGACAAAAACAGTTAAAAATATATTTCTTTGTATTTTAACTGTATAATCATTTAAAAATAATTGTACGGATAACTTTTTAAATAAACTACAGTCAGTTACTGTAATAATATTTTCAGTTTAGGCACTGGGTCTAAACATGGACCAATTATAACCAAAATAGGCTTCGCCCTTGGGCCAACGTAAGCCGGTATAATAAATTTCGTCAAAATATCTTCATATTTGCAGCCTATAGCGTACGAATCAGATATGGGCGAAAAGGCGGACAGACGGACGGACAGACGGACATCGTTAAATAGAAGTAACAATTGATATTAAGTCGATCCGTCCCAGTGTAGAAAATCATTACCAGATATGTGGTTATGTAACTACATACTTGGTAATGGTAACTAGTTACTTTTGTTATTACATTTCTTATTACCTTTATATGGCGATGTCGCGAAAAATAATGAGTTGTCGTTACACACTAGCATACGAAAAATCAAAAAATATATCGTTACCTATGTGCTTACCAGTACTCACAAAAATAATTAGTCTAAAAATAGATTTTCTAAAGAATAAATTATATAAAAAAAAATATTTTTTATTGTATTTTTTTTTAAATAAAATTTGCTGGTGCGGGAATCGAACCTGGGTCTACAGATTGCCAGTCAACAGCTCTACCATCTGAGCTATATCGACATGTAATATTTAATAGATAAAAACATAATTGACCCGCTGCACACAAGTAAGCTTACTCGCCAACATACAAAAAATCAAAAAATATGTGGTTACATATATCCTTACCAGTGTTTAAAAAATATTGAGTCTAAAAATAGATTTCAAAAAATTTTCAAAAAAATCTAAAAAATTATTTTCTTTTTGAAATAATGATAAAAATAAGGCATTATCAGTAAGTCATGATTATATGTTTTAAAATAATATAGAAGGTAAGTGGGTGTCATTACTGGTAGTCCAAAAAATAATGATATGTCATTACCGTTTTTACACTGGGGTATACTAAAAGTTGGATCTAGGTTTTGTGTAAAGAATATCAGCACTTATTATACCCTATACTCGTAGTAGTGTAGGGTACAAAAATACCATTTTTTGAGGTTTTCCAAAACATTTCCTTATGGGTACCTCAAAAATTTTTGAAATATTAATAAAGCTGGGTTTTCATTATCTGATTTTGTATCGGATTTTACGTCTGACAAATCAAATTACAAAATCCTATGAAATTATGTGATTGTCAAAAAAATATTTTATATTTGCTTACACCATCAAATGCAAGCATATGAAAACACCTGTTACCATCAGGTTCTAATAACACTATGGAACATTTTTGGGATTATTGTCTAGGGGGTGAGAAATTCCAAGTCAGGGTGATGGTACTAGGTCAGTATAGTAAAACCCTCAAAGGGTTTGGCGTTCGTATGTGTCATTTTTTTTTATGACCTTTTAAATTTTTTCCTTATCTTGATGTAAAGAAAGGACTTAAGCAAAGAAGTATTAAAGATTACGTTTTATTTATTATATCACCCAATATCAATATCTGAAATATAACATACTCGTACGTATGAGTTATATTATTCGAGTTCAAATATAACTCATACGTTCTGCATTAAATTTGTTTTGTACAATTTGAATTTAATTATAAGAATTTTGTTTCCCAAATTACCGTCATTAGGTACTCATATCCATTATATTGTGAGTTTGGCATATATTTTTTTTTTATCATTAGGGACTTGTATACACACATTTGATGTCATCACAATCTCAATGATGACAGTAAATGGTAGTTATGGAACTGATTGTATTTGGAGAATACATATATTGTTTTTACTCCAACCACAATATTATCTTGCTTCAAGTATTCCACAAACACAATCATACAAACAGTTTTGATTTCAAAATACATACTTATACATTAGAGTGTCTCGACAAATTGCTAATTTGTGAATTATTTGAGGTGATAACACGTAAATGATTCACAATAAAGGGCTCAATAGGTAAATTAATTTTGGAGAGGATCTTTAGTTCCCTATCAGTGATTGAAGATGACGATAGTAATGTAGTTTTGCAAACAAGTTTTACTTTTTTTTTCATAAAATTAGTATGGAAAGTTGCATGACGACCAGTTAAGATAAGTATTAAAAACCTTTAGCAGTAACTTTAGTCCGCCATCGCGTTTTTAAAATATAAATTTTGAACTTTTTGCAGCATTTGGCGAGTGTAATAGATTTGTATTCGTTGAGGAGAACTTCTAGTTCCCACTTGTCTTTGAAGTTCTTAAATGAAAGAATTTCAAAAGAATTTTATTTTCATATAGGATTTTTTTTTCACCAAAAATGAACATAGTACAAAAAATTCTGATACCGAAATGTATTTTTTACGAAATTGTATCAGTTTATTTTACCACTACACCACTTTAGTATTGAAGATCTTGTTCAGAAGTGTTTTACTTATTCAGCGTATGCTATTAGATTAAAAAAATTAGTGCTATTTTATAAAATTTGTATTTATCGAGACATCCTGTTACACATAGAAAAATATGGACACGTACACATATAAAAGTTCAATATACTATGAGACTCTTTATGGTTAGAAAAAGACGATTTCTAAAAATAAATATGGTGCATTTGGTAAATATAGAATGTATGCGACTTAGTAAGTCAACTGTCCAGTTAAAAAAAAAAAGTATGTTGCATCAATGTTAAATTTACATTATATATTACACTACTCGTATGTGATGTGAATAATAACTGAAACAATATTTTCAATTTTCCCAAAAAGTGGGCGAACTATAGTAATTGTTAAATAGTACATGTGATTTCTTACAAGTACTGTACCGAATGATTTTTGTAAAATTGAAAGTAGTTCATCATTTAGATTTCAAAATGGAAATTTCTAAATTGAGTACAAAAATATTTGTGAACACCGTAAGATTGTTACACTGTAAGACAAATGGTAGGGGTCAGTGATCGGGAAGGGTTCAAACTACCGGGGAAAGTTATATCGGTAAAAAAGAAGTTATACGTGTCCCGCCGTTTCGCAGGTTTGTAAGGGAAATAATTTTAGTAATTACTTACAAACCTGCTTACAGGTAAGCACCATTTTCTACTGCGTTAAAAACTAAAATAAAAGAAAACTAAAATATAATAAAAATCGGTTAATCGATTAAAGTTTTTATACACGTTCCTTTGTTGGGGAGTCACTGTCAAAATTCGCAAGTTGACAGCACAAGAACTAGCCCAGTATACATTTATAACAACGTTTTCAGACACAATCACCAAACCAAACATTTTCCTACAGGATTGGACTGTAAATACCCATCAAAAATAAATGGAATGACTTCTAAATGAATCACTTCCTTCACTACATCACAAAGAATTACTCCCTTAGGAATGGGTTGTTGTTTAACATATAATGCTGCAATAAATATGCTAGTCATAATGTTTTTTCATAGGTGATAGGAAGTCAATATTTTGTATGGGGGTTGCATAGTGACGTGCTGGCACAGAAATCAGAGGGTTGCGAGTTCGAATCTTACCAGATGGAAAAAAAAAATTTTTGGAACTTTTTTTTACAAAATTAATACATTTTTGTAGTTTTTACTGGGAAATTTTTATTTTTTTTTTTTTTTTTTATTTTTGTACACTCAATTAATTTTGGAAACGGTATAAACATTTTTTTGTTTTTAATTTTCTATTAATTTTCAATCAAATTTTATGGAAATATAAAAATCAAAATAAAAATGTACAATAATTATTCAAATATTTTTCGAATATTACACTTTTGTTGGTATTTAAAAAATTTTAATTTAAAAAAAATCCATTTTGATAAAATTTTTACTAAATATATTTATTATTACACTAACAGAAAAAAAAAATCCTGTAAACATTTTAGTTAGAACTACTTAAAATAAATTAAAAATTACCTTGCAGAAAAAACTATTTTTTATCTACAATACTAATATGCTGCAAAATTTTTTCGGATTTTATCATGGTAATTTGTTATTTTTAATTAGCTAAAAGTTAACTTTAATGTAACTAAAGTTTCGTAAATTCACTAATTTTATTTTTCCTATTCTTATCTTACTAGAATTTAGCAAAAAAAGTGTGCAGTTTTTTTCAAGGTAATTTTTAATTAATTTTTGTAGCTTTTCCTCATATTTTTACAACTTTATTTCTTTCTATGAGTGTAGTATTTTTTTTTTATAAAAACTAACACTTTAAAAAACAATTTTATTTATTTTTCCAGTATATGTTATATATTTTTGTTTTGTTTGTTCATCGGTGAAAAACCCGAAAAAGAACAACTCCCTATTCAACAGTTGCAGTGCTTTAACTACTTCTTTTTCCTCACTTTTTTTGCTGGGTATTGTCTTCCTAAGCCTGTGCTCGCTGTTAAGTTTCTGTTTGGCGCTAGTGGTGAATAGACTACCAGACTACATCTAGTAGCGCAGTTACATAGAGTATCCAGAACGCTGGTTAACATGTCACTAATCAAGACACCACAAAAGGTGTGAGATCATCCGATCTTGGGCCGTTGCACAGTGCTTCGTCCACATGTAATGATTGGACAAAAATAGAAGGAGTGGAGACAGAGTTTTGAAATTTGGTATACTGAAATAGAACCCCCTAGTTAAGAAAAATTTTAATTTTTAGAAATATCGGGCCAAGGCCACGCCCTCCTCCCATAGGTCCTGAAATTTAAAAATAATATATCAGCTGCATAAATGGACGTAAAATTACAAAAACTTTCCATTAAGATGCACATAAAACTGGAAACGTTTGTGTCAATTTTTATGAAAATCGAACCAAGGACTCTTAGTCCTGCCATATGTCCTTTATTTTAAAATCTTTATAAAACCTGCAAAAATTATCCGATTGCGATGAAATTTAGCACATGAATTGATATAAGGTCAAGCCATATTTGTGCCAAGTTTGGATAAAATCGATTTTTTAATAAAAAAAAAATTACTTTCACAAAAAATGGGTTTTAAACCCTTAAAATTATTTTTCTAAAAAAAAAAAAATTAAATAGGATTAACAAAGGAAGCCATGTGAATCCTCCATTTTAGGCATACGGTATGTTCAGCAAACTTATGTAAAACACTACGGCGAATACTTTTGTGGAACATTGTAACCTTCTATATCTTCAATTAAAGGGACTTTTTTGGCCCCTTTCTAAAAAGGGACAAAAACGACCCGTAAGTTGAAGAGTTAGAAGATCAAAATGATCATCAAAAATATTTGCCATGAAATTCTACTATAAGTCTTTGAAGATATCAGCATTGAAAATTTAACTTAAGTACCAGTAATAAGTAAAAACTTAAAATGTGTTTAAGGGTTAATTTCGTACTTATTCAGAATTGGCGCTCAAATGTCCCACAAACCTGGATTTCAGAGAGAAACCATAGGAATCTTCCATTTTCGGTATAGGATGTGTTCAGCGAACTTATGTAAAATACTACGAGGAACATTTTTGTGAAACATTTCAACCCTCTAACTCCTCAACTTACAGGTCTTTTTTGTCCCTTTTTAAAAAGGGCCCAAAAAATTACCTTTCATTGAAGAGTTAGAAGGTTAGAATGTTCCACAAAAATGTTTCTCGTAGTGTTTTACAAAAGTCCGCTCAACACATGCTATACCTAAAATGGAAGGTTCACATGATTTGAATACAAAGCACTCTTAAATGCGTGAAATTTGTGTAAAAATCATGAATTTAGGCATTTCAAAAAATCCATTTTTTTAATTTGTGGTAAAAAATAGTAATTAATTTTTTAATGGTCTATTATATAACAGTATAAACTTACAAAAAAAAAAGAAAAAAAATATCTAATTTTATATAATTTTTTTTATACTCCATCAAACTTAAGTAATTTTTGGATTTTCAACAAAAAGAATGTGTTTTTCGGAGCAATAAAAAATAATTGTTTTATAAACATATACTAACTAAATTTAAAGTAGTAGTAGTTAAAAAAAAATCTTCAAACAAGTTTTAAAAAAAAAATGTATTTTTGAGAATTATTTTCGTGAAACAATTAAAACCCATTTTTCTGTTAAGTCATTTTTGCATAAAATTCTCTGAGTTTAGCGCCCTCTCTTGGCGGCAAAAGCAATCACACCAATTATTTTTTTTTCACATTTGTTTGAGTTACTTTCTTATTTTTAAAAAAAAATCTTCTTTAATCACAATTTGAGACAAACATTTTTTTCTTGATTTTTGTCCATGGGACGAAGTATAGTGCGTTGGTCTCACTTTCCAGAAAGAAATTTTACAATCTGTTGCCAACCACACCAACTCTGCAACTGGTTCCACTACTACTGGTTCGATGAGAGTAGTTCAGAAACCTTTCCCATTGATCTTATAACTTATTGAGATTCTGTCTGAGAACTAGTTTCAGAACTGATTCCAAGGCAACCGATCGCACTTTGGAGCTATAGGAGTGGTTGCTTTTGAGAGACAGGCGAAAAGTAACTACAGCGGAAAAGTAACTATTCTACACATAGAAAAATAAATTAGTTGGAATTCTGTCGAAACCAATGAAATTTTTTCGTTATTCAATAATTTTAATTGCAATTACATAAAATTCGTCATCCGGAAAGTTAAATTTAATTATGAACAGTGTATATGACTAACTGTCACATTGTCCGAAATATTGGCTTTTCTAATCAATATTGAAAAAATACTAACTAAAAAGATGACCCCTAAGTTCGAAAAAAAAATAAATAAATGTTTTGCTGGAATTATCGATAAACTTCCTTAGCAGAAGTTTTATGATGCTCTTCGAATATGAGTATTTCAAATATGTTTTTTGTTTGAATTTAGAAAAGAAAACAACAAATGAATTTTTAGGTTTTTGTTTAAATTTTTATTGATTTTTTTTGTTTATAATAATTTTAGTCTTCTATGAAGTTAATATTTTAGAATTCAAAATTTCTAACAAACTTAAATTGGTTATTTTATTTTCTTTTAGTATACAATTTCTTAGGATTTGTTACATAACTTGGCTAAATTTTTCGATTTTTATTACAATACATTTTATTTTTGCTTAATAAATCTCAAAAAAATTTTATATATAAAAGAAAAAGATATGTAGATTTTTTTTTAATGTATTAAATTTAATATAATAATGATTTTAATGCTATTACTATTTTGTAGTTTTATTTATTATTTCCAAAAAGGAAAAGTTAATTAAATTTACACAGATTATAGCAACAAGGGTTATTAATTTAATAGTTTAGTTTACACTTTTTAACTATATACATATTTTTTTTATAATCTACTAATTCAATAATATTTACATATTTTTGTAGTTTTTTTTTTTATTATTTTTATAAATTATATAAACTATTGGCATAATTCTAGTCGTTTAGTATTTATATTATGTTATTTATTGAATACAGTTACTTTAAATTCTTAAAATTTAACACTTGTTTATCAATGAAAAATTTTTGAGATGAATTTCAAAGGAATTTTATATTAATTATTGTTTTTAATTAACTTTTGAAATTTATACAACCTGGGGCTCAATACAGGTCACATAAATTGAGTAAACATTTCAATATATTTGTATATGTATTATTTTTCTTTATTTTTCATTGAAAAAGAAGTGTTGTTATATAAATTATTATGTTAGTATGTGTATTAAAGGCTCAAATAAAATTAAATTTACTGAGATTCGAAATTTAAATAAATTAAAAAATACAAACGAAAACAGAATCTGATAGAAATAAAATAATTGCAATGGAAATCATGATGGTGCAGTTATCGTGTTTTTATTTTATTTTTATTTTAAACAAATTAATAAATAAAAATTAATTTCGTTCTGTTGTTTTATTGTCAAACGTATTTAAATTATTGAATTGGTTATAAGCTACAAATTCACTCACAATATTTTATAGTTAGAAATAACATAGAATATATATTAAATAAATTGAACACACAATTAAAAAAAAGACTACTGATTTTTCATTATATTCAAACCATTTTGCTAACTATTTTCAAACATTGTTTACACAATCCATAAAATAACTAAAAATGATTGAAGGGTCCGTTAAAACAATTTTCAATTTTTAACTGACAAAAAGTTAGAAAAAAACGATTTTGTGGTTTATTTTTTCATATTTAAGAGTTTTTTTTGTTGTTTGAATTTTTAAAACACTACACACACAATACACACGTTCATATATTTATTGGCTATGTTTGTGTGTATGAGTAAAGAATTTCTTGTAATTTGAGTTGAAATAATTTTGTATATAAACAAACTATTTTAACAAAAAAGAAAACCGAAAATATTTGAACTTTTTTTTTTAAACCGAAAACAACGAAATTATTCAAATTATTTTTTCTAAAAATAGAAAACTAAAAATAGAACATTTAACTGAAAATATCAACTCCTATAGACGATACAGATTTTTTGTAGTTTGGTTTTTATTGACTGATAAAAAAAAGTTAAAAAATATGTTTCAATGTATTTTAATTGATTCTTCAATTGAAAAAAAAACTTTACCTATTACTTTCCAAATAAACCTCAATCGGTTATGGAAAATATATTTGCGAGTGCAGTAAGAAATTCGAGTAGAGCGTCCGCTTGATATGGATTCAACCCCCAAACGCGGCTTAATTAGTTTTTATTGTAATTAAATTAAAATAAAAAGTACATAAAATGAACTTCCTTAACATTGGTTCAAATAGACATCATTTGATTTTAAAAAGCAAAACTTCCACCCTATTACAAACCAATGTTAATTTCATCAATGGAAAACAAAAATTAAAACAACTTCCTATTCAATAATTGCTTTGTTTTTGTTACTTATTTTTCCCTTTTTTTGCTGGATTATAATGTGAAGTTGTTTATTTTGTAGTTTGTGGCGTATGAGTGATTTTAATTAAATTATAGCAACAGATATAACTCATACGTAACGTAGGCCATATAAAATTGAGTGTATATTTTCGATATGTACACTAGGGTGGGCCGATTTGTAAGGACAAAAATTTGTCCATATTGTGACATCGATTTTTCGATAGCTTTTGTCATGAGGAAAAAAAGTTCCACTACGACATATCAAAAAAATCATTTTCGAGGCGCCAAAAATTTCAAAAAACAAAAACATTTCAAATTTCAAAAAAAAAAAAATTTTTTTTCGAAAAAATGATATCGCCATCGTTTTAAAGGCACATCTACACGGGATAGAAATCTCGTAGAGTTTGCGCTAAATTTGTCATCTCTAATATAATTGGCACTAATTTTTGTCGTAAAAGTATCATTTCTAGTTGTCAGGTATTTGTTTTTATTAAAATTGCTGTATTTTAAAGAATAATTTTTTTTTTTCAAAATACCAAAAGGTGCATTTAATAAACTGAAATGTTCAATAATGTTACAAGACATCTTAAAAATTGTTACTAATTAAATAAATTGTGTTTGACAGCAATTGTCAATGGCCTAGAGATTACATTTCGTAGACTTATATAGAGCTGCACTTTCATAAAGTCTAGCGAGTTTTCTATCCCGTGTAGATGTGCCTTAAGAGTACAATTTTACCTTGGATAGGATATATTTAAAAAATTTTAAATCGGCGAATTTTTCTTTTTTAAATACACCTACTAAAAAAACCTTAAAAATTAACGCGTAAAAAAAAGATTGATTTTTCGACAAAAACTTGTCCAGAACCTTAAGAAAAACATTTTGTTTTTGAAAAACTGCTATCGCCATCGTTTTTAGCGTACAATTTCACCTTGGAAAGCTAATATTTAAAAAAAAATTAAATCAGCCGATTTTTTTATTACCTACCAAAAAAAAAACCTTAAAAATAAAAGATGAAAATAAGTAAAAAAATTGAAATTTGGGCGCCTCGAAAATGGTTTTTTTTGATATGTCGTAGTGACCAAAAGCTATCGAAAATTCGATGGCACAATAGCGATTGCTAAATCGACCCACCCTAGTGAACACCCTCAGAAAATTCCAGTTGGAAGGAGACCGTCACAACCGAAATGCTACAACCTAATTTCTTCTGAATGGAGTTTAGTGCAACCAAATTTCCGTAATTCGAAAAAACTTCTCGAAATCCGTTGAAATAAAATCGCTGCACTATCCAAACGAAAAACGGAAGTCCTACAATTTTTGGAGTTCTTAATCCATAATATATCCTTAATAAGACCTTATAGTCCAATCGTTCATTTTTTAAAATTTATTTAAAAAAAATTTTGGAAAAATCAAAATCAAATCAAAAAGGAAACAATGGGTCATATGAATAAAACTTAGCAATTACTTCGAAGTAATTACTTTGGGCTTAGGAATGGCTTTTAACTCCAAATTTACCAATTAGCTGGTAGAATGGCATGAAATGTAAACGAAAATTAAAAAATTAAATTTCTAGTCTACTCCCAAGTAGACTAGATTTGTGAAGTAATTGCTTAAAAAACCCTGTATTTCCCCCTATTAGTAATATCTATTTTTTATTCATATGAGCCAATGGGTCATATGAATAAAACTTAGCAATTACTTCGAAGTAATTACTTTGGGCTTAGGAATGTCTTTTAACTCCAAATTTACCAATTGGCTGGTAGAATAGCATGAAAAGTAAACGAAAATTAAAAAATTAAATTTCTAGTCTACTCCGAAGCAGACTAGATTTGTGAAGTAATTGCTTAAAAAACCCTGTATTTCCCCCTATTAGTAATATCTATTTTTTATTCATATGACCCAATGTTTAGAAATTTCGACCTTATTCGCATTAATTTTAAACGATTTAGCAAAATTCGAGTTGAAAAATGCTTCTTATCTGGCTATCTTAGAATTAATATAATAGAAAAATATTTTTGTAGTGGATTATTTAAAAAAATTTAGAAATTTCTGCTCGAATTTATTGACTAAATAATCTGCGACGCACCGATGTAAGTTGTTTTTTTTTACCGTTTTAAGTTCTTATTGCTTTATAATAAATACATAATAGCATTACTGCAAATTAAGAATTTTTAAACTATTTGATTGAAATGTGATTTGAAATATCAAAGCTTTTGAGAAAATTAAAAAAACTAACATGGTATTTTCCCCTTAAAATCCGTTTTTAAAATTTCAGGGCCAGGGCAATAACTTACAATTTTTTTTCTTCATGCCATATCACAATACAAAAGCCCCACTCTCTGTTTGTCATTAAAAAAAAAAAATGATTCTTCTCACTACGTCAGTGTAATTGCTGTGTAGTTCACCACAAAAATATGACAAATTTTATTATCAAAATAAATAAAATAAAACAAAATAGAGACTTGTTATTTTATTTGTTTTTTATATAATATTGTAAAAATTAATAAAAAATTGCAAAATAATAAGTAAAATGTATTTGATTTACATATTAAAGAGCTGTGAAAAAATTAGAAATTAGTATATAATTCAAATCTTGATCACCTTTTTTTAATATATTTTAGAGAATTTACAAAATACATGCGGTATCAATAAGTCTTTAGAATCTTTAGAATTTGTGAATTTACAAATATACTTGTCTATTAGTTCTTTCGCCAATAAACTGAGGAATTTCCTGAAGAAAAGAAAAATCTTTGTTATCTACGGAAGTTCGATTGATCTTATACTTTTACTTTAGGTAAAATTCTTAAGAATCCTAAGGAAAAAGTCCTTAAAATCTGACCTCTTTTTTAGAAAAAATTCTCTAAAATGTAAACAATTATTTAAAGTTCTCTTCTCAAAATTTTCCTTCAGCAAAATATCTTAAAATCTAGTTTTTTCTGTAGGGAAAATCACAAAGTTCTTTGGAAATTTACGGAATTTCCCTTCTGTAATGTTTCTGTTTAAAGTTTCGTTTAAAAAATTCTCAGAATCAGAAGATTTTTTTTATAAGAAAACATACTCAAAATATGAGAATTTATCTATAAGAAAAAGTTCTCAGAATATGAGTATTTTTCTATAAGAAAAAGTCCTCAGAATCTAGGATTTTTTTTACAAGAAAAAGTTCTCAGAATCTAAGAATTTTTATAAATGAAAAAGTGCTCAAAATCTGAGAATTTTTCCATTAAAGAAAGTCTTAAAAATCTAGGGATTTTTCTGTAATAAAAAGTTCTGAAAATTTGGGGATTTTTCTAAAGTTAAAGAAAAATTCTCTCCCAGATTCTCAGGTATATTTATTGTGGAAAAATTCTCAACTTCTGTGTACTTTTTGTTACAGAAAGTTCTCACATTCTAAAGAATTTCCTTATGAAAAAATTCTCACATTCAAAAGTTTCTCCAAAGAGGCAAATTCTTAGATTCTGTTTAAATTTTACTATAGTCAAATTTTAAGATTCTGGGGAATTTCTCTTATAGAAAAATTATTAAATTTTCAAATTGTGAAACTTTTTCGATTTCATCAGAATCTGAGAATTATTTTATGATAAAAATTCTTAAGAATTTGAGAAATTTTCTATAAGCAAAAGTCCCAAAATGAGAAAGGGTCTTTAGATTTTGAGGAATTTTTTTAATGAAAAAATTCTCAGATCCCAAAGAATTTTCTATGTTGAAAAATAAAAACTATCTTTGCTAAAGAACTGTATTTCATTAAAAAAAAAAATCGGGTTTATTGATCCAACCTCGTAATGAAACATGAAAAACAAGAATATTTCAATCGTTTCAACTTTTCCATCACAGAACGTCAAAAATAATGGGATTATTTTTTGAAAATATGGCAACACTGAAGAGAATGAAAATATGCGAGTATGAGAGAAAATGCAAATAAATTAAATTAGGTTTTAATTTCGAGCGAATACGCAGTGATTTTTTAATTGTCAAATCTTCATAAAAAAAAAAAATAAGAAACGCAGAAGAAGCGGCAGAGTTTTATCTTTATTTTCTACTGGGGAATTTCATAATTATTACTTTAATTTAAACATTATTTTTGTAATATTGGGAATTTTTCGCAAACGTAATTAAATTTTTTTTTGGCACTTTTTCATTGGAGATCCAAGTCAACTTTAGATATCTGTTCTCTATCACATATATCCGAATTATATCTACATCATCCTATTAAAGTTGGAATCCTTATCTTGTCAGTAACAATTCTAATTAGGTAGCTTTTCTGAAATTAGTGTTTTAACTAAAAATTATGTATAATGTTTTATCTGTGTTATTTCGGATTTCGCTTACAACATTATAAATACTAAACTATGAACTACTTCGGGGGAGGGGGGGGGGGGGGAATTATTATACTTTCATAACAAAATAAACTATAACAATTCAAAACAGAAATCGTTAAATTTACTATCTCAAACGGATACTTCTTTAGTAAATTTAGAACGATCATTTAAATTTAAAACCAATTTATCCGGCCGTTTAGTTTTACCATTATTATTGCTACCATTGGAAGCAGTTGCTTGTTGCTGCTGGTGTTGGGCAGAAGTTGATGTTGATGCTGCCGATGCTGGAGTAGGGACTACTATTTTCGAGGTTTTATCTAATAAGGCATTTTTGGATTTTATCGATTCTGGTTGTGAGGATGACAATGTACTTGTTGTAGTTATATTACCCAAAGATAAAGATATGCATTTAAGTTCTATTGTTGTAGTAGAAGAATCGATTTTATGGGGCACCTTAGATTCACTTTTGCTTTGTGAGAAACTAGAAGAAGATTTATCTTCAGTTTCTTCATCATCGTCGTCGTCGTCGTCATCATCACTCGTATCGGTGGTAGTATAAAAAACTATATCATCGGTGGAATATTGTAATTCATCATTACATTGTTTATGTTTTGGAGTAGTCGTTAAAGATGTCGTTGTTGTTGTTGCTGGTGCTGCCAGTTTTTCACTGGTTGTTACTGCTGCTGATTTCGCTTTTTTGGAATCTTCTATATCTGTTAATAATTTATTACATTTACTGCTTAATCTACTTAATTTTCTATGTTGTTTTTTTGTTGCTGCTGCTGCTGCTATTGATTCTTTTGTTTTAAATTTATTTTTACAATTATCACAAATTTGTTTTTGACTTAAATAACTAATTGGTTGTGGATTTGTTGTTGTTAACGTAGCTCCTCTACAACTGTTATCATCGCATGGCAAACTAGCAGAACTTTGTGCTTTTATACCTTTATGTGATGGTGAAGATGATGATGTTGTTCCTGTGGCAGTTGTAGATGTTGTTACACGTTTTCTTGTTGTACATGGTGGCGTATTTGTTGCTGCAGTACGTTTTGTAATTCTTCTTGTTGGCTGTTGTTGCTGCTGTTGATCTGTTAATTGATCTAAATCATCCGACTGGGAACACATACAATCTAATTTGATATTTTTAAAACTAATACTACCCTCTTGTTGAGGTGAACCTAAAATTTGACATTTATTTAATTTGGCGGGAGAATTTGAAGAAGATCTTGTTGAGTTATTTCGCTGCAGTAGATTATGATGTTGTTGATCTTTGCATTTATCATAACAGCGTTTACAGATGATATGTTGTTGCTGTTGTTTAAACACTTCTTCAGCTATACAATTTCCAATAATTTCAGTATTTATTGCTTTTTCTTCCCACCTGCCTGTACCAGTAATACTACTACTGCTTTTGGTCATATTGGTACCAGTGGGTGTAGATGTTGTTACAGCTGCCTGGTTCGTATTGCTGATAGTGGACGGCAATGTAATGGCTGGTATAGTTTTTATTTCTGCAACATTATTGTTAGTGGTCATTGTCGTCGTCGTTGTTTTTGATGGTATTTGCAATTGTTGATATTTTTGCATTTCTGTATTCAAGGATAGTAGGGGTAATGCTTCCGGCTTAGTTGGCCGCACTGTTAATTGATTTCCACCCATAACACCACCCACACCACCACTACTACCACCCATAACTTGTGAGGCTGCCGCAGCTACCATGACCATACTACCGGGTGTTTTCAAACCATCCAATAGACTGGATATTGTCATTACAGCTACACCCTTGGGTGGAGCCATTTCCTGTATACGCTGCAATTGCATGCTGAGTTGTCGTATTTCCTCTAAAGCTTCTTGATCTGATAGCTTATTTTCTGCAATACAGAAACAAACAAAACGAAATGTATTTTACAAAAGATTGAAATAAATTTAAAGTTATGTTACTGAAATAGTAATTTTTATGTTTTAAACAGCTTTAAGTTTCCGTACAACACTAATGATAATAAAATCCTTGTCTTTATATGGTTTACTTAATATTAAAAATGTTAAGTTTATGTTTCTGAAAATCAATGTTTTAATAAATTTTAGTACATCACTAAATTTTAATTAATTCACAGAAATTTGTCTTTACTAATATGACCCTTAAATAACGTATTGTCGATATTCAATGCTGACAATCCCCCAGTTTTTCATTTAGTCTCAGGAATACAGTAACAACCCTACGGGAACTTTTAACAAACTGTCACCGAACTGGCCCCTTTATATGAACTAGAGTGGTCACTTTTACATGGCGTTGTCATAGGAGGGGGAAATTGACCCCTTGTGACATGTCACTAGACAAATCCCAGGACAGGTCCCTGAACTTTGTTTTTTTTATGAGAGTTCAGTAACCTGTCCTAGGATTTGTCTTGTGACATGTCACAAGGGGTCAATTTCCCCCTCCCCTAAACTTTAAGGCACGCTAACAACGTAGCGGGCTGCGCCCGCTAGTTAGTAATATAGGGACAGCAAAAATAAAACTGTTAAATGTACAGAATTTTAGTTATATTTGAGTTAAATTTTTGTTAATGGAAAATAGCAAATTAATCTGCTAAAATCAGGAAAAAAATTTCATAAATAATTAGCAGCGTTAAAAAACCACAAAAAATTTAAAATTAAATTTTTTTTTTTTGGATTTTTTTAAATGCAAATACAAATCGAGCCTTTTGACAACTGCAGTTTACAATTTTTTTAGCAAATATTTCTGCTGATTTTAGCAGGATAGACTGATATTTGTATTTAACTAAATTTAGCTTAAAAATTGTAAAAATTTTGTAGATGTAGCTGTTTATTTTTGGTATTTTTAGTCTACTAATATTTAGCAAAATTTTATGCAGATTTTGCAGTACAATTTGTTATTTTCAATTAACTAAAAGTTAACTTAAATATAACTAAAATTCTGTAAATTTAACAATTTTAATTTTTGTGTTCTTATTTGACTATTAATTAGCAAAAAAAAAAAAATCTGCTAATTTTAGCGGTTTTTTCTGCAGCATCATTTTTAACAAATTTTTTGTAACTTTTTCTGCTATTCTGTAATTAAAGTGTAAGGGAAAAACAAAGAAAGTTAGAGTCGGGCATGCCGCCCATTTAACCAGTCTGGTTAAAAGAAAACTATTGCTTGGTATAGGTTGAAATGGAGTTTTGTCAAAATTTGTCTAAATTATGATAAAAAAAAAATAAATAATATAAGAAATTTTGATTTTACCTAACGTTAGGTGTATTTACAATATCTTAATATATGCGACCTGCAAAAGCCAAAAAGGGAGACTTTTATATGAGCACTTGGTCCAAACGTAGATGGATTTAAAACAGTATATTTCATCCTTGGGCCAATATAAATCGGTGTACCGAGTTTCATTAAAATATCTTAATATTTGCGACCAGCAGCGTGGAACGTGCCAATTTTTGGGAGACCTTTATACGGGCACTGGGTCTAAACATGGACCGATTAAAATTAAATAAACACGCTTTTTCCCTGAGCCCACGTGAATCAGTATAACAAATTTCATTAAAATATCTTCATATTTCCGACCTGTAGTGTGCGCACAAATCAATTTTTGGGAGACCTTTATATGGGTACAAGGTCTAAATATAGACCGATCCAGTAGTCCGGAAATCAGTATCAATACACCTTGTCCTTGGACCGGTGTAAGTCAGTGTACTAAATTTCATCAAAATATCTTAATAAAGGGTGTTTTTAATTAAATCAGTACGACTGTTCGTTTGACAGTTAACTATAGGGCTTAAAAAAATACCCTATATTTGTGACCTGTACCGCGCTCATTAGAGCGTACCACCTTACAGGCAAAAAAAAAAAAATTCGCCGTACACCCTCCAATATGAAGTACTTTTGAAGGAAGTTTCAAAAATAAAAATTATTTTTTTTTTGCCGAACGTAGGGGTCGCCATTTTACATTTTTTGTTATATCTTTGGCATTTACAGTCGGATCTTAAAGTATGATACATCGATCTTTTTCTCTCGAGGATATCAGTGTTTTTCTCTCAAGGGCCATTGACCTCAAGTATCCCGTTCTAGTAGTTAGCCACCAGATCTCAGTTGCTACCACCCTAATGAACAACTCTAATATCAGAAAATTAAAGCTCGCAAAAAATCATTAAACTTTTGCTAACAAAGTTTTTCGATAAACCCAGTAGAATTTTTTTTATACATTGGTTGCCGTACATAACGAAAAATTGAAAAAAGCAACCCCTACGTACGGCCAAAAAAAATAAATTTTTTTTTGAAATTGCCTTGCAAAAATACTTCATATTGGAAGGTGTACGGCGAGGTTTTTTTTTTTGAGGTACGGTCTAGTGCTCATATCAATACATGGACAGACAGACAAAGTGACATTATCGGACAGACATACATCGTTAAATCGGAACAAAAAAAGGTTCCAATTCTGTGATTCTGCGTTGATCGGTATACTGAAATGTGGCTGTAGGTCCAATATTTTTTGATGTTACAAATATCAAAACAAACTTATTATACCCTGTCCACTAGAGCGTACCACCTTACAAACAAAAAAAAAAGTGCGCCGTAAACCCTCCAATATGAAGTATTTTTGCAAGGAGGTTTCAAAAAAATTTTTTTTATTTTTTTTGCCGAACGTAGGGGTCGCCATTTTACATTTTTCGTTATATCTTTGGTATTTACAGTCGGATCTTAAAGTATGATACATCGATGTTTTTTTTCTTGAGGAGACCAATGTTTTGCTCTAAGGGTCATTGAGCTCAAGTATCCCGTTCTACTAGTTACCCATCAGATGTCAGTTGCTACAACCCTAATATACCACCCTAATGTCAGAAAATTAAAGCTCGCAAAAAATCATTAAACTTTTGCTAACGAAGTTTTTCGCTAAACCCAGTATAAATTTTTTTTATATATTGGTTGCCGAACGTAGGGGTCGCCTTATTAAATTTTTTTTAATTGGATTTTTACTATATAGCAAAAAACTGGTCTCCTCGAAGCAAAAAAATCGATATATCACATTTTAAAATCCGATTTTAAATGCCAATGCTATAACAAAAAATTAAAAAAGGTGAACCCTACGGTCGGCAAAAAAAAAAATTCTTTTTTTTGAAATCTCCTTCCAAAAATACATAATATTGGATGGTGTACGGCGAACTTTTTTTTTGAGGTACGGTCTACTGTCTACGTAGTGGTGTAGGGTATAAAATATGTTAAGAATTAACATTAAATAACATTTTGAGTAATAAAATACTGATTTATATGACTCAATATTACTTTTTGCAAACAAAAGTAAAATTTGCAAATGGTGGTTGTAAATGCAGCAAATGTAAATGGGAGCAAATTTGGTGGCCATCAATAAATTTGTTAAATAAAATGCCAGAGTTTTTAACATGTTTGCTATTTGAAATACATTTGATCCCCCCCCCCCCCCCCCCCCCATTCTAATATGGTTTAAATTAATATTAAATTTAGCCTGTTTCTGAAAACTTTATAAGCATGTCCTCAAACTCTATTTACAAATTTTTTAGAAAAAAAAAATGATAATGTTTATTTGAACACGTTTACAATGACTTTTTATATATAAATATTTTAGTACAAGTATCAAAATGGCAGTTATTTGCAGTCATGCTGTTATACCCGTAATAATAACCAACTACCAGCCAGAAAACATTATTGTCAACGACATCATTATCATTCTAATATTCTAAGTAGGGAGGTAATTATATTTGAAATTAAAATTTTCTTTAAAATGTAACAAAAGTTTAAAACTAAACAAAAATTAAAAAAAACTAGTAAAAAGGTTAAAGTCGGGCATGCCGACTATACAATACCCTACACCAGTCTGGTTAAAAGCCAACTATTGTTTGGATCCGAAATTCGAATGGGTTAAAATGGGACTTGTGTCAAAATTTTCTATAATGTGAGTCAGCGCACCAAATTTCATTAAAATATCTTAATATTTGCGACCTGCAGTTTGTAACCAAGCCAATTTTGGGGGGACCCTTATATGCGCACTAGGTCTAAACATGGACCGGTGTTAACCAAAATCAATAGGCTTCGTCCTTGGGCCGACATAGTACGGTGTACCAAATTTCATCAAAATATCTTAATATTTGCGACCTGCAGCGTATAAACAATATAATTTTGAGGGCACTAGGTATAAACATGGACCGATGTTCACCAAAATCCATAGGCTTCGTCCTTGGGCCAACTTAGCTCTGTGTACCAAATTTCATCAAAATATCTTAATATTTGCGACCTGCTGCGTATAAACTATATAATTTTGGGGGACCCTTATATGGGCACTAGGTCTATTATTAATAGGCTTCATCCTTGGGCCGACATAAGTCGGTGTACCAAGTTTCATCAAAATATCTTAATATTTGCGACCTGTAGATTGCGCACAAGAATGCATGGACAGACAGACAGACGGACGGACATTGTTAAATCGAAATAAAAAAATTCTGAGCCGATCGGTATACTATAAGGTGGGTCTAGGACCAATATTTTTTGGTGTTACAAACATCAGCACAAACTTGTAATACCCTGACCACATAGTGGTGTAGGTATAATGACCACATAGTGGTGTAGGGTATCGTTTATACTTTATGTTATTCTAAGTTAGTAGCTATTGCAAACCCAAGTAAAAAAGTTTTGATATAGTCATATATTATCATATAAAATTTTGTATAATTATATATTGGAACATATATATAGTTGGATATGATTATATTATATTTGATACATTTGGATAAGAACAAAATCCAGATAAAATTCTATCAAACTATATCTTATTCCATCAAATTAGATCTAATTGTGTCAAATTAGACTTTATATGATCATAATACGATCTAATTTGATACAATTAGATGTTCTCATTTTTCGGATATAATTATATATAATATCAAAAGTCATATAATTTTTTTTAGTAGGGAAATCATAATTTTCGTGTAATAATTTTGGATATTTAATAACAACCATACTCCAAATATCGTATTTTTATGGACGACCCTATTAAATTTAATAGCTATTCGTATGTGGTTATTGTGTCAAATGCTGTATTAGTAATTTTTGTAGTTTGTCCAGATACATTTGTGTTTTTAAATATTTAAACTTCTATTATGGTTTATTTAATGTACCTACATTAAAACTGATACTTTGTGACTTGTTAAACAACAACAAAAGAAATATTAATAATGTTGTAAAGTTGGTCATTTAGTTTGCTTTCAGCGAAATATAAATGAAATAAATTGAAGCTTTAGTTTTGCTTGATATTTACATAATTGCTTTTTGTTTTTGAAAATATTTACACATTTATTTCGAATTTTCATTTAAATTTTCTTTAAATGGAAATTTCATAATATGTGACCTTCTCCGAGAAAAGAGACCAAGTGTGTCAAAAAACGGGAACTTGGGAAAATCCATATAAATGAGAAAAACATTACAATTTGAAACTTTAAATGCGTTCTTCTCAAAACTTCATTTTCACACACTAGGTCCCTTTTCTCGGAGAAGGTCACATATATTGAAAAAATAAAAAAATAATCTCAATAGCTGTACTTTCACTTTTACCTTTTAACGTTAAGTGTTTAAAACAAATCTGCGTTCAACCGACTAAATTTAGATTCTAACTTATTTTATATGCCTTTTACGATGAGATATGGTATATTTTATAGCATATAAAAACCAAATATAAAAAACCATATATTTATATATGTATGCTATCATAAAAGTTATATAACATACACTCATTAATTTAAAAAAAATCGTACAAATTTAAAGCAACCCAGCAAAAAAAGAGATGCCGAAGCAGTAGAAAAAGTACTACAATTGATGAACTAGATGTGCTTCTTTTTTTTAACATAAACACTAATGATTTTAACATTGAGTTGTCATAGCAGAGGAGTACTTCCACTTCAAAATTTGTTCATTACTTTTTGAACGAGTGCAACAAAAGCTTTTTTTCACCAACTAAAAGTAAAAAAAAAAATTCTTCACACAGCTTTTTATTGCCGCCACCGAGTATCGAACTTGCAACCTCACGATTGCTAGTCTAGCACTCTACCGCTGAGCTATTCTTTGATATGAAAGTTGTTGGGCATAAAAACACCACTTTGTTACTGCGAGATATTGTTCCTTAATCTCTTCAATAAAAGTACTTATTAAGCAAGTGTAAAAGGTGCTCTCCAATTCAATATTTTTTTCAGTAATATTTTTACAGGTGCATAAAAAGCAATTTCTCACCATTTTTTTTTATGTATACATATTTTTAAAAATTTTAAAATTAAAAAAATATTGAATTGAATTGAAACAAATTAATTATAAATATTAAAAAAAATTAATAGAATAAAATAAAATAAAAAATAAAAAAATATTGGTAACGCCGGGAATCGAACCCGGGACCCTCTGTTTGGAAATGCCCAATGATACCAAAATCACTTTTTACGATCACTTTTAGAGCAATTACTCTTTAGAAACAATACTTAAGTGATTTTTTGGATGTGGTTCAGAAGTAATTCTAAAAAAGCTGTACAAATGTAATAACGGATACTTGGGAAGCAATGAAAGAAGTGATTTTTTGAAGTTGTTCAGAATAACTTTTAAAAAAGCAGTAAAAATACTCTAACGAATACTTGTGAAGCATTGAAAGAAGTAGAAGATGTAAAGCCTTACTTGCAATTTTTTTAGCTGGAATATATTGTAGAAAACTGCTATAACTAAATAAACGTACAATGGAGCCTCGAAAAAAAATTACACTGATCAAAAAATATCGAATTTTTAGCACAGACACTTGCTCTAAAACTTTTTGAATATTTTCGCCTTCTGCACACGAGTGTGAAGTGAAAAATTGCGAGTTCTTTATTTAAATCTTAAACCTGGGAAAAAATACTTTAAGGCTTAATATGACGCTGAAGTACTTAAAGATCTTTTATTTTTTATGAGCCTGCAATATAAAAAATATGTATAATCATTAAAGTGGGCCGATTTGTATGGACAAACATTTTTTGATATTATGCCATAGATTTTTCGATAGCTTTGGGCATGAGGAAAAAAAGTTCCACCACAACATATCAAAAAGATCATTTTCGAGTATACAAGTAAAAAATGCCTATTTTGAGGACCTCGAAGAAATCCAAACTTTTGGAAGGAATAACAAAATTGGAGAAATGTTGGATTAAGTATATTGAGCTGAAAAGAGATTATGTTGTGAAATAAAAACTTATTTTTTGCTAAAAAAAAACTGTCTTTCATGGAAAAAGTCACGGACTTATTGATTCGCTCTCGTACTATATCATAGTATAAATATACCCAGTCAGAAAAATACAAACGGGAAAGCGGTGGCAAAGCACTTTAGCAGGTGGTATAAGTACTGGCAAAAAGTGCTTTCCCATTCCCAAAATGATAACATCATTAGACAAAAGGACCGGTTATTCAAAAAGCGCCGGAAAAGTACTGGAGAAACAAAATTTTTAAACGTTGGCAAAACGCTGACAAAACAAATAAATAGGTGGTTTGGAAATATATTTTCCAAAATAAAATTTAAAAAAAGTTCATATGTATTTTTTTGGTCCTGCCGTGATTTGAACCCAGGCCATCAGATTGGCAGACGATTGCTCTACCCACTGAGCTAACGAGACATATAATATTTGATGGCTAAACACATAAATGAGTGATAATAGCTGGACAACTACTGGCTGTGTCAAAATGCTGGTACTGGCAAAGAATTTTTTGTAACTAGTATGCCAGTGTTGGGATGGCAAAAAAAAAGTTGGTCTTGAAGAAGCTTTCCCGCGAACATAAAAATTGATTTTATAAACAAAAAAAATTTTAAATTAAAAAAAATCCAAAAAAAAATTTTTGCTTGCAACCGGATTTGAACTGGGAACCTTCTGACTACAAACATTTTTTAACGAAGCGTCAGCATTTTTATAAAATCATTTGTCTACCAGTGAATTGATTTTTGTACGCCTGGTAGCATTGGCTAGGTAGCACTGGATAACCACTGGTTGCAAACCTTGGCATATCACTCTAAGCGAATTCTTTGCCAGTGGTTTTTTTTATAAACCACCGAAATTTTTGTAAAACAAATACTGGTAAAACGCTTTTTTCAAACGCTAGTCATTTATTTTTAACACCGTGGTTACCCAGTGGTATGCCAGTGCTTGATTTTTTGTAATGTAAAAATTTAAGCATCATGTAATGATGAAAAAGGTAAGAATATGGTTGTCATAACTATTTAATAAAATGATTATCACAACTATATACCCAAAAATGTATGACGCTCTTCGAATTCAGTCATCCCCACCATAGTTTTCTTTGTGTGTTACAAAAAGAAATGAATCTTGTTCCATTATTTAAACAATCACAAAAATATTGTAGCTACATTTAAGTACTTACTGTTAAGCAATGAATAAATAAAAAATTACTTAAAACGAAAAATAATAATATAAATACATAAATATTTCCATAAAAAATCTTAAGCATTAGAGTTTATAACACCAATTCGAGTGTTCTTGTGTTGTTATTCCGGTTTAAAACAGGACAAAGTAAATAAATAACAAGCCCAAGACCAAAATCCAAAACAAACAGAAACAAAAATACAAAACGAAAAGTACCAGTACAATGAAATTATATTTAACTAAAGATTAAAAACAATTGTTAGCAGTGCTGGTGTTCTTCCTTCTGTTTGTTTTTTATTTTTTATTTTATTTCCATAGAAAATAAAAGTTTAAACACTTACCTGCAGATGTAGTCGCCACCACTGGTACGGTTGATGTTGTTACTGAACTGGGATTAGCGAAAGTGCGCACTTGAGGGCGAAAATTAAATTTGGCACCAGAAGATTTGGCACCCATACCAATATTTTCTTGATGTGATTTACCACTACGTAAAACAATATAAACCTGTTTGTTGAGGGGTAAAATATTTAAAAAAAGGAAAAAATTATAGACATAAGTGAATAAAAATACACTAGTTAACAGAAAAAATTATTCGAAATGACATTTAATGAAAAAGACTATAAAAACAATTCTTGATAGTTATTTCAATTTTTGTATTAAAAAATATAAAAATAGTTTTTTTTGGACTATCTATATTTTCATATATTTGGACTTAAGGTAGAACAATATATTATAATTCTTGATAGTTTGAAGTTTAATTGATTTTTCTCATAATATAAAAGGTTATGTATAAAGCTATATTTTTGAATTTAAACTAAGCCGATTTACATTTATTTAGCGATTTTTCAAAAATAAATCCATTGCTGTGAATAAATGACTTCAGTGTATATATTTGGCGCCCAATATAGGGCTTTAGTAGAGTTTAAGGCCCAAATAATTATCATTGCATTAAGGGAATTAAATGTGCTAAAGTCCTAAAACTTATCTTACAATTTCTGTAAAATAATCTGTTGTAGGCATGTCCCTATCCGGATTTCATTCTTGCCTAAGGAAATCTTCAGGGGACGACGCACAATGCTTTGTCCCATTTACAAAAATCAAAAAAAAAAAAAATTTTATCCCTGATTTCGACGAAAATATTTTTTTTTTGTATATGTAATAAAATGACTTAATCTTGTAAGTATTATCCTTTCCGGTATAACTCATTCTTTCTACACTAGAGGTCGCTGAAGTCGCTAAATTTTTAACGTAGAATGTAATGCAAAAAGATGAATTTTTTGGATCTTAAAAAAAAAATTGGTAAAAATTCATTTGTAGAGGTCTTTTTAAAATTTTTCTTTTATTAAATATTTGAATATATTTGAATCAATAAAAGATAATAAAATTGTAAAAAAATCTGCAATTAACATATAAAATTATTTTTTGAGTTTTTACAATATTTTTGCTGGGAGCCTAAAAATATCATAATAACTTAAAAAAAAATATGTTAATTGATTTTAAAATTTTTTGTCATGCTCTTATAATTTTGTATAAGAAAAAATAAAGAAAAGAACCAATTTCTTAATTTGACTATAAAAAAAACATCTAAAGGTCAAAAAATTCAAAAAAATATATTTTTGTAATTTCATCTTTTATGGGTTACGAAAAAGTTTCCAACTTTATTAGAGTTTAATAAAATGGTATAATTTTTTTTCGAAAAATTAAGGTAATATTATTTTAGAAAAAGTATAAACTTTTGCAAAAACACATTGGTTATTTCATTAATAAATCCTTAAATACCCGAGTAAAAAAGTTTTGATATAATCATATATTATTTTATGTAATTACATATAGTAACTTATAGTTAGATATGGCCACATATGCTTTTAAATTGAAGCATATAGACTTTTATATAAAGTCATATATTAAATATTTTTGCCTCAAAGGTTTTAATATTGAGACATATGTGATTTTATATTATTACATACTGGCCTGAATGTAAGTGTATGTGCTATATATAAGTACACAAAGTAATATATAAAAGATATAATTACATATACGTTTATATATAATTTAGTATGACACTATACATAATAATATAAAACTATATATGGAGCCATTTAAGAAATATTATATAATAGGTGTTATATATGATTATATATTGACGCATATGAACCCATATATAACTTAGTATGGTTTCATATCTACAATATTTCATGATTTCTTTTATATATAACGATATAACATTCTTTATAAAATCGTCTATAATTACACTGTGAGACAAATGGTAGGGGTCAGTGATCGGGAAGGGTTCAAACTACCGGGGAAAGTTATATCGGTAAAAAAGAAGTTATACGTGTCCCGGCGTTTCGCTGGGTCACCCCTAGGAATCGAGATATATCGATTTGACCTTTGGTGGTCTTTTTTTTACATAACTCGAGAACCACTAGTCCAATTTTGCTCAAACAATTTTAAAAAAATTAAAAATTACAATTCCTTTAATCTGTTCATATAACGTTTTTCTATATACTCAACAGTTTTGCCGGTAAAAATAAATGTATGAAGAAAAAAATAGTTTATGCCTAAAATATTAAAAAAAAGTAATAAACAAAAGGTTATTGATTTTTATGGTAGCGGTAACAAACATTTATTTTTACCGGCAAAACTGTTGAGTATATAGAAAAACGTTATATGAACAGATTAAAGGAATTGTAATTTTTAATTTTTTTAAAATTGTTTGAGCAAAATCGGACTAGTGGTTCTCGAGTTATGTCAAAAAAAAGATATATCTCGAGTCCTAGGGGTGACCCAGCGAAACGCCGGGACACGTATAACTTGTTTTTGACCGATATAACATTTCCCGTTGGTTTCATCCCATCCCGATTTTGACTGTCGCATAGTGTTATATATTATCCCACATTAGCAATTTTTTCAAAGTGATTTTTTATAAAAATATATGTATAAGGTCCTTTTAAAACCGTATTGTATTAAATGTGGTTCCATATTAAAAATGATTTTGAACTAGTTTTAGATTTTGTAATTACTAGGGATTGGCGCATGACACGATCGTGAGTGAAGTTATTTACAAGTGATCGTGAGTAATAATTACTATACCAAAGTAATTCGCCCGTTAGAGTGAGAATATATAATTCGTACGTGAGCGTGAGTAAGAATATATAACCCGTGCATGATTCGTGTGTGAGTTTATTTTTTGCATCATATGTTTTTTAGTAATTTTTACTGTTTTGCGTAAGAATTTTCTGATTGTGAGTAAGTTTTTAATATACTCATGTCTGCGTGAGTAAGACACGAAATGCTCGTGCTTGAGTAATTTGTTTTTGTTTAGGAGCGTGAGTTAAAATGGCTAACGCGCCCATAAAATTAACAATACTGAAGCTTTAATATGGAATTCTCTATACTATAACGCACACTTGACTGATCTCTTATATCTTGGTTGTATATCACAATCCTATTAAGTTAAAAATTTCAGTGTTGTTAACCTTATTTTAAAATTACTAAAAACAAAGAAAAATTTGTTCATGTTTAATGCACTGTCATGGTAAATCTGGATAAAAGTAATGGAAGATTTATCGAAATTATAGGATATCCAGTAGACCTGGGGGTTAATCATTACATTTTGTAATTAATTACACATTCATTTACACAATTACATGTAATTGTAATTGAAAAAAACTCAATTACAATTACAAATTATTTGTAATTGTAATTCAAAATTTGTAATTCAAAAAAATTCAATTAGAATTACAAATTATTTGTAATTGTAATTCAAAAAAGAACAATTACAAGTAATTTGTAATTTGAAAAATGTCAATTACATTTTTTGGGAAAATAAATAATGACAAAAAGCACAAGTTAGGGGTAATCCCAACATGACGTATTCTTTTTATACGCATCCATGCCTATGCAACCTATCCCAGTCAGATTTTTATACAAAATTTTAACAAAAAACACTTTTTAATTCTAAATGTAATTGAAATCACTTTCAATTACAATTATTAGTAATTTGTAATTGAAAATTTTCAATTAAAATTGCTTGTAATTTCAATTACAAGTAATTGTAATTGAAATCCCTCAGGTATGATCTCCAGATATTGTATATCTTTTTTTATTTAAAAATATAATTTTGTATATTGTTAGATATGGTCATATATATTATGGTAAAAATATAGGGTTAATATTTAGGTATAATTGTATCAAACTGTGTCCACTTTTATAACATTTTATATAATTTTATACAAAAAGATATAATTTTATGTAATTGGATGAGGACAAAATTCGGATACAATTGTATCATATTGTATCGAATTGTATCAAATTGTACCAAATTGTATACAATTGTATACAATTCGATACAATATGATACAATAAGACGTTCTCATTTTTCGGATATAATTATATCTAATTACATAGAAGATTATATATAATTAAATAAAACTTTATATGGCTCCATATCATTTTTTTTTACTTGGGTATACCTAATTTTTGTTTAAAATCCTAAAAATTGCCAAAGTTTGATAATATATTAAAAAAAACTATGTTAATTGATTTTCATATTATTAATTTTTTTGTTAGGAATAGACCTTTAGTAATTATATTTAAAAAAAAATATCTATCAATTTTTTTTTTATAGAAACAAAAAAAAAAATGTTTTTTAAAGACTCTTTTTTATTTATATCTCATTCACGCAATAAGAACTACATATATTTTATTTTCTAATTAAATTACCAGCTGATAAAAACAATAAAAATCTATTTTTGAACTTTTGAAGGAAATTCACTAAGAACATTTTTCTGGAACATTCTAACCCTCTAACTTTTCAATGAAAGGGAATTTTTTGGCCTCTTTTCAAAAAGGGACAAAAAAACACCCGTAAGTTGAAGATTTAGAGGGTTAAAATGTTCCACAAAAATGTTCCTCGTAGTATTTTACATAAGTTCGCTAAACACATCCTATACCTAAAATGGAAGATTCCCATGGTTTCTCCGTAAAATCCAGGTTTGTGGGACATTTGAGCACCAATGAAATTAACCCTTAAACCCATTTTAATTTTTATTCATTACTGGCACTGAAGTTAAATTTTCAATGCTGCGGTCTTGAAAGACTTATACAGTAGACGCTCGCAAATTAGAGCTTTCAGTAATTCGAACGTCCAGAAATTAGAATCAATGTTTGCAATACATTAAACGCTCTGAAATTCGAATTTAAAATTCTAATTTCTGAGGGTTTTTTTTTTTTTTGGTTATTTGAATACACAGGAAATCCCCAATTTATTTTTATTCTGTTTGAATAAAGTAAAACTAAAAAGGGGAATCACCAAATTATATATGTTTTTCCCTATTTCTTTTTTTTTATCGCATTTATGTACATTTTTGGCTAGTTTATTTGTGAAATTTGATACGCGTGTACATATTATTTGGCAGTCTCTATTAAATAGTGAAAGTGTATCATTTAAAATGTTAAATAAACGTAAAAAAACACTTTATCATTGGAAACTAAAGTCAAAATATTAGAAAAGCTTGACAAAGCCGTTCAAGGGAACCGGTTAGCCCTAGATTTTAATGTGACAACATCTTCAATCAGCTACATCAAATCACATAGAACAGCAATATTAAATGCTGTTTCAAACACATATCAGGAGGCAAACAATAAATCTTTGCACAGCGCTGAATATCCAAAAATGGAAAGTCGTCTGCATGAGTGGTTTTTAAATCAACGAGAAAAAAGTGTACATTGACTGGGCCAATATTAAAAGAGAAAGCTAAACAAATATTTAGAGAGGAATATCCCGATAAAGATGAAAATGCATTCCGGGCAAGTGATGGATGGTTTACCAAATTTAAGAAGCGACACGGTATCCGTTTTTTAAAAATTTGTGGCGAGATTCTTTCCAGTGATGTTGCTTCAGTCACTCCTTTTATTCATCGATATCGTGCAAAGATCGTTGAGATGGGTTTAATGAAGTCACAAATATATAATGTCGACGAAACCGGATTATTTTTTCGTTGCCTACCAGACAGAACCTATGTCTCTGCTTTTGAAAAAAACGCCCCTGGACATAAAATTCAAAAAGACAGAATTTCAGTCCTACTTGGTGCAAACTCTGATGGATCACACAAATTAGTTCCATTGGTAATTGGAAAAGCAAAAAAACCCAGGTGTTTTAAAAATTTCAATAATCCTCTGCATTACAACTTTTCAAAAAATGCTTGGATGACTTCTCGGATTTTTCACGAATGGTTTCACGGAATATTTATTAAAGAGGTAAACAAAAATATTGATTTCAGATTCAGTACATAATTTTAAAATTTTTTTCAATTCACAGGTGATCAGCTTTTCTCAGGAAAATAATTTGCCTCCGAAAGCCATTTTGCTTATAGATAATTGCTCCGCTCATACACCCATTGAGAAACTTAAAAGTGACGATGGAAACATAGTTGCATTATTCTTTCCACCAAATGTGACAGCAGCTTTACAACCAATGGATCAAAACCCTATTAAGTTAACAAAGCTCAATTACAGAAGTATGTTTCTTTCTCAGTTAATTGCTGAAGGTGGTGAACTGAAGAATCATTTGAAATCCCATTCGATCCGCAATGCTATATTATTACTGAAACAAGCTTGGGATGCGGTACCACAAAGTGTTATGAAGAAATCTTGGTCAAAGTTGTCCAATTGGGACTCTAACCAATACGACAGCGACGATGACGTGCCAATAGCACAATTGTTGCAAATAGATCAGGACTGCAACGACGTTATTCAGATAACTCAAGCTTTTTTAAAAGAAATAGCTCCAAACGATTGCATCGGTATAGAAGACATCGACAGATGGAATGAAGATATGTTTTATGACGGATCTGTTTATGTTCTCAGTAGCAATGGTGAGTCTTCAGATAGCAGCGAAGACGACGTTGTTGCAGTATCATCAGTTGTCTCTAATACTACAGCCATTGAAAGCGTAAATAATTTAATAAAATGGTGCAATAACAGTGAATTGTTTTCAACTAAGCACATAAGTAATCTTTTGGCTCTCCGTAATGATATTTCGGATTTAAAGAAACCAAAAAAACAAACAAATATAACTGATTATATGTCAAACAAAGACTAGTTGTTAACTTGGCCATTGTTTAATTTTAATTGTTTAATTTTTTTTTTAAATACAGTTTATTAGTTTTTAATTAAAAAAAATACATGTGATGTAATTGGACTGCATTGCTATGTTTTGTTGCCATTCGTTTTTTTTTATATTCATATTTTTAATTTAAAAAAAATACATTTGATGTATTGGACTGAATTGTTGTGTTTTGTTTTCTTGTTTTTATCAAATAAAATTGAATTAAAAAATATTAAAAAGAGTTTTATTTAAGTTTTTGGAAGTAAATTTACTCAATTTTTTTTTCGAAAAAAAACGTACAGAAATTAGAATAATTCAGAAATTAGAATTGCCTCAAAAACAAAGCGGTTCTAATTTGCGAGCGTCTACTCTAGTAGAATTTCATGACGTTTTTTTTTTATTAATGAATAGATTTTACCCAAATTTGGCACAAATATGGCTTGACCTTAAATCAATTCATGTGCTAAATTTCATGGCAATCGGATGATTTTTGCAGGTTTCGTAAAGATTTTAAGATAAAGGATATATGGCAGGACTAAGAGTCCTTGCTTCGATTTTGATAAAAATTGACACAAACGTTTCCAGTTTTATGTATATCTCAATCGATACTTTTTGTAATTTTACGTTCATTTATGTAGCTAATATAATATTATTAAACTTCAGGGCCTATGGGACGTGGGAGTGTCCTTGGCCCGATATTTCCAAAAATTAAAATTTTTCTTAACTAAAGGGTTCTATGTCAGTGTACCAAATTTCAAAACTCTGTCTCCACTGCTTCTATTTTTGTCCAATCGTTATATGGGATCAAAGCACTGTGCGACTTTTTTAAAATTTCTAAAACAATTTGTTGAGTTAAATTACAAACTCAATGAGAATTTCTTATTCTCATCTGGGAGCGTTATTAAACATTTAAAATATCGAAGAAACAATAAAAACAACAACAAAAAATGATTACCACAAATTGCTTTGTCATCTTCCAATGTTTGGACAGATCTAGCAATGTAGTGACATTTCATTACAATTACTTTGTGTAATGAGGGAGAATGATTTCCAGTAGCCAATACAGACATTTAGAAAACCCCTTTCCTGAGTTTTTATCACATTTCCAAATTTTTAATATTTTTTTTCTAAATTTATTAAAAAAATCAAAATCATGTTTCCTAGTGTTCCTTTTGCTGTTTGTATTACTCTCATATTTTAATTTATATAAAAGCACCCAGTAGACTCAATTGTTGTGTTTTTTATCAAGATTTATTTTTATGGTCATTGAAATGTATTTAGATAAACAATAAAAAATATTTAATTTTTATTTATACTATATATTTACCTTACTGCCAAATATTAAGGCCAACAATAATGTGATTGTTAATTGAGTATGACAAAAAAATATAATATACAATAAATCGGGATTAGCAGGAGATTGAAGGAAAAGCCTGAAAGAATACAAAAAACATAGAATTTAATTTAAGTCTTAAAAGAAAACTTAAATGTTTAAAACTTACATAGAAACATTTAAAAAACATGTTAATAAAAATTCATTATAAATGGCCATTGAGATAAAACGACTTTCATTAAATTCAGAGGGAGCCTTACGCACCATTATACACAGCCTGACACCCCAAGCCAAGAAGACAACTTCCACTGTAATTATAAGATAATAAATAAGAATTAATTATATGTTTTATCAGAAAACTTAAGTTATATAGCCCAGCAGAATTTGCCTAACAAGTTTATATTTTTGACTCTTCATGTCGTACAAAAATTTAAATCGTTGTTCTAATACAATTTGCCCATTCATCCCCACTGCTGCTGTTTCTTTTTATTCGGAAGCAGTATTTAATCCAACTGTAATTATGTTATAATATTTGTTAAGTAGTACAATAGTATATATTAATTCCTTAAAATTAACTTAAAAAAAATTTTTTTTTTTTTTGCTGTACAAAGTAATTTTATGATATTATCTGTTATTTTTGTTTTACATAAAATCGTCTTTAAACTACTTTTAGTACATTCGTGTTAACTTTACTATATAATTAGCATAACTTTTACAACCATTTTAATGACTTTACCATTGGCAATATTCACAATTAAAGCACACTGAATACACTGTTTTATTTCCTACACAGTTTTTAAGTGGATATATACATACACCCAGAAAACAGATTCAGTTCTGATAACCGCATTTGTAGCCAATCGCTTGGTTCGGTTGTGGTAGCCGAATTTTTCAGTTGTGGCAACAGAAAACCAATTGAGAATGGACTAATTTGACTATGGTAACGGAATTACAAGGGTATCGAGAATAATTCGAACCGAAAAATTCATTTGATGCAACTGATCCATTCGATTGGCAACAAATGGGATTGTCAGCACCGAATCTGTTTTCTAGGTGTATATATATATTAGGCTGGGTCGATTTGTGGGGAGGCAAAAAAATCGCCCATGGCTCAGGGAAAATCGTATTCTAGGGATCAAAATAAGAAACTTTGCCGAAGGAACCATACCTCTAAAACGAATTCTACTACCCCTAACTGTTGACTTTTGTCCCGTAGGGTCAAGTTTTGAAAAATCCCACTTTGACCCATTTAGAGTGCCCCAATCGAGTCCAAATGTATGACCGACCCCCACTAACTTTGGAGGGCCGATCCACCCATGCCAGTGGTACACCCCCTGGAACTCCCCTGGGGGGTTCCCCATACAAACATTTTAAAAAATCACCATTTTTGGCACTTTATTTTATTATTTTTTATTTATTTTATTTATTTTTATTATTTTATTTATTTTTTCTCCTTAGAAATTTATTTAGTCAGAACATATGTAAATGAAAAAATTAATTTAACTTAGTAATAGAAAAGAAAAAATGCCCAGACTTGAAAGCAAAAAAGACTTCAAACAGTAATTTTTTTTATTTTCTATTACTAAGTTAAATTAATTTTTTAATTTACATATGTTCTGACTAAATAAATTTCTAAAGAGAAAAAATAAATAAAATAATAAAAATAAATAAAATAAATAAAAAATAATAAAATAAAGTGCCAAAAATGGTGATTTTTTAAAATGTTTGTATGGGGAACCCCCCAGGGGAGTTCCAGGGGGTGTGCCACTGGCATGGGTGGATCGGCCCTCCAAAGTTAGTGGGGGTCGGTCATACATTTGGACTCGATTGGGGCACTCTAAATGGGTCAAAGTGGGATTTTTCAAAACTTGACTCTACGGGACAAAAGTCAACAGTTGGGGGTAGTAGAATTCGTTTTAGAGGTATAGTTCCTTCGGCACAGTTTCTTATTTTGATCCCTAGAATACGATTTTCACTGAGCCATGGGCGATTATTAAATCGACCCGCCCTAATATATATATATATATTTTTTTTTTATAGCGAATATAGATAATTCCGTGAAGGGAATTATGATATAGAATTTTCTTATTCTCTGTACAGTACACAGACCTTTAAAAACGCAATTGCTTAATTAAGTTTTTAAATATTGTTTAATTTTAAACGGTACTTAAAAAGTACTTAAAAAATGTTGAAGTGGGAGAACTCCTGTGCTATGGCAATTTATATTAAAAAAGAAGTACACCTAGATCATCAATTGAAGTGATTTTTCTACTATCTCGGCATCTCTTTTTTTTGATGGGATTCAATATTAAATAATTTTTTTAAAGTGATAACGAATTACACTGTGGAACAAATTCAGGTTAGCAAAAGTTAGGTCGACTCTGAGAGTGAGGGGTGAAAATAGAGGCTAAATTAGAAGACCCGTATCGCGGCGTTTGCTTATGTTAGTTCGAATTTTTTATATGGTTTTTTGGCTGTAACTCGTCGACTAATTGATAGTTTTTAAATCTGTAAAAGCCAAATTATTGCTGGAGACATGTGCAACAATTAAAATTTTTAAAAAATTGTTTTTTTTTTTTTATTGTTGCCAAGTCCCTAGCTATAATTTGGCATTTACAGATTTAAAAAATATCAATTAGTCGACGAGTTATAGCCAAAAAACCATATAAAAAATTCGAACTAACATAAGCAAACGCCGCGATACGGGTCTTCTAATTTAGCCTCTATTTTCACCCCTCACTCTCAGAATCGACCTAACTTTTACTAACCTGAATTTGTTCCACAGTGTTATTCACTGATTCATAAAATGAATCAATTTTAAAGCGAGTTTATGTAAAAAAGAATTATCTTTTTCAAGCTCTGGGGTTGTTTTAAAAATGGTGTGGAGCAGTGCTGCCAGAAAACTTTTAGCTCATATCCCCATTTTGCAAGTCAAAATCCCTAAAAATCAAAAATTTTGTACCCAGTTCATTTGAATTTAAACAAAAACCCACTTTAAAATAAAAACGAGAAGGAAAGTTTGCATCATTCTTAAGTCCCTAAGATTGCTAGAAAATTAATCAGAAAAGCAAATATAATTCAATATTTTTCAAAAACGTACTTTTTCACTCGCACTCTAAAGTTCTCAAATCTTTAAATTGTAAAGTGCACCATACACTTTCAATATTTTGATCAATTTTGGATTGTTTACAAATTCATTGAAGTTTATCAATTAAATTGAAAACTCCAAATGTTTTGGGTTGTTTATTTTTTAATTTCAGATTATTGAAAGGTGTGTGGACAATATTGAAATGTTAGTTTTTTTTTTTAATTTGTCTTTTGGTGTTGAAAAATAAATAAATAAAATTAAAAAATCATATAAATTATTGCAAAATAAAAAAATAATCACTTTAGATGTGGTTTAATTTTAAAATCTGCTAAATTTTGCAATTTTTTATAGGATGGAAAATATTGATCAATTTTAATTTCATTTATATTTTCCTAATAATATTGAAAGTGTATGGAAAAAGATCAATAAAATTGAAATAACCCAGTCAGAAATCGCCAGTGGTACAAAAAATCAAGCACTGGCAAACCACTGGGTAACCACCGTGTTAAAAATAAATGACTGGCAGAACACTTATTTGGGACGCTTTGCCAGCGTTTGCAAAAAGCGTTTTAGCAGTATTTGTTTTACAAAAATTTCGGTGGTTTATAAGAAAAACTACTGGCAAAGAATTGGCTTAGAGTGATATGCCAAGGTTTGTAACCAGTGGTTATCCAGTGACAATGCTACCAGACGTACAAAAATCAATTCACTGGTAGACCAATGATTTTATAAAAATGCTGACGCTTCGTTAAAAAATGTTTGTAGTCAGGAGGATCAAATCCGGTTGCAAGCAAAACTATTTTTTTGGATTTTTTTTAATTTAAAATTTTTTTTGTTTTATAAAATCAATTTTTTTGTTTGTGGGAAAGCTCCTTCAACTTTTTTTTGCCCTCCCAACACTGGCATACTAGTTACAAAAAATTGTTTGCCAGTACTAGCATTTTGGCACAGCCAGTAGGTGTCCAGCTATTATCACTCATTTATGTGTTTAGCTATCAAATATTAATATGTCTCGTTAGCTCAGTGGCTAGAGCAATCGTCTGCCAATCTGACGGCCTGGGTTCAAATCACGACAGGACCAAAAAAAATACATATGAACTTTTTTTAAATTTTATTTTAGAAAATATATTTCCAGACCACCTATTTATTTGTTTTGCCAGCGTTTTGCCAACGTTTAAAAATTTTGTTCCTCTAGTGCTTTTCCGGCGCTTTTTGAACAGCCGGTCCTTTTGTCTAGTTATCATTTTGGGAATGGGAAAGCACTTTTTTCCAGTACTTGTACCACCTGTTAAAGTGCTTTGCCACCGCTTTCCCGTTTGTATTTTTCTGACTGGGAAATTATATTGACCGTGTATGCTCGGCTTAAAAGAAAAAAAAATTTTTTTTACAAGAAAAACACAATTTCAACAAAACCTAAAATTTCACTTTTTCATCAGAAAAATAATAGTCTTGTTACATACATGAGACTTGCGAGGAACAAAATTATAGATAATTTCCATGTGAAACCCATGGTCGTGAAAATTCTTTTTTTAAACAAAATTGGTATGGAATTTGACAAGTATCGTAAATATGATAAGTTTTTAAAAAACTACTAGTTTCTGATTAAGTGTACACTCAAAAATTTACTTACCAAATATTAGGTCATTTCAACTAGTTTTAGCGAAACTTGGGAATGATTTGACTCCAAAGGAATCTTAACTTAAATCGAGTACACACTTCACTTAAAAACAAATTTAAAAAAACTAGCTTAAATTAAAAAATTAAATATATTTTTACTTAAGTTCAGTAAGTTTTGTCTTAAATTTTTGGAAATTCCGTTAAAATTTAGTATACATTTTACTTAAATGTAGAATAAACTTGTTCTTAAATTTAGTAAAAATAAATTTAAAAACAAGTCAATATTTCTTAAATTTTAGGACGTTTTTAACTTGCGCTAATGCAGAATATACTTAGTTTTAGTTCATAGATTATACTCGTATTATGTAAGAATATTCAAGCAAAGAATTGTATATTTTAATTATTAATTTGTTATTCTCATTACGTTTAAATTTTTTAATATATATGTAGGGTGATTTTTAACCCGATAGAAATTACAAAAGGGTTAACTGTCAAACGAACTGTCATACTACGCTCACTTTTTGATACTTATGATCAGTACACTCTGGCAAATCATCATAAATAGAGTGACGCTTGCACGGAGCTACCAAATTATCCAGATTTACTTTGAAATCAGTCGTCAGTTCAAGCAGCTTATAGACTCAAAATTGTGTTCAGCGATGAGGCCAATTTTTGGCTTAACGGGTTTGTTAATAAACAAAATTGCCGCATATGGAGTGAAACTAATCAACAACAGACCACACATACTCTATTATATCCCTAAAAAATGCACCGTTTCTCCGTTGTCAATGGAGATCGTTCCCACGCTATGATCAATGATTTTTTGTTTGTAAATATTAATGACATTAATCCGAGCGAGATGTGGTTTCAACACTATGGCGACCGCAAACATCGACTTATTGAAATCAAAATTTGACGGCAAGTTGATTTCGAGAAATGGACCTCTCGATTATTTCATGTGGTCCCAAATAAAGTCATTGGTTTATGCTGATAAACCAGTAACTGTTAACGCCTTGGCGGCCAACATGGTTCGTTTTATTCGTGACATACGGCCGGCAATGCTCGAAAAAATGGCCCAAAATTGGACGTCCTGCATGCCATATGCTCGAAATCATTTTCTAATCTTAATGCCATATAATACTGATCTATTGAAGAACAAATTTTTGGATTAAAATTTATTTCTCTGTGTTATTTTTTAAAATTTTTATTGGCTGTTGTGACTCTGTATTCAGTAGCCCATGTTTTTTTTTCAAATTAAATCTTAAAATTTAAAAATACCAAAAACTTGTTGCGTTTTCCCTTAGCAGCTGATTTTCTTCTTAAGATACATTTGTTAAAAATAATTTAATCCAATATATTGTTGTATTGCTACTGCAGTTTACGTAACATATTTATTTCGCTTGAATTTATTTATTTAAGCATATTGTTTGAACAACTTAAAACTTTTTTTTTTTTATTATTATTTCTTATTGTTATTTGTTCTTATTTTTCCCACAGTTACTTACTTGATGTAAATGTATAATCCCACCAATCGGTTTTACATAAAAATGCCTTTAAGTCGTCTGCTGTTCGACCGACTACAACATCGGGTGGTGAAACTAAAGTACGCACTAGCAAACAAGTGCCTATGGCGCCACATATACAACCCAGTCGTTTAAGTAGAGCAGCATCAGTTATTTTAACAGCTTTTGCAGAACGTACACGAAATATCACTGATATGCTATAATTTTGTAGGAGAAAATAATGAAGAAAGAAAAAAAAACAAAGGAAAAAAGGGGAAAAACAAGAAAATACAATTTAATTTCTTTTTACCATCATTTGGCCACAATAATTTATTTACTAGCAGATTTTCATTTTTTCTACAGAGGACACATTGCCAACAACTAGTGTAGGTTGTAACAAGGCGGCACTTAGTTTTAAGCTTAAATTTAAGGTTTTAAAGGATTTAACTTATGAGGAAGCTGGCAAAAATCATTAAGATAAGTACTATGATATCACAGATCTGATATATTTTATGAATTTTGTCTTAGGTATGGCTGATACTCGTATGTTCAACTAATAGGATCAACATATAAAAATGGCGCCCAATGAAGATGATCAATAGAACAAATTGAATATGATTTTCCAATCACCTTAGTTGGTCTGTTTGAGTACCTAGCAAAAAACATTGGAAGTCATGCTTAACAAACAACTTCTTTCACTACTTCAAAAGCATTTGTTAGTATATTTTTTACTGCATTTTTAGAAGTAATTCTGAAAAACTTCAAAAAAAAATTACTTATTGCTTTCAAACTAGCCATTACTATATATTTTTTACAGCTTTTTTAAAAGTAATTCTGAACAAAATCTAGAACACCACTGAAGTATGGCTTCGAAAGCATAATTGCTCATATATTCATTCATTCATACATTTTATTTCCAAATAGATAATCGCAGAATAAAATAATTGCAAAACAAAAAAAAATAAAAATATTTAATTCCTTTAAAAAAATATAAATTTTTTTCAAAGCATTTTTTTTACTTCTAATTTATGAAAAAGAGTTTCCTTTGCACTCCTTCAAAAAGTAGTGAAAAAAATGTTGAAGTGAGAGTGTACTCCTCTCCTATGACAACTCTATGTTAAAATCATTATTGTTTCTGTTAAAAAAAAGTACATCTAGATCATTAATTTTAGTGCTTTTTCTACTGCTTTGGCATCCGTAAGCTAGAATATATTAGTGTATTTGCAAACATTTTTTTAGAGTGTATGTTTAAATATTGTTATAAAAAAACGAGTTTAGGCGATTTTTTTAACGGAACGGAATTTTATTTAACAATAAGATAGTACTCTCGGAAATTTCCCTGCCGATATTTACAGTACTTATGTACGAAGCCAGAAGCTAGAACATATGATCTAACTGAAGGCATATAGTCAGAAGCCCTGATCCGTTCCAATAGGAGTATTGGAAATATGAAAATATACTCCACACTATGTGCTAGAGGGTTTTTTGTTAGCTTTTTTACTACACTCATACAAATAAGTCCGTAAAAATAGCAGAAAAAGTTACTAAAAATTAGTTAAAAATGATGCTGCTGAAAAAACTGCTAATATTAGCAGAATCAGTTTGCTAAATATTAATAAAATGAAAACAGCAAAAAAAACTGTTAAATTTACAAAATTTTAGTAATATTTGAGCTAAATTGTTGTTAATTGCAAATAACAATAATAGTAGAATGAAAATAGCAAAAAAAAAAAACTGTTAAATCTACAAAATTTTACGAGTAGGACAAATTTTCAACCATTTCAATTTAGTTTTATTTAAAAACTTTTTGCATTATTTTTGGCGAGTTAAAAATATGCAGTAATTTTTATGAGTCATTTAACATTCTGTTTAGAGTTTGCTATTCGGTTTTAATCGAAACCGAAATCGCGGTTTTTCAAGCCTCAAAACCGAAACCGAAAACCGACAAAAATAAGTCGGTTTTTAACAAATACTTTAACCAATTAAAATAAATAATTAAATTGCGTATTATTGAATCCTGAATTTCGAAATGAGCTCAGCTCATATTTTACAAAATTTTGTATTTAATTGTAATGAAAATTTTCTTCATTAAATATTACCTTAAAGAATTTCTTGTTTTTGTTATTACGGACAACATAAACCCATTATAATTTTAGAAAAGAATTGCAGCAGAAAGTCATGTGGTTTAAGAGATATTGAGTTTCATATAGTCAGTTCAAATTTTCACCGCGTATTTTTCAAAAAGTCTTACTTGGTAGTCCGCGAAATTTATAAAATTGTAACTTTATATCGTTTTAAAAAAATTACTAAAATTTAAATTTAAACTCTTTAAAATACAGCTTTAGTTTCCGAAAAAAGTATAAAAAATTTTAATTTATAATGGTTTTCCGCATTCTTTTTTTCCCGGAAAGGTCACGAAGTGGCATTATTTCCTAAATTCGAGTGAGAAATTCCGTCGGATTTTAATAAATATCTTGAGTGTGTTAAATTATTTAATTTTTAGACATGTTTAATTATTTTAAAACAATTCTATAACTATCACAGGAAAACCGAAAAATAACCGAAACCGCGGTTTTTATAATTTCGAAAAAAACCGCGGTTTTCAAATTTTTCGGTTTTTAGCAAACTCTAATTCTGTTTGGTGGTTTAGTTTACAAAAAAATTGTAAAATTAGCAAATCTTCTGTTAAAAATTAATAACTAAAATTCAGCAAAATACTGTAAAGTTAGCAAATTTATTGTTAAAAATTAGTAACTAAATTCAGCAAAAAAAAATAGCAAAAAAATTTGTAAGTTAGTAATGTGGAGGTAGAAAAAAAATTAACTAAAAATAAAATTTTAACTAAAAATTATTTAAAAATTTGTTAAGTTGAAGTACTAACAGTTTTACGCAATTTTCTACAAACTTTTTTCTATGAGTGTTTCAAAAATATTTGACCCAGACCAACTTTTTATTACACTGAGTTTAGTATTTAACCATAGTTATGAATGTCAAATTTATAAGGAAATATCTGTGGTTAACGTTTATCCATGGTTATGTTGGAAATCAGTTACTTATGAAAATCGGATTAAAAATGTGGCAACTAGAGGTAAAAGTATATAAGTAAACTTATTTCATCATCATTATCATCATCAAGCAGAAAATAATTTTACTTATATGCTTTTACTAAGTAATTACTTTTCATTAGTAATAACTTTCTGGAAAGGTTGTAATGTTATGTTGTTTACAACTTCATTAGGTGTTTCAAAAAACCACCGCAAGATGGAGCTAATCTAGCATTTATTAAAAAATTGCAAAAAATTTAAATTTGGGCTCGAAATTGATTTTTTTTGATATGTCGTAGTGGAACGATTTTCCTCATGCCAAAAGCTATCGAAAAATCGATGGCATGTTATCGATTGCTTAATCGACCCACACTATTGTCTACTAATAACTTCAGATTTTGGAGCTGTATTAACAGTTTGAAAATTGATAATGGGTATACTCAAACAAACCCTAAATCTACACTAGGTCCCTGTAGAAACATAAAATAACTAGCACACAATGTAACTTATTGCATCTACCGCATTTCTTGGGGAAAGAGGCATAAAATCTTTTGCATCAAAGTTTCACATATAAAGGAAATTGGCAGTTTCTGTAGTGAATCACTGTTGGAAATATATGCCAACTACTCTACACCCAAACAGAAATAATTGTAAGCAACTGTATTCCAATTCAATTTAGTAACTGTAAGCCTATAGTTACTAACAAATAATTGGCATCTTACTGCTATAATTTTCATATAAATATACAACTTAATTTAGTAGGCAATACTTACCGCCATGTTTTTAACATTAATGCTCCATATGTTAAGGAAAATCCAATTTCTCTTAACCATATACGTGCTGTACATGTATATAAATTTGGATTCGGATACATAACGATATTCTATTTTTTTTTTTAATTTATTTATTTATTTTTTAACAGCACAATGAAAAGAAAAATAAATTAAGAAAAATACATTTGAGATAAAACATTGTAAACAAAGTCTGATAAAACAAATTTAATAATAACAATGAAATTTAATATTAAGGCGTCATCTGGTTTTCCTTAATATTTTTCATTTATTTGTTTAAAGTTAAAATATAATTTTGATATAGGCAAAAGAAACTTTTCTTTAACTACAAATAAAACATATATATTATTTCTCTTTAACAAAAAGGTCTTTATAATGTTATGGTTACCCAAAAAAAAAAAAAAAACCAAGTTAAGCCATCTTCATAAAACACTTCTTTCATTTGGCCTTTTTTTTAATCACTGGATTTATTTTTGGATTTATTTTATTTTGTTAAAAAATCCACATTTTGTTTTTTAATTTTTAAAATTTTATATTTTTATCCAAATCTAACATTTATTCCCTAATATAATGTAAAAGAAAAAATTAAAATTTTGCGAAAATGCAATTTCTGGAATAAAATTAAGCTAAATCCAAAACGGATTTATTTATTTTTTAAATCCATTTTGGACTTAGCTTATTTCAATTCCTGTGTTCACATTTTTACAAAATTTAATGATTTATTTGCACAATATATTGGCGAATAAGTATTTGATTTTATTAAAAATTCTAAATTTTTAAAATTAAAAACAAAAATATGGATTTTTTAACAAAATGAAATAAATCCAAAAATAAATTCAGTGATTAAAAAAAAGGCCTATTGCTACTAAAGTATTCGTTAGTGTATTTGTTCAGTTTTTTGGAAGTAATTCCAAATAAAATCACTTCCTTCATTGCTTCTAAATTATTTATTGGTATATTTTTGAAGCCTTTTTAGAATTAATTCTGCTCAACATCCAAAAATGACATTATTTTGCTTCTAAAGCACTACTGCTACAAAAGCGCTCCTAAGAAATGATTTGCATACAGTTTGTTTCCAAAACAGAAAATCGTAGATTCGAAATCTGTTGGGCCAATATTGTTTCAATATGTATAGTTAATTTGTTTAAATTCAATATGTTGTAATTTTTCAATTTTAGGCAGCTAGACAGTTCTTATTATAAACGCGGTACCGAAGCTATTGAAAATCACTGCGAAAGTGTATTAAGCTAAAGGGAGACTAGGTTGAGAAATAAAGAACATTTTTACAAGATTGTTTTCTTTGTTAGGTCGAGTAGTTCTGGGACCGCCCTCGTATGACAACTTAGTTTTAAAATCCTTAGCGTTTACATCTATATCTTTAATTGTAGTGCTTGTTCTAATGCTTTTGCATCTCTTTTCTTTTTGCTGGTTAGTTACGGGTTTTGTAAATACAAAGCTAATATTTGATTAATCAATTTAAAAAGTTTTGCTATTTGGAATATGACATAGCAAATTGTGCTAAATTTTTGTTGTTGTTTATGTTTTCTTCTTTGATATTTTAAATGTTGAATAACGCTCCTAGACAACAACAATAAATTCCCATTGAGTTTTTAATTTAACCTAACAAATATTTATAGAAATTCAAAAAAGGTCGTCCCCTAATATTGCGACAAAAATCAAAATCTCGATTGAGCCGTTTTTTCTAAAAATTTTTTTCTAATTCGCAAAAATGTAAATTTTTTTTAGTTAGGTATTTGTAACCGCCGCACTATGCTTCGTCCCATGGGCAAAAATTAAAAAAAAAATTTTATCTCAAATTGTGATTAAAGTAGGATTTTTTTAAAGTAACTCAAACAAATTTGAAAAACATATTTGGTATGATTGCTTTTGCCACCAAGAGTGGGCGCTAAACTCAGAGAATTTTATACAAAAACGAGTAAAAAGGTTAAAGTCGGGCATGCCGACTATACAATACCCTACACCAGTCTGGGTAAAAGCCAACTAATGTTTGGATCCGAAATTCGAATGGGTTAAAATGGGGCTTTTGTCAAAATTTTCTATAATAGGGTATAATTACTTAACAGAAAAATGGGTTTTAATTGTTTCACGAAAATAATTCTCAAAAATACATTTTTTTAAAAACTTGTTCGAAGATTTTTTTTTAATTACTTCAATATATTTGTAGTTAAATTAAAATATGGATTTTTTGTATATGTTTACAAAACAATTATTTTTTATTGCTCCGAAAAACACATTTTTTTTTGTTGAAAATCCAAAAATTACTTAAGTTTGATGGAGTATAAAAAAAAAATTATATAAAATTAGATATTTTTTTCTTCTTTTTTTTTTTGTAAGTTTATACAGTTATATAATAGATCATTAAAAAATTAATTACTATTTTTTACCACAATTTAAAAAAAAAAATGGATTTTTACACAAATTTCACGCATTTAAGTGTGTTTAGTATTCAAACCATGTTAACCTTCCATTTTAGGTATAGGATGTGTTGAGCGGACTTTAGTAAAACACTACGAGAACAATTTTTGTGGAACATTCTAACCCTCTAACTCTTCAAAGAAAGGGAATTTTTTGTGCCCTTTTTAAAAAGGGACAAAAAAGACCCTTTAAGTTAAAGGGCTAGAGGGTTAAAATGTTCCACAAAAATGTTCCTCGTAGTGTTTTACATACGTTCGCTGAACACATCTTATACCTAAAATGGAAGATTCCCATGGTTTCTCCCTAAAATCCAGGTTTGTGGGACATTTGAGCGCCAACTCTTAATAAGTAAGAAATTAATCCTTAAACACATTTTAAGTTTTTACTTATTACTGGCCTTTGAGTTAAATTTTCAATGCTGATGTCTTCAGAGGCTTATAGTAGAATTTCATGACGAATATTTTTGCGGAACATTTTAACTCTCTAACTCTTCAACTTACGGTTCGTTTTTGTCACTATTTAAAAGGGGGCCCAAAAAGTCCCTTTAATTGAGGAGATAGAAGGTTAAAATGTACCACCAAAATATTCCTCGTAGTGTTTAACATAAGTTCGCTGAACATACCCTATGCCTAAAATGGAGGATTCATATGGTTTCCTATATTAATCCTATTTATTTTTTTTTTTATAAAAATAATTTTAAGCGTTTAAAACCAGGGTTGGCAGGCAATACCGCTAAAATACCGTTATCGATTTAAAACCCTTTCAACTGACTACCGTTACCCCTAAAATACCGTTACCGAAATAATCGAAAAACCGTTATCCTTAAAATACCGTTACCGAAATAACTGAAATACCGTTATCCTTAAAATACCGATACCGAAATAAATGAAATGTGTATCGATACCCTTAAAATACCGTTACCGAAATAAATGAAATACCGTTACCCCTAAGATAGCGTTATCGTTATTTTTAATTTTCCGGTTTTTGGTAATTGCACGTGGGTATTGAGTATTTTTCGTACTTTAAGTTGGTAAATTGATTTTGTTTTTAATCTCGTTTGTTTTTTGTAAAAAACGATGCAGGATGCATCGAAATAACTGACTACCGTTATCCTTAAAATACCGTTACCGAAATAACTGAAATATCGCTAACCTTAGAATACCGTTACCGAAATAATCAAAATACCGTTATCCTTCAAATACCGTTACCGACATAACTAAAAAACCGTTATCCTTAAAATACCGATACCGAAATAAATGAAATAGCGTTACCCTTATAATACCGTTACCGAAATAATCTAAAATAGCGGTACCCTTACCGATAACCGCATTGTTTCGGTTACCATCCATGTTTAAAACCCATTTTTTGTGAGAGGCATTTTTTTTATTAATGAATCGATTTTACCCAAATATGGCTAAATTTCACGTGCTAAATTTCATCGCAATCGAATAATTTTTGCAGGTTTTATAAAGATTTTAAAATAAAGGATATATGGCAGAACTAAGAGTTCTTGGTTCGATTTTGATAAAAATTTACACAAACGTTTCAAGTTTTATGTGCATATCAATGGATACTTTTTGTAATTTTATGTCCATTTATGTAGCTAATATAATATTTTTAGATTTCAGGACCTATGGGAGGTGGGCGTGTCCTTGGCCCGACATTTCCATAAATAAAAATTTTTCTTAACTATGGGGTTCAGTATGTCAGTATACCAAATTTCCACTCCTTCTATTTTTGTCCAATCGTTATATGGGGTCGAAGCACTGTGCGCCGCATAGAACAATCGTAATTAATATTAGAATTAATTACTAAAGAAGGAAGAAATACAATTTTTTGCTACGATAAGTTCATTAAAGGAATTAAAACTTATTTATTGTAACAAATGAAATCTGTCAAGAATGAAATCTGTATATAAGACATGCTTTCAACAAGACGATATCCCCATCTCATCTGGTTATAATAAAAACAAAATATGCTGTGTAATAATATTTTATTTAAAGTTAATTTTGTAGTTTATTTAATATTTCTGGTATAAAAATTACAAACAAAAAGCTTTAGTTCCAAAAGCAATAAATCTTTCAAATCATATAGGTACTAAATAACTTTTAGTTGATATGAGATTATTGTGGTTATAAATCAAATTTATAGAGAAAAACTCTTGTTCCTTCCTCTTTTTTATCTTTGTTTCAAGTCGTTTCCTGTTATTTTATTTTTTTTATATATTTTTGTTTGTTTTTATTCACATATCATCACTAATAAAAAGATAAATGTGCTTGGGGTCGATTTTTAGCCAAATAATGACTATTGACTGTTTAGAGGAATATATATTGGTATTGGCTGGTCAATTTTCTAAACGTTCATTTCAGAAAATAAACAACATTTGAAAATAAATCAAATTTAATTGACTTGAAATTGATTTAAATGATCAATTATTTACCATGTAAATGTTATAATATTTTCATGTTTTAAAAGCATTAGTATTTGTTGAATAAAAAAAAAAAAATATTTGCGATAGACAACTTTAGATATATGTATGTAGATAACTCTATCATATAAATAATGAATTTTATGGGTGGACATTGATATATAAATCACATGTATATTATAGTTTTAGCACACATATTTATAGGAAATAACGTAAAAGTATTTGAAAGAAATATTCTATATATGTGACCTTCTCCGAGAAAAGGGACCTAGTGTGTCAAAAAACGGGCTTGGACTTAAGAGTGGATTCTGGTACGTAAAAGAAGTGAATTAGATTTCTGATAAAAATTTATTTATCCCATACAAATCAGAAATCTAACTCATTTCATCTTATTCTACACCCTTTTAGGTACCAGAATCCACTCTTAAGTCCAAACCCATTTTTTGACACACTAGGTCCCTTTTCTCGGAGAAGGTCACATATATGATTTTTTATTTTAAATTAAATTTAATAATGAAAATGTAGATTTTCCCTATTTTACTGCTTTTAGTGTAGCACCTTTACCACCCTATTTCCATAACTATATGAATAACAATTTAAATTATTTAAAACTAATTTTATATATTCTCTAATAAATACGATATATTTAAATTTATTCAATTACTTCAGCTAAGTTTATTCTGCCATCAAAATCATAATATAAATTTCATTGTTTTATTTAGTTTGTTTAGTTGGAAAAAATGTTCATTAAAATTTTGGTTTCTCATATTTACCGTACAATAAATGAAAAAGGCACCCAATGCAATAACACGTAATAGTGCAGGACTGGCAGCACGAACAACCTGTAAAAAAATATTAGTTTAAAAAGGTATGAAAGTGAATAACTGAATAAAATTTATATTTAATTTTAAAAGGTAAATATGTTTATTAGAGTGAACCGAAAATAACAAATTTTCAGTTTTAAGAAAGTGACTGCAGAGAAAAAGTGTGCAGTTTTTGTGAATCACATTATTTAGATTATTTTCCTTATTCGGTCAGTAATTTGCCTTTTGCCCTTCACTTCAATAATTTAAAAACAATTAATAAATAAATATTACAAAAACTATTTATATTTGAGTACATATCTTTCTTTAAATGCACATAATTTTTTTATAGTATAATTTATATATTTGGATTTAAAATTTTGAATAATCTCAACAGGCTATCTCGAAAATCTGTTGTATCCACACTATTTTTATTGATTGAATTTTGTTTTAAAATCAAGAATAACTAAATCAATAATACACTCAAATCAATAATACACAAACGAAAGTTACTACACGACAGTTGTTTGTATAGTATATATACTCCCATCGTTCCTATAAGGAGCATAGAGCCTTAACAAACTTCTTCCATTCAGATCTGTTCATCGCAATATTTTTTACTTCACTCCAATTTTTATTCATTTTCCTCGTCTCGCTATCAATTTGCCTTCGCCATGTGTGCCTGACCTCTTCTGCTGCGACTTCTCTGGAATTCCACTCGATAGCATTTCTGGCAATATAGGACAGTGATTTGCGGAGTGTGTGTTCAATCTAGTTCCACTTTCTTCTGTGTATATCTACACACAGTTGTATTTGATGTGTTTTTGAGATGGTTCGTGACCAGAAAATTCATAGAATTCTTCAGAGACATTTATTTACGAAAACTTGCAAAGCGTTAATGTCTCGGGAGAAAACGTTCCAAGTTTCACAACCACATAACAATGCTGATTTGACATTGGTGCTGAAAATGTTAGTTTTAACACAGCGTAATATTCAAGACGATTTCCATATCTTTAGTGAACTGAGCGAAAGATTGTATGGCTTTTTTATTCGACTAACAATGTCTTCACTAGATCCACCAGTTCGGTTTATAATAGCTCCAAGGTAGCAGAACGTTTCAACTTCGTCTTGTATTTGATTATTTATCTAGAAGCGGTTCAAGTTTTCGGAATTAATTCGCATGACCTTCGTTTTCAACCCGACTTTCTCTGATATGTGGGTGAGTGGCCATGTCAGTATAGCTATGAGAGAGGAGGCATATTTCATCGACATATTTAAGGTCCTCCAACCTTTCGTGCAGCCCCCATACGATTTCTCAGTTACCCATCATTGCTTGATGCATCACGCTATCAAGTGGTGACATCAGACATCCTTGCCGATCACCAGTGTGGACTTCAATCTTACGGCTGAATATACCATCATGTAGAATTCGGCAGCTTGCCCCTGTGTACAGACATTTAATCATTTGGATGAGTTTAAGTGGGACCCCCTTACATTCGAAAACATTCTAAATAACATTATGGGCCAAGGTGTCAAATGCCTTCACAAAATCAATAAAAATAAGGTACAGGCGAGACCTCCATTCAACTGACTGCTCTACGATGACTCTCAGTGAATTATTGTGGTTCACACAGGACTTGTTAAGACAAAACCCAGCCTGTTGTTTTCATAAATCTGGCATCAATTCGTTCGATATCCTTTTGGTTATACCGTGAACTAAAACTTTATTGAACATACTTAATAGGGTGACTCCCCTCCAGTTGTTACGATTTGTTGAGTCACCTTTCTTAGGTATTTTAACAATAATGCCTCCTTTGAGATCGTCTGCAATTCTCTCTGATATCCAGATTTGTTCTATAAGAGGTAGTATCAGTTCTGCGATCATTCTCGTATTTGCCATTAGAAGCTCTGAGGATATGTTGTCACTGCCTGGGCTTTTGTTTTTCTTAAGCGACTTGATAGCTATTCTAATCTCAGACATTGCTGGTGGGGTAATACTGATGTTTAGCTGTGTATTGCATATAGCCGGGTTTATGTTAGGACGTGAAGAAAACATTTCAGAGTAGTGTGTAGCCCAAAGCTCAAGTTGTTCGTCTTTAGATGTGATGAGTGTGCCGGAGTTATCCCTAACCAGTTTGGAGGAAACTGATTGTGAGCTTCTTGATGAACCGGTATAAGTCAGTCATTCGGTTTGTGTCAGCTGCAACTTGAGCTTCTTGGGCCACGGAATTCGTCCATGCACGTTTGTCTTTACGAGCACTGCGTTTTACGTCTCGATTTAATCTAGCATATTGGTTTTGAAGAGCTGACCTTTCATCTGCGTTTTACGTCTCGATTTAATCTAGCATATTGGTTTTGAAGAGCTGACCTTTCATTTTTCGTTGTGGCGCAATTGAGTGCAGCTTTAAGCTTTTTCCTTTAATTTATGATCCGTCATATCTCTTCAGATATCCATTCTTTTCGTCTTATTGATTTAAGATCTATATGTTTTCTGGCTACATTTGAAAACGTGTTCTTTATTAATTTCCAGTGTTTTCATTAATCGTGAGTTGTTGATGTCAACGATTCGTTCAACGCACTTAAAAAGTTTTATAAGACCAATGGGATTTTCAGTCTGTTTAAATCGAACCTCTTTGATAGAGGTCATTTAAACAGATCATCGCACATTTGCGATGAGTGGTGATTGCCTGCTATATCAGCACCTCTTTTGTTTTGCACTTCCAACAGTGAACCAAGCCATTTCCTGAAGAGAGTTTATGATTTATCTGTTTCTCTGTAACATGGTCAGGTGATACTTATGTAATTTTGTGTTTTGTTTTGCGTGGGAACAAAGTGCCTCCTATGACTAGGTTGTTTTCAGTTCTTCTGCCAAAACCATGTACTCCCATTAAACTTTCCAGACCAATGTTCGATCCTGTTTGGGCATTGAAGTTGCCCTTTACCACCAGAATATCGTCACGATTTGAAGATGTTACCGCACGATCCAAGAGGCTGTAAAATTATTGTTTCACTTCAACTTAGGAGACCTCGGTGGGTGCATAGCATTGGATGCATGTGAGGTTTCTATCGCATGTGAGCAGTCTTATGTGGTCAGAGTAGGGTTTCCAGCTTATAAGAGCTTGTGTGCTTCCATGGAGAGGAGAAAGCCAACACCAGATGTTCTATTTTCGTTGGTTGCCTTACGAAATAAGTGAAGTCCATTTGTTTTTGTTGTTTCGCATGTGTCAGGCCATCTCATTTCACTTATGCTCAGAAAAAGTAAATTGTAGCTCGTAAATTCTTTACTTAGTTGAGCTAGCCGCTCAACATTCCAAGTTCCAAATCTTGTCCGGGTTCTCATGCTAAAAGTCGTCATAGGTAAATCAGATCGTTTTGTTTCATTTGCTTCGGTTTCGATAATCATTTAGTTTTAAGACGAAGTAGCTGATTAGGCTTCCGCATCCGATCCTTGTGCTGGGGCTACCAGCTGCCTTCCAGGCAAGTAATGATGTTGAGTTTTTCAAAGGGTATGCTTGTCTTCTTCCTTCTACTTCCTGAGACTTTGATCTAACTCAGGACACTGTGTTGATAAAACCTCAACAGAGAGATAGTTAACTCCTAGTGACCTCAGACGTTATCTTAACCATAAGGTTACTTAGCCACCTTCTCACATTCGCTAGCTTTGAACGAGTGTTCGACAGCCATTTCTCAGGAAATACCTGGCCTGAAGCCGGAGGTCGTGAGCTAAATAGATATTGCAAAAATGTAATCGTTCCTGGCCACTCCCAAGTAAGTAACAATCAAGGACTTTCCACATTTACTTAAAATGCACAGTGAACATTAGTTATTGTTGTAGCTGTAATACAACAACTAATATAAAGAGCACTATATATGTATATATCGCGACGATATTTTTAAGTTTTTTATTTTTATATAAGACCCTAATATTTCCTGGAAGATGAATTTAGAAGAATGTCGAAATTAGAGTGTCCAAAAAACCGGTTATTTCACAAAACCGGTTTTCGGTTTCTTCGAAAATTGCTATTTTTGAAAAACCGGTTTCGGTTCAGGGTTTATTAAAAAACCGGTTTCGGTTTTTTTTTGTTATGAAAATAAATCTGAACAAGTAGCAAAAAAAAAAACTAATAAAAATTAGTTGAAAGCGCCCTCCAGGAACAACTGCTGAAATCAGCTGAATCTGTTTGCTAAAGCGGGATTTAAATTATCTGATTTTACGTCTGATAAATCAAATAAAAAAATCTTTTTATATGATGTGATTGTCAAAAAAATCTTTTCGCAAATCTATTTGTGTTTACATCATCAGATGGAGTGATGCTAACCTTTTAAGAACAAAATTCGCAGGCAGCGCTAACGAACATTTAAAAAGCGCTAAAAATCATTATTATGGTAAAATATAATTTAATATCACATTATTATAAAAATAACTAAACATTTAAATTAAATAAAATTGTATCAGAATAAAGGTTTTATCAGGCGCTAAAAGCGGTAGATTAAAAATAGAAAAACGTCAAACTAGCGCCTTTTTATAAAAAGCACAATCTATTAATATTTAGTAAAAACTTCTACTGATTTTAGCAGAATAGAATGTTATTTGCATTCAACTAAAATTTATTTAAATATAAGTAAGATTTTTGTAGATTTAACAGTTCTTGTTTCATGTTTCCCAATCGTAGATTTTTTTTTATAAATGGAACCTATTAATTACAAATAAAAAGTTATTATGATTTTTGTAGCAACATTCATCACTCACCCTGAATTTTATAAATATTTTAAACGATTACAAAGGATTTTCTTATCTAATTTATTTGAATACATGTGAAAAGATATTATTTTTTTATATAAAGGAAAATTTTTAAATATGGAATTTTCGAACGATTAGCTTAAAAATAGTTTTGATATAAACATGTTTTAAAAACCCGGTTAACCGATTTTCGGTTTATTCGAATTTAGAAATTATTCGAATCCGGTCGGTTTTTGGAAATTAAAGAAACCGGTTTTCGGTTACGGTTTCGGACACTCTAGTCGAAATATCGGATAATAAAATAGTTTTTATAATAAAAGCAGATCCTGAGCTCCTGTCATTTATCAATATTTTTAAATTACACTGTGTGACAAATGGTAGGGGTCAGTGATCGGGAAGGGTTCAAACTACCGGGGAAAGTTATATCGGTAAAAAAGAAGTTATACGTGTTCCGGCGTTTCGCTGGGTCAACCCCTAGGAATTGAGATATATCGATTTGACCTTTGGTGGTCTTTTTTTGACATAACTCGAGAACCACTAGTCCGATTTTGCTCAAACAATTTTAAAAAAATTAAAAATTACAATTCCTTTAATCTGTACATATAATGTTTTTCTATATACTCAACAGTTTTGCCAGTAAAAATAAATGTATGAAGAAAAAAATATTTTTTGCCTAAAATATTAAAAACGAGTAAAAAGGTTAAAGTCGGGCATGCCGACTATACAATACCCTACACCAGTCTGGTGTATTGTTTGGATCCGAAATTCGAATGGGTTAAAATGGTGTTTGTGTCAAAATTTTCTATAATGTGAGTCAGCGCACCAAATTTCATTAAAATATCTTAATATTTGCGACCTGCAGTTTGTAACCAAGCCAATTTTGGGGGGACCCTTATATGGGCACTAGGTCTAAACATGGACCGGTGTTAACCAAAATCAATAGGCTTCATCCTTGGGCTGACATAGGCCGGTGTACCAAATTTCATCAAAATATCGTAATATTTGCCAACTGCAGCGTATAAACAGTATAATTTTGGTAGGACCCTTATATGGGCACTAGGTCTAAACATGGACCGATGTTCACTAAAATCAATAGGCTGCGTTATTGAACCAATATAGGTCTGTGTACCAAATTTCATCAAAATATCTTAATATTTGCGACCTGCAGCGTATAAACAGTATAATTTTGGTAGGACCCTTATATGGGCACTAGGTCTAAACATGGACCGATGTTCACCAAAATCAAACTTGTTCGTCCTTGGGCCAACATAGGTCTGCGTACCAAATTTCATCAAAATATCTAAATATTTGCGACCTGTAGAGTGCGCACAAGATTGCATGGACAGACAGACAGACGGACAGACGGACGGACGGACAGACGGACATCGTTAAATCGAAATAATAATAAATTCTGAACCGATCGGTATACTATAAGGTGGGTCTACGACCAATATTTTTTGGTGTTACAAACATCAGCACAAACTAATAATACCCTGACCACATAGTGGTGTAGGGTATAAAGAGTAATAAACAAAAGGTTACTGATTTTTATGGTAGCGGTAACAAACATTTATTTTTACCGGCAAAACTGTTGAGTATATATAAAAACCTTATATAAACAGACTAAAGGAATTGTAATTTTTAATTTTTTTAAATTGTTTGAGCAAAATCGGACTAGTAGTTCTCGAGTTATGTCAAAAAAAAGATATATCTCGATTCCTAGGGGTGACCCAGCGAAACGCCGGGACACGTATAACTTGTTTTTGATCGATATAACATTTCCCGTTGGTTTCATCCCATCCCGATTTTGACTGTCGCATAGTGTTATTTTTCCATTTTTTTTTTTGATACCAAAAAAGCCGATTTTTGATTTTAAATCATTAATTACTCTTAAACGTAAAAACAATACGTCAGTGTGGCAAAATTTGGAAAAAAG